>OX387364.1:1222500-1750000 GCA_947563465.1 Archips xylosteana | reverse complement strand
TTACCTTCGACCAGGCTTTCGGACCACAGGCTAAGCAAGTGAGTACATGAAACTTGCAATTTCCACCACATAAGTTTGTATTTGTTGTCGCTAGCAGAAAATGGAAGTGGGCGGGCCATATATACCGTAGACAGGACAACAGGTGGGGTAGTTGGGTGCTTGAGTGGAGGCCTAGAGTAGGGCATAGAAATGTGGGCAGGCAACCGATGCGTTGGACCGACGACCTTGTTAGAGTGGCCGGAAAGGACTAGATGCGAAGGGCGCAAAACCGGGAAGAATGGCGTGCATTAGAAGAGACCTACACTCAGCATTGGGTGGTGAAAGGTTGAAAAAGAAGAAGAAGTTTGTATTGTGTTCTTCGTGGGTTAGTTCTACTAGCATTTCAATCGCTGTCAGTCTCCTGTTGCATATATTAAAGAAATGAGCTACACTTATCGGAAGGTTTTTACATAACAATACAGTATGCTTGTTGAAATTTCACTCTAAGGTTTGAGTTAACGGTCAAATTGTAACATGTTTCTCGGTATTTCAAACACAAATGGACTAAAAATACCTACATGTACATTTATTAGTGGTATTTATTATGTTTTCACTATAGAAGTTAACACAATTTGAAATACTTTTGTCTCATTTAAAAACGTGTGCAAATTTTACTGTTAATTTTAAAATAAATGGAGTATAACTGTAGCTTATTTCTTATGTATAATAATGTATATGCAACAGGAGACTGATAGTGGTGGAAACGCTAGTAGAACTACCCAGTTGTGACCTAGCTAGTGGGCAACTAAAGGTCTTCAGGAGTGATTCATATATTATAAGAGAAAGAAGAGTGACAGCAATGTGTGCAAGACCATGTGGCATCAGGGGCTTCTGGCCAGCATTAGCCAGGTTTTGGTTGGCTTTGCTTGCTCTTAGCTCTATACTAGAACTTTAACTTGTAGTGTAGAGGTTTATATGTGTGTTATAGATGACCAGATGGCCTAGTGGTTAGAGAACCTGACTACGTAGCTTGAGGTCCCGGGTTTGATTCCCGTGTCGGGGCAGATATTTGTATGAAAGATTTGTATGTTGGTTCTTGGGTTTTGGGTGCTTAATATGTATTTAACTATGTATCTATCTATATGTATAAGTATGTTTATCCGTTGCTTAGTACCCATAACACAAGCTTTGCTTAGCTTACTTTGGGACTAGGTTAATTGGTGTGAATATTGTCCCATGATATTTATTTATTTATTTATTCATGGCTGTATATTATTGTAAAAACAAACCCATGGTAGATTCTTCGCCGTTCATAGGAGCTTCAATTGAAGCTTAAATGTATGTATGTATGTATGTATGTAAAACTCTTTATTGTACGTAAAACATGAAAAATAACAGTTAACAAGAAAAACAGATGTACAAAGGCGAACTTATCCCATAAAGGGATCTCTTCCAGTAAGTAAATTGTATAAAACATTATTTTTGACTTTGAATTTTCCCATTTGTTTGTTTATACGTATAATTGTATTAGTAACTGGTGGCAGCTTCATTGGTTTATGTGAATTGTAACTAGGGTTACCATATGTAAATAGGGGGATGCCTGTCTATGGTACCTAAAATGCCTGATTTTTCAGAAAAATGCCTGTCTAAAGCAAAACGCTGTAAGTAATAAGTAAAAGCCAATAGATAATAATGAAGAAGGATGTGATTTTTAAAAATGCCTGTCTCAGACCAATGCCGGCCGCACGCCTGTCTAAACCTTAAAATGCCTGTCAAATGCGGCAAACGCCTGTCATATGGTAACCCTAATTGTAACTATGTTTAGGTTTAAGAATAATGTGCCCAAATAAACATTAAAACATTGAAAAGTCTGACCATTAACCTACTGTCCCCAGTTGGAAGTATACCAGCAAGTGGTGAGTCCACTGATCCAGGAGGTACTATGCGGCTACAACTGCACAGTGTTCGCGTATGGACAGACCGGCACCGGCAAGACACACACCATGGTCGGAGAAAATACTGGTCATGAGCAGGATTGGCAGAATGTAAGTGTTTAGAATTAAAATAAAAGTTTTCTAATACATAGAAGAAATTTAATTTGCACTCACGATAGCTGGTACAATATTTGAAAAACGAAGTAAAAGAGAAAGTAAAAAACAATGTTGCCAGCATACAAAAATATAAAAATTACGTTCCTATGTACGTTATTGTACATAAACTGCCAGCGCGGGAACGAAGTACTTAATATCTAATAACAAAGTAATAAAAATATAACTTTTAAATATTACATTAACTTTATAAAAAACAAAAATGAGAATGCAGTACTCTAGTTCTTAAGCATTTAATCATCTAAGGGAAGAACAGACACTTTAGTAACACTAGTACGCCTAATGTGTCCGGTAGGTGTCTTAACATCTAGAGCACGCACCTTGCCGTCACCTCCGGGGTAGACGTTTACAATCCTGGCCATAGGCCATCTTAAAGGGGATGCATTAGCATCTCGCAATATGACCAGTGTACCGACAGTTAAATTTGGTTGATCGTTTTTCCATTTTGGACGACTTTGAAGCATATTTAAGTACTGCTTAGACCATTGTTTGAAGAAACTTTGTTGAATCTGAGTACACTGATTCCAAAACGACAAACGATTAACTGGTACACGAGTTAAATCTTTTTCGGGAAAGCATGTTAATGGAGCTCCTGTCAAAAAGTGTCCAGGAGTTAAATAAGTCATGTCATTGGGGTCAGATGACATGCTTGTGAGAGGGCGAGAGTTCAAAATTGCTTCAATCTGAGTTAAAACAGTATTAAACTGTTCATACGTTAGGACGCTATTACCAACAACTCTTTTTATGTGATATTTAAAACTTTTCACCCCTGCCTCCCACAGGCCCGCAAATACAGGACTATAGGCTGGGATGAATTTAAAATCAATCCCTTGATCTGTAGTGTATCTATACACAGAATTTTGATTATCAGCAGAAGCCTGCAACTTATAAAGTTCTTGTAATTGAGTATTGGCACATCTAAAGGTGCTGGCATTGTCACAAAATATTTGGCTAGGTTTATTACGACGTGAAATAAACCTTTTTAAACAATTTAGAAAGTTTTCAGTAGTCATATCTGAGGCAAGTTCTATATGAACTGCTTTTGTGACAAAGCATACGAAAATTAGGATATATCCTTTTAAAATTACTGGTTTTCTAACTCTAGCAAGCTTAACATTAAACGGGCCAGCGTAATCAATGCCAACATTTTCGAAAGGACGTGCTATTTGCACTCTTTGTTTAGGTAAAGAGCCCATAAGTTGCGTTACATTTTTTGCCCTTAGTCTAAAGCAAATTATACATTTGTGGATTACTCCTTTAACTTCTCTGAGACCATTAATTAGCCAATACTCTTCATTTAAGTGACATAAAATTAACTTTTGGCTAGCATGCATGAGCTCTCTATGAGCTTTAAAAATTAATAGTTTTGTAATATTAGATCCCTTAACCAATATAATAGGATGCCTCTGCGAGTAAGGCAACGCAGAATTTTGCAATCTGCCACCCACACGCAAAATATCATTGTTATCTAAAAATGGATTTAAAGAACTTAACATTCCTTTGACAGCAATATTTGATTTTAATGAACTAATTTCCGCTGAGTAATTTGAGTGTTGATCAATTTTTATTACTGTTTTTAAAGCATTGTCTAGCTCCGTGGGTGAGAGATTGTCAAAATATCTATCCTGTTTCTTTAACTTACAGTTTTTACAAAATCGAATGACATATGCCATAATTCTTTTTATGGTATCAATATTAGAATATTTTTGCATGAAGTCAAAAACTCCCACAGGCCTAGCAATATAACACAATTTTGGCGAATTAAGCTTTAATTCTGGCAATATAACGTTTTCATCTAAATTTGTTTTTACATGTGTAAAAGAATTATTTTGAAGTGCCTGTGGTCCATGCCACCATAGTAAATTATTTTGTAACAAATGCGGTTGGACACCTCGTGATATACAGTCCGCTGGATTTTGATCGGTAGGTACATAGAACCAATTAAATTCGGACGAAAAATGGTTAATTCTTTTGATTCTATTTGCTACATACGCCTGTAATCTCATCGGTTCCATGTTGAGCCACCCGAGTACAATCATAGAATCTATATATAAATATACTTTAAAGCTGTGATTAAATTTTAATACATTACATAACTTATTAGCTAGCATGGCAAGCAACAGAGCACCGTTTAGTTCAAGACGAGGTATAGTCAATTCTTTGTTCATTGGACTTATTCTTGACTTGGAGCAAAGTAAATTCACGGTTACTGTGCCATCAAAATTAATTACTCTTAGATATAATGAGCAGCCATAGGCCTTATTAGACGCATCTGCATAACCTACCAGTTCAATGGTATTTGCATTTTTAACATTTATGTGCCTATTAATTTTAATTCGAGACATATCGATTAAACTTTGAGCAAAATTTTTCCACTCTTTGTTCAAGTCACATGGAAGTTGCTCATCCCACGATAAATGCATGGAACATATTTTTTGTAAAATAATCTTTGAAGCTACAAAGAGTGGACCTACTAGACCCAAAGGATCATAAAATTTACTAATAAATGAAAGCACTTGCCTTCTGGTGTACGTTTCTAGTATGTGGGTTTTTGGACAATTAATAAAGAATTCGTCTGACCCAACGTTATATTTCAATCCAAGGGTTTTCACATACACGTCATCTTTATCTAAATCAATATCCTCACTAAGGCTTTGCTTATCTTTAGGTATATTATTTAATAATTGCTTGTTATTAGCACACCATTTATGTAACTCAAAACCACCTATTTTTAATAACTTAATTAACTGTTCTTTTATCTGCATTAAAACGTTAATATCATCATGCCCTGTGTGGACGTCATCTACGTATGTTTGATAACGCAATACGTCTGCAGCTAATGGGAACTGTTCCTGAAATCTTTGGGCTAGTTCTAATAAGCAGCGTGTGGCTAAAAATGAGCTACTTTTTAAACCGTATGTGACAGTCTTCAATTGAAGACATGAAATTGGTGCATTTATATCGCTGCGCCATAGAATATTTTGCAAGCATCTGTATTTTGGATCAATGAGAATCATTCTGAACATTTGCTTAATGTCAGCAATTAAAATGTATTTAGGAAATCTAAACAATATTAAAATATCAAAAAGTTCATTTTGAACAGTTGGACCATTCAATAAAACGTCATTTAACGATATCTTTTTCTTAGTTAGCATACTGCCATCAAAAACTGTTCTCAATTTAGTAGTTTTGCTACTCTCATTAAAAACTGGATGATGCGGCAAAAAATAAATTGCATCTGTATCTAAATTATACTTAGAAATATCATATTCCTCGGCATGCCCAAGGTCAACAAACTCTTTTATAAATTCACTATATTTTTTATAAAGTGATTCATCTTTAACGAGACGTTTCTCTAAATTTAAAAAACGATTTAAGGCACATGAAAACGAATCTCCTAAATCAAGCTGTGTCAGAGGCTGCTTCAATGGCAATGCAACTTGAAATTTGTTTTTATTCAAGGTTACAGATTCTCTGAAACTGATCTCAGCTAGTTCATGCTCGGTATTTGCTTCAGAAAAAACTTCGGGTACCTTTTCAGCTTCCCAGAGCTTTTTTAAATTATTATTAATCTCTGTACACTCGAACATTGAAAATGAATCAGATTGACTGACCTTGGCAGTAAACAAACTTGTTTTGTTTGTGGATGCATGCTGAGAAGGTAGGGCTCCTGCGACCACGTGGCCAAAATGTGTGTTGACCAGGTACGGTCCATTTAAATTAAGCGGCCTCACATGATGGCGCAGTGCCTGGAAAAACACATCACATCCTAATAAAATAGTGATAGGACCTGTTTTATCAAATTCGATATCAGCTAATTGCAAATTATCCGGAATTTTTATTATATTTCTCGGGATATGAAATTGAGGCATATCTTCTGTTATTTTCTCCACTATACAACATCTTACTTTTAAATTAAAATCATTTAAACACGAATTTATTGTAAAAGTTGCCCCTTCCTTTATTTCATTACTGCGGCTGCAAATTCCATAAATATTATTAAGTTCTGGGAACCTATCGCATTGAATGATGTCAGCCAACGAAGAAGTTACGAAAGACACTTGGCTTCCAGAATCTAAAAGAACGCGAGTTTTTATGTATGAATTATTTTTAGTTTTTATTTTTACTAATATAGTAGGTAGAATTACATTATCAGAGTTATTACAGAATAGACCTACCTTAGGGCAACTTATGGCCATATCATTTATCTCATTGGAGGTTGATGAGGTACTTGGTGTGGGTTCCTGGTGTAAGAGAGTATTATGGTTCCCCTTACAAGTACTACATTTGAAATTAAACCTACATTTCCCCCCATGTTCATTTAAACATATTGTACAATAACTTTTATTGTTATTAATAAAATTAATCCGCTCTTCGGAATTAGCTAACTTAAATTTTTGACAAACATATAATCTATGAATTTGAGACCTACAGTACTTACACTTTATCTTCTTTTTATCATGGAATCCAGTTTCCACGGTAGAAACAAGCGACATCCTCCTTGACCTTTCAAAATGAGAAGGAGGTGTTTGCGGGAGAGTCTCCAATGCTGTCGCCTTTTTTTCTATGAATGTAAAAAGCGATTCTAATGTAGGCATTGTATTAACATATTCCCTTTCTAAATAGAATGAACGTAAAGTGTATGGGTCTAATTTTTTTTGCAATAAACATACTAATAAACTGTCCCACTGTTGGGTTGGTTGCTCTAAATTTTTTAACGCACCTAAATGCTGTTTTACTACATTAATAAAATTACGCAATAAAGAATTTGAGCACTTAGGCATTGACGGAAGGTCTAAAATTTGATTGACATGATAGGTGATCAACCTTGCCTTATTGTCATAACGTTTCTTTAATAAGTCCAAAGCCAGGGAATAATTATCGTTTGTCAGAGGCAAGTGCTTCACGATATCGAGAGCTTCGCCCTCTAAAAAGGAAACTAAATAATATAATTTGTCACATGGTGACAGTTTGGGGTTTGGATGAACAACGGAATTAAACATACTTATAAAATGTTCGTACTCACCCATGTTTCCGTTAAAAGATTTGATAACAATTCTTGGCAAATTTTGGAAGTGTGGTTCGGATCCACTTAGGTTGCACGAAATGCTTTGTTCGTTGCCATTGGTAGCTAATAAAGTATTAATTTTTGCCAACAAAATACAATATTTGTCATCAATTTTATCAAATTCCTCCTTATCGCTCGGATCTAATATCTGAACCTCAACATTCACTTCACAAAATTGGGTAAATGCAGTTTGTAATCTCTGCTTTTTAATTTTTAACAATTCTGGATCACAATTACTTGAATTAACGGTATTCAAATAGGTTTCCGTTTTTGTGATGGTTGATTTACACTGACCACGGGTCGCAACCAATCGTTTTAACTCCTCCGACATTGTTGAAGGTGAATTAGTTGATTATTTAAATACCAGACACTTATTTAAAACAATAATTTGCTTAAAATTATATAGAATCTACAGCTTAAAGTTAATAAAATTATGCACTACTCGCAATGAGACCTTAACACATCTACCGGCCGACACGAAGAAAAAATGCAACGGTCATAAAGTGTTTCAATGCAGCACACACGGCGACACACGCAGGCACGGTGTCTAATACGGTGAGAGCGACTTACGTACTCGATGAGGCGAAACGCGACACTGTGTCACACGGTGCTGTAGGTGGAAACGTCGATGCTCGGCGAACGTAGGCAGTTACAAATCGATGTATTTTTTAATATAAATATTTCTTCTGTCTTCTTAATAAGTAGTACAGGAACTGGTGTGATTTCCGCCGAAGAATTTCGTGGCGCGCCTTATAGCTTTGGTGCTTATAGTCACCAACTTAGCCGCCGCTTCAGCAAAATCCAAAGGACACCAAAACGTTGTAATTTTAAATATATGTAGGCCACTGACCTTAATCGAAGGACCAAATTCTATGTTTAGAATTAAAATAAAAGTTTTCTAATACATAGAAGAAATTTAATTTGCACTCACGATAGCTGGTACAATATTTGAAAAACGAAGTAAAAGAGAAAGTAAAAAACAATGTTGCCAGCATACAAAAATATAAAAATTACGTTCCTATGTACGTTATTGTACAGTAAGTACTGAACTCTATAGTTTTTAAGGGGGTACCGCGTTTTTCGCGCTAATCGATTTTGGGTGGGCGATTTCGGGCGTGGGGCCGCTTGGGGGAGGCACGATGGCTCAAGATCGGTTGGTTGAACTGCGCGTGTTAGAAAGGTCAAATTCACATAATAGGATATTAACTATATTCTCTTATTTAGCGGGGCCAAGAGTTAACGGAGTATGAAATAATAAGTTTATGATGGGTTAAGATATATATATTTGGTAAGTAAAACAAACATGTCTAATCATGTTTCAAGAAAATGTTTATATTGAAACAAATCTTATCATCCAAGGAAATAATAGCTTTTAAAGATAACAAATAACAACAACACATAAGATACTCAACATATATCAATATAATTATGACACCTACATAATTCAGTATACATTAATATATATTTATACCTTTACACGTTAACATATAAGTTATAAGTTTTATGTCAATTATTAATATATTTATATATGAAGGATATAGCAACAAATTATAGCCATTTATAAGTATACAGGCAAAGTACTTAACTGTCATGTGACCACGGCGACGGCTCGTAACAGAGTGTCCTCTACCTGGCCTAAGAAGGCCTTTTATAGGTTTGCCTTGCCGTCTGGGTGAGTCGCAAACAACTGACGTCACCAGTGTAAGACAATCGGAAAGTATCTTAATTATCATTTCGCTTGTCTTTAGAGCCAAGCATTACCTAAATTATCAATTCCATAATTATATCTCATTTACTTACTTATTTTAACAATATATTTTATCACCTTACATATCTAATAATATTATAACAGTTTCTACTACTTAGTATATCTAACACGGCCATACTGACAGTACTTCGCTCTCGAAGTATATTTATAATCTGTATATTTGTTACCTGAATTCCATATACAATAAATGATTATTTATTTATACATTATCAATGTCATACATGTACATTATAATGAAGATATTATTAGTAGAATAAGTCTATCCATGACGCCCTGTAAGGGCACACAATGATTAGTAACTAATAAGTCTAATAAAAAAAGAACAACTAAACAAAATTAACGACCGCTTTAGCCTAGTTGGTAGTGACCCTGCCTACTAAGCAAGAGGTCCTGGGTTCGAATCCCGGTAAGGGCATTTATTTGTGTGATGAGCACGAATATTTGTTCCTGAGTTATGGATGTTTTCTATGTATTTAAGTATTTAATCTATATAAGTATGTTTATCGTCGTCTAGTACCCATAGTACAAGCTTTGCTTAGTTTGGGACTAGGTCGATTTGTGTAAGATTGTCCCCTAATATTTTTTTATTTTTTTTTTTATAAAAAATAGTAAGAAATGGCAAAAAAGTAGTAAAAAATGTCAATAATACAATAATCATAAGGATTATGATCATGAATAATAATTTAGTAAACATAATAAATATATATACACAATATCGAGAAACATGTCGAGTTAAACTCGTTTTAAGACGTGAGTGATCCGTTTATTTTCACTATACACAATTATGTTTTTACCAATTACCTAGACATGCCAAGTCCCCTCCACCCGCTGCCTGGTGGGATAGACAAGACACCAAGTAAATGGTCGACCAGCTGTTTTTTTTTTTTTTTCCTTTTTACCAATTACCTAGACATGCCAAGTCCCCTCCACCCGCTGCCTGGTGGGATAGACAAGACACCAAGTAAATGGTCGACCAGCTGTTTTTTTTTTTCTTTCTTTTTACCAATTACCTAGACATGCCAAGTCCCCTCCACCCGCTGCCGGTGGGATAGACTAGACACCAAGTAAATGGTCGACCAGCGGTATATAAAGTATAAGCATAATATGTACATGATAGTACCCAAAATGAAATAATCATAATCATAATTCAATAATATCTCAACTATACACAATTCGATCAATTATGATCAGTCTAGGTACTAAATACCAACAATTCCAAAAAATACTTTTCTTAATTAATCACAGGACACATGTAATCAGTTACTTTGAAAGATGACAAATTTTACAATATGGCATCATGTCTATGCATCAACACTAAAATAAATATTAATTTAATAATGGCATGGCATCTTCCATCAGCACTGTTCTATTGACTCTTTAATTATTGTTTTTATTTTTTTTTTGTTCTTAGCGATATTTATGATTTTAATCAATACTCTGAAACCAGATTTAGGTATATCTCCATGTGATAAAGTCTGAGATTTAATAAAATTATATAGGTACACTTTTAAATTTTCTAAGGATATACATATAAATAAATAGCTCGGCCAAACTGACACATCAAGAAAAATTACAAAATATATATTTTAAAACAACACGTATGTTAACAAAGGGTTACTGTCACAAGTTCAAAATAGTAGATTGTACAACAAAAGCATAAAACGAGCCATTTTACCCAAAACGTTCATATAGCTACCCGAGCCGGTACGGCGAGGGTGGATAGACACGTCGAGGGGAAAAAATGGGCTCAATGCTAAAATTTTTACTCTCTGCTTTTCACTGCGATTGCAAGAAAATTTAACTGCAACATTGAAAATTAAATTTTGAAGTTCTTATTTTTCATGCATTGTAATTTCTTTAATAATGTGATTTGCCTAGTTTTATTAATTTTGTAATATAAAACACCAGCTATAGATAAAAGAAGAACAAGAAAGTCAATTCAATTTTTACAGTTTGTGGCAGTTTTAAGATTTTACTTCATGCGCAAGAGCATAAAAAGCATTAAAGCAAAAGAACCAAGTACGAGTCAACCAGCACTTATTGGCGACTTATTTTTAAACAGTGTTTGGGAACCTGCTAGGAAAGCGTTCTTTGATGTTCGCATAGTAAATGCTGACGCTTCTTCCTACAGTAACCTCACATGGCAAAAAACCAAATACGACCGTGCTGCTGAAGACTTAAGAGCGTCATTTACTCCTTTAATTATCTCCTGTGACGGAGCACTGGGCACAGAATATAACAATTTCTTAAAAAAAAACAGCATCAAAATTAAACGAGAAATGGGGAAAGACTTATTCTCAAATAATTTATTGGCTGAAAGTAAAAATACAGATCTCAGTCATAAGAGCAGTGTCCATAAGGTTGAGAGGCTCAAGGAGGCACATTAAAGCCCTTGGCTGCGAGGACGGAGCTGGGATTCTGTGAGGAATAGACTGCCATTGCCACATGATGACTACTATAATAACATAATTTTATTCATATTTAATGTAATTTTAAAAATTCTTGGAATCCTAAATTGATATTGCTTGGTATTTTTTATTTACTTTACTGTAATGAATTATGTATAATATCGTAAAAAGCATTTTTATGCAGCATTCTCTCGACATAAAGAACAACAACTTTACGAGCATGAGAAGTAAAAGCAATTTCATTTATACAAGGGTTTTGTGACTTAAAGTTATAAGTGTTATAACGTAAACATAAGAGATGTTTTTCTTCTTTAGAATCTATGTCATTACGTATCAAAAAATAAAATATCTGTTTAGGTTATATCGCGATCGTTCAAAGATTTAAAGAAAACTACTCTATATATATTTTTTTATTATTATTATTTTATTTAATATTCTGAACACCACGATTGCAAATATCGAACTATTTTACTAATTTTAACAATTAGGAAAGAGACGCCCAGACAATAACATAAAATACCTACCTAACCGTGTTTTTCATCGGTGCGAGATTCCTCATTACTATCCTTCATAACATTTACCATTTTTTTTTTTTTTTAGGTTTGAAACTGGTAAGTAGGTATATATATATATTTTTTCAACGTATCAACAAACCCTTTTTTTTACCCTTTCAAATATCATTAAATCGGATCAAAATTTTACAATGAAGGAATTATACAAACCATAGTACATTGTGCATCGAGGGCCGTAAGTAAGTAGGGTATTATTAACGTGAATCTATTAGAAGCCCGACGCCGAAGGCCCTTACTGCCCGTGATACACACAATGATTTTCATCACATTGCGAGGAAATAAAACCCAAAAATAAAATTATTTTGTCTCTAAACACTTAAATTGAATAAAATAATGACTACCCGCCAATACAGATTGTCACTTTTTTCGAGTCATCTACCATAGAAAATGTAAACCGTGTTTAGTTTAGAATTCAAATGGTCATACGGCCAGATTCTGCCAATATATTAAAAACTACATACCTAGGTACTAAAATTATTGCAAAACTATTTGATATAAATTTAAAATATAAAAATAACGAAGTTTCATGAAGCGTAGATAAGTTTTGTGTTGTAAAATCGGGTTATATTATAGCTGAGTTTTAATGATATAAATAAAACTTTGGCTGACTTGAAACCTCCTTAGTGTTTGTAAATTTTAAAACTAAAGTTAGGACTCCCTTGGGAGGAAAAACTGTATGTAAATCCATAACTCCCTTCAGAACAATTTAGGCCATTGCCATTTAGTATACAACCATGGAATAACACCATTGACGAGCAAGTGTGA
Organism: Archips xylosteana; assembly: GCA_947563465.1. NCBI lineage: Eukaryota > Metazoa > Arthropoda > Insecta > Lepidoptera > Tortricidae > Archips > Archips xylosteana. The sequence continues at coordinate 1,737,332 of OX387364.1, read as the reverse complement.
TGAAAAATTTATAATAAAATAGGTAAATCACAAACCCGTAGATAGACGGCCAAGTACAATACGAAACCACGAGGTGTCAGTATTTATCGGTTATCTCTGAGCTTATCATTTAGTAGAAGTTACGAAAAAGTACCCTCTTAACTTAACTTAACCTCTAATTAATTAATCTTTCGATACCCGTGTTGTGTCGTCAAGGCACTAATAACCGTAACCAACTACCCTAAATTTACTGACGATAAATTAAAAAAAAAAAAATTTAGAATCAAGGGTAGATTAAAGTTAAAGATCATAATTTCTCGGTTAACTACTTCAAGTTTTTTTTTTTAAATAATTGCAACTTTAGCGCTGTAATATTTGCAACGAAGAAAATAAATTTGGTGAGTCTTTAAAATACTGTTAAAGGATGCCATATAGTTTTGAACATTTATACAAGACCGATCCTATAATTCTAAAAATATAATTTATCAGCACAGTACAGATGTTTCGATCACTTAAACCAAAAGCTTCCCAGAGTAAGTTTTATTTGTTACTTATTAAAGTCATAATATTATGTGACATCAATTGGAACATACGATTTTCGTAGACCATAATTGTTGTTTGAACAACCATAGGATATAACCAAACCATAACCCTAGACAAAACCATAGGATCGACTTGTGTCTAAATTTTAATTTCGCCTTAGTAAAATTTTTTTTTTTTTTTTTTGTTTACCTTAATTTGACTTTCAGACTTTTGCAATCGAACCAACAAGTTTGTAGAAAATAAGGATATCGCAAAACAAACTACACTAGGTAGCTTAAATCGTACTGGCCTTTGTTAAGTAGGTAGCTACTCCTTTATGGTAGCTGCCCTTCATCCTTCCTTATGGAAGCTTTTCAATACTGGAACACCACATCCCGATGCTGCCATTGTTGGTAGCGGGTCAGCGCGATGGCGATGTCAACAGGATGTTGAGTTGTACGCCACACCAGTGAGCTGCCGTTGATCACAAATTTCGTGAGTGTTGTGTCCATGAAAAATAAAAATAAATATTAGGCACTAATAAATAACTAAGTTCTATCCCACTTCTGATGTTAGAAAGGTCAAATTCACATAATAGGATATTAACTATATTCTCTTATTTAGCGGGGCCAAGAGTTAACGGAGTATGAAATAATAAGTTTATGATGGGTTAAGATATATATATTTGGTAAGTAAAACAAACATGTCTAATCATGTTTCAAGAAAATGTTTATATTGAAACAAATCTTATCATCCAAGGAAATAATAGCTTTTAAAGATAACAAATAACAACAACACATAAGATACTCGACATATATCAATATAATTATGACACCTACATAATTCAGTATACATTAATATATATTTATACCTTTACACGTTAACATATAAGTTATAAGTTTTATGTCAATTATTAATATATTTATATATGAAGGATATAGCAACAAATTATAGCCATTTATAAGTATACAGGCAAAGTACTTAACTGTCATGTGACCACGGCGACGGCTCGTAACAGAGTGTCCTCTACCTGGCCTAAGAAGGCCTTTTATAGGTTTGCCTTGCCGTCTGGGTGAGTCGCAAACAACTGACGTCACCAGTGTAAGACAATCGGAAAGTATCTTAATTATCATTTCGCTTGTCTTTAGAGCCAAGCATTACCTAAATTATCAATTCCATAATTATATCTCATTTACTTACTTATTTTAACAATATATTTTATCACCTTACATATCTAATAATATTATAACAGTTTCTACTACTTAGTATATCTAACACGCGTGTTTTTGGGTATTTTCATCATATTACTAAAACAAATGCATATTTTAAAAATGTAGCCAGATACCCTAGAAAACATCTTGTTTTATTTATTAACATTCAAAAAGTCATGACCTTCCGTGCAGTATTAGCGTCGTACTACGAGTTTAATTTATATTTTAGAGAAATGTCATTTTTCATGTAACCGCTAGTTGGCGTTGTCATCGCGCACCCAGCCAATATCAATTTTGATAATTTTACTAGGTTAGCTGGCTGGTTGGTTGGCTGGTTTTTAATTTTACTTTTTTTCATAATTCCATTTTCGACAATATTCTGTCAAAAATGAATAGGTATTTAACCCTTTCAACGCCACGCCTCGACAAAACGTAAACCTGCTTTGAATCTTATGTCATTGTGTCAAGATCACTTTGACACTGTACTATGTGACACCTATATGTGTCGTTGGCGTTGAAAAGTTTAAAATTGGCATATTCTTATTTGACATATAATTTTGAGCGGACATTTTTCCATTTGTACTAAATGAAATGACAGTGAATCTTTCCAAGTGGTCTTTTCCAGGCAACTTTTACGACACAATACATTTAAATTTCGTAGTAGCCCCCATTTGATAAATTTTAATAACCATAACATTTGCATGGCTAAACTCTCTCCAGGATCCGTTGGCCGGCATTATCCCCCGGGCCCTGAGCCAATTATTTGATGAGCTACGCATCTCCAACACCACCGAGTACACAGTCCGAGTGTCATATTTGGAGCTCTACAATGAGGAGCTGTTTGATCTGCTCTCCACCTCCGAAGATAACTCCAAGCTGAGGATTTATGAGGATGTCACGAGGAAGGGAGCTAATATTGTAAATGGATTGGAGGAGGTTACTGTAAGTAATAGAGTAGCTATGTTTCGGTTACCTATCAAAATTTAGAAATATTTTTTTCCAAATATTTAAAATTCCGAATGCTTCATTTATCCAAATGCATTTTTTTCTGAAACTGTAAATATTTCAGGATTTTTATAAAACAACCCTAACCTAACCTAAAGGGTTCTACACGATGGTCCTGAAATAAATCCTGAAATATTTACAGTTTCAGAAAAAAATGCTTTCGGACAAATGAAGTTTTCGGGATTCTAAACCTTCGGAAATATAAATTTCTAAACATCGATAGGTTCCCCTTTGTTTCATTCTTTCTTTTAGGTTTCTGTATCTAAATGGGTCAAATGTGGTCCTATTCAGTACGTCACTGTGAGTGTCAAGTTAGTAAGGCACAAGCCACACATAAGAGACGTGGAACGGCGCCCGTTGAATCAGTTTTCATACTAAATTTCTCTTTCTTTCTCCTTACCGTGCCTCTCTCTAACTCCAAATTCTATGTCTATTCTTTTACTGTCCAGGCTAATCGGTTGTGGAATGCCTTACCGATTGACTTACGACGGGCAAAATCTCTGTCAATCTTTAAATCTATGCTTAAGGTGTACTATCTGTCATCTTGTAATAATTAGCTTTGTTATAGTTTATTTATTTATTTATATGTGGCTGTTTATCCCACTGCTTATATTTGTTTTAGACGTGTACCTATTATAATGTAAGTACTATATATGCATGAGTAGATGTACTATTTTTGTTGCGTTTTAATTTTCTGATCTACTGTTGATGCACCACCTGCTGTAAACTAGTCCTTCCTTCTTTCTGTTAAAGGGTTGCCTGGAAGAGATCGCTCTTAAGCGATAAGGCCGCCTATTGCTTACCTTGTAACTTTCTCTCTGTGTACCTGTTTTCTGTATTGCTTACTATTCCTGGTGTACAATAAAGAGTCATTGTATTGTATTGTATAGAAGCTTCGCGATCTAAAGCAGACTGAAGCGGAGACTGCGACGCGCCCCCGTCCCACGTCTCTACTGTGTCTCTTGCGCCTAAAACAAAACTGGGCTCGAGACCGCGACTGTCAGCTTGAGAGATTCATCATCCCAGTTTATATACGTACCAGTGCATGGCACAGGCCTCCTCTCGGAATGAGAGGGCTTTGGCCGTAATTACCACGCGGGCTCAGTCCGAATCGGGAACTTCACACACACCATTAACTTATATATAAGGTGTATTCAGTCTGGTTACCTCACGATGTCTCCCTTTACCGTAAAGCTCATAGTAAATTTCAAACGTAATTTCGCACATAAATTCTGAAAAAGTCTGATGTGTGACCCCGGGCTCGAACTCACAACGCTCTGCTTGAGAGGCCATATGTCAAACCACTCTACTATCATGGCATTTAGCTTGAGATATTTATCAGCATTATTATACTGTGATTTTGGACTTTTTAACGTCTCCTAAAGACCTTTTGTAACTGACTATTCTAATATTTCAGGTAATGAATAAAAATCATGTCTACAAAATAATGGCGCAAGGGCAGGAGAGGAAAAGAATGGCGTCCACACTCATGAATGCTCAATCAAGGTGAGATAAACATCCCAAACTTGGTATTTACACATAAAACCCTATTTTAGGGGCTACCTATAAGTTACTTCACTCCCGTCTTGATCAGTAAAACAGACAAGAAAACATACAATAGATAATACTGTTTTAAACTTTCGTGATTTTCACTCCTAATTACTGAACTAAACGGGACTTATCACGCAATACTACTCGTACTCGACCACCCCTACTGTACTCGTGACCACGGTTGCTGCAATGTGGCCAAAACATCGAGGTATATAAATAAATATTTTTTTTTTTGTTTTTTTTTTATGTTAGAGAGTCCAGACAAACGAACTAGTGGGTCACCTGATGTTAAATGATCACCACTGTCCATAGACACCCGCAGCGCTTTACGCGATGCCAGTGCGCTGTCAGCCCTAAGGAAAAAGGAGAGGGAATAGGGGAGGGGGAGAGGTATTGGGCCCCTGGCGCTCTCACTGACCGTACGAAACGCAGCAGGAGTACTGCTGCTTCACGCCGGTGTTCTGTGAGAGGGTGGTACTGCCCCGGACGAGCCGGGGAGCGTGATAAGTCTCGTTTAGTTTAGTAATACAATAGATTGTCCCAAAACTCAACGAGTACTAGGTACCGGGCGGGAACTCAAGTTAAAGTATAACACACTTGAACAACTGCTTTAGCCTAGTTGGTAGTGACCCTGCCTACGAAGCAAGAGGTCCTGGGTTCGAATCCTGGTAAGGGCATTTATTTGTGTGATGAGCACGAATATTTGTTCCTGAGTTATGGATGTTTTCTATGTATTTAAGTATTTATTTATCTATATAAGTATGTTTATCGTCGTCTAGTACCCATAATACAAGCTTTGCTTAGTTTGGGACTAGGTCGATTTGTGTAAGATTGTCCCCTAATATTTATTTATTTATTATTATTCTGAAAAAATAATACATTTTGTCGAAAATATGTAATAAAAAAATCTGATATGAGAGAAAGAAGTTTATTTAATTTACATATATTCGATACACAGGGAAAAAATACATTTAGAAAGAACAGATACAAATTAAAAAAACAGTCATTGAATAGCTTATATTGGACCCTACTCAGCATAATGTTGCGGCAAGCCACAACGCTGTTTTTCCGTGGCACCCATTTACAATCTAAACGTAAAAAAACATACACTGTGACGACACGTACGCCAGCGGGAAGTGTATATCAAACGATATGATGATGTTATGCGACTATTATCGTTTAACTATTTTTTTGGGACATTTGTATAATAATACTATTTCCAGAATTGTAATAATTTCTTATAGGCAGTCCCTAAGTTAAGTTTATACTCATTATTTATGAAACAACTTTTAATATTGTGTGCATATTGCAGTGACCATCCCAATGGCAAAATAATGTCCTAGTAAGTCTAATCCGTTAGTAAAACTTGGTCATTTGTTTCTCATATTTAGTTTTTTGTTTTGTTTCTGTTTCCTCTCGTTTCTGTTGTAATTTTAAGGACATTGCTATTGGTTTGTTTGCTGTTATATGTGCGAGGAAGCATATTCAAAACATACGTAATTTAGTACAAGTAGAGTTGTGGTAAAAATGTTGTATAAATATTCTTGTATGTACTGTATTGTAAATTGTTGTGAACAGTTGTTTCTTAAAACTTCATTAATTTCGTAGTGTTATTGTTTAGTATATCCACCCTTACAAAGAAATTCCGGTATTAGAGCATTGCCTTCATTTACGTTTCACAAAACACCTTAATAATTAGTTTGCTATGCGGAATAGGAGCTCCGCGAAGCGGAGTTCCGTCGACCTTGTCCTATAGACTCATTTTACTAATTATTTGAGCGCTTATTCATTATTAGTACAAGTATGTTCTTATTAAAGAAATCATTACGAACAAAAAAACAACTGTGTGTTATGAAGGCGGCGTGTGTAAAATATGAGATTGTATAAGTCGGATGCACGGTATTTGCCATTGTTGGTTATACACGGCATTGCAATATCATCGACGTAATGATCTAATGTTAGCTTCGTTAAAATATTAGAAAAAATTAGGCTCTACATGCTTTTAGGCCCTATGCCGTTTATGATTTTGTTAGGCGAATTGTCGCTTTGGTCTTAAAACCACTAAATTTCATAATACCTTATTCACTAATACCCTTAATTTTCAAATTACTATGGGCTCATAATACCTAAAATTTCAAATTGGGGATGTCTATTTTTTTGCAATGTATAGAAAATCGAAAACCATTTCGAGATAAATGCTTTTTAAATCGTTTTCTGTAGTTATTTAATTTTAATATTATGTAATGAATTTATTATATAACAAATAAGCAATGAACTTCATTTGACATTGGTGTAAATTGCGTGACCGGTTCAAGTCGTTCTTTATTCTGTGTGGTTAGAATTCTTCACAATTTACGCGTGGATTATACTACGGAGTTTGATTTGGACCCGCTGTCTGACATCTAGCACTTTGTCAGTGCCAGTAAAGTGACATAGTGTATAGTGTACCACTACGCAAAAAATAATTAAAGGGGTTGCCTTATCGTAAGCATTTAGATAGATTTAGAAATTTGGCATTGTGGGAGCCCTCAATTATAATCTGACGTCATCAACTAAAATAGTTTCAATAATTAATTTTGAAAAAAGTAGAGAACTAAATGACAAAATATTGAAATTAGTTTCTTATAATTGACTTTTCTATACAAAAAAAAATGTAAAAACCACCCGTAATTTTTTTTAGACATTCCCAATTGTCTCATCTTAAAATTTATGTTATGAAATTTAGTTGTTTTAAGCCCAAAGCGAATTGTCGAGCTACTAGTCGGAATATTTTCAGGTACTTGTCTTAAGACACACTTGTTGGTTAACCAAAGTTTATTCTTCCAGCCGCTCGCACACAGTATTCACCATCGTGGTCCACATGAAAGAGAACAGTCCGGAAGGGGAGGAACTGGTGAAGATAGGCAAACTGAACCTGGTCGATCTGGCCGGGTCGGAGAACATCAGCAAGGCTGGCTCGGACAACCCGGCCAAGAGGGAGCGGGCCAGGGAGTGCGTTAACATCAACCAGAGCCTGTTGACGCTTGGCAGGGTCATCACTGCGCTGGTGGAGAGGCATCCGCATATACCGTACAGGTGAGTTGGCCCGTTAACTGAACCATCAATAGGTCTGTGAAGAAGGCACTTCTTTGTAGTGGTAGAGCCATGTTGTAGCTAGCCGTTGCATCGCGAATGGGCCGGCTCGTCCGGAGCCGTACCACCCTCTCACAGAACACCGGCTTGAAGCAGCAGTACTCCTGCTGTGTTTCGTACGCTCAGTGAGAGCGCCGGGGGCCCAATACCTCTCCCTCTCCTCTACTCCCTTTCCTTTTTCCTCTCCCTTTTAGGGCCGACAACGCACTGGCATCGCGTAAAGCGCTGCGGTGTCTATGGACAGTGGTGATCATTTAACGTCAGGTGACCCACTAGTTTGTTTGTCTGCACTACTGGGTGGTTGTATGTGCTCAGTTTTGTGTATTTTTTTTATTGCTCTCATTTGCTGTAAATTGCACCACTTGCTGAAATCTAGTCCTTACTTTTTTCTGTTGTAAAAGTTTGCCTGGAAGATAAGATTCCTATTGCTTACCTTATATTTTTCCTCTATGTGCCTTGTTTTCTGTCATCATCATCATCATTTCAGCCGTAGGGCGTTCACTGCTGGACATAGGCCTCCCTCATTGATTCCAATCATTACGGATGGAAGCGACTTGCATCCACCCTGAACCTGCGGCCTTCACCAAATCGTCCATCCATCTCGTTGGTGGACTTCCCACGCTGCGCTTGCCAGTCCGTGGTCTCCACTCGAGAACTTTTGGCCCCCAACGGCCATCGGTATTGTTTTCTGTACTGCTTACTAAATGGTATTCAATAAAGAACCATTAAATTGTATTGGAATGAGAGCAAGGTTGGATCTTTGTGTAGATTTATGTGGTCGATACACGCGCTATACCTGTAAAATGGCTAAAGAGGAATCTTGAATTTTGACAAAGTAAAATCTACCACCAAATAACTCAATTCCAGAGAATCCAAACTGACAAGGATCCTCCAAGAATCCCTGGGCGGGCGCACCAAGACGTCCATCATCGCCACCATCTCCCCCGGCCACAAGGACCTGGAGGAAACCCTGAGCACCCTGGAGTATGCCCACCGCGCCAAGAACATACAGAACAAGCCGGAGATCAACCAGAAGATGACGAAGAAGGCCATACTGAAGGAGTTCACTGAGGAAATTGACAGGCTGAAGAGGGATTTGCAAGCTGCTAGGGATAAGAATGGTAAGCGACTTACAACTTGCATAGTAAAATAAACGGAATACTTGGGTGAATCATCTTTTTACAAGCTTTTATTTAGCTCACCCCGTTTGTTTTATTCTTGGGTCAAATCTTAGAAGTCGAATTTGACCCACTTTTTTTTTTTTTTTTTGAATTAGTCGCCAGAGGGGCCAAAGACGCGAAGTCTTTGCTGTTTTTTACTTTAAGGATTGGAAGGGTGACTTGTGCTCAGGAAAAATCCCTTCGGACGAACTGGGAATGGAGGGCCCAGACAGTGTCCGACTTGCACGGACTAAAAAACCCGGTCACAAGTCCGCTTCTCTATTGGTTATCAAAACAAAAACGTGTGCTTTAAATTTTGAGGAGGGGAGGGGTAGGGAGGGGCCTTAATTTGACCCACTTTCAATGGTTGGATTCACCTGAAATTTGGTATACTTATGTAGGTTGGATGACAATGCAAGTGTCAACGAAAAGCACAGTCAGCTAAAAAGCTTGCTTTAAAAATGAAATTTTTAACAAAACTTATTTGTGTTGTTTACTCTGTCCCCGGTTGTCCAAGTGCACTTCATACTGTTTCATAGAAAAATGCTTAGGTTGTCCAAGGGACAAAGTTTGTGTAAGCATAGCACTAAATCGAGTGGTTCTAAAAAGTTGATTCAACCGCTTATTTTGCTCCCGCATAAAAAAAAACCAACGCAAACTCGACTAACCTCTTGACCACCAGTCATCTTGTGACAGCCAATCGAATACCTCACACGCCTCATTCATCATTAAATGACAAATATGTACTAAACTGTCAATTCGTGGCGTACAGCGCACGTCACTTCATTCGATTATGGCGGTCAAGAAGTTAAATCCACAACCAAGAGAATCACCACCACCATGAATTAACCTTTTCGACGCCAACGACACATATATCAGCACCGCATATATATCACGGCGTGCAGAGCGATATCTACCTACACGCGTTTCTGTAGGGTTCAACTTCGCGTTTGACATTCCGATGTCTCGGCGTATGGGTGAGAGCTGTTGTATTTGACAGCTTTGAAAACTTTGATCAATTATAACTGTAGATCCACAGTCGCGCGCCCGAAATGTCCGAGCCAAATGAGCGCCACTTTGATAAAAGTGGCCTTCTTTTTTCTCAGTACGTTGCGTGAAATTGTCAAGTTTAGCTGTCAAGTGTCAACCGAAATTCGACTGTAATGAAGTAAAGACTAGGTTCAAATTTCTGTGTTGGTGATGATTTTAATTGTTACGCAAACAAATAAAAAAGTTCGGACATTCTTTGAAGGGGATTTTGTTCGGCAATGTGTATCTTCAGTTATAATTGATCAAAGGTTGAAAAGGTTAAAATCCGGACACGTAGCACGCTTAAAACGAAATTGACTCAATCCGAAATATTCTCATTTCAAAAATAAACTTAAATAAAAATTAGGTTTAGTTTTGAAATGAGAATGTTTCAGATTGTGTCAGTTTCATTTTAGGCGTGCGACGTGTTTTGTCTCTTTTCGAAAATGGGATCATGTTCCTTGGTATAATTGACAAAATTGATATGTAGACCGAAAGAAATAATGATCAATTCAATGCAGCCTTAACCTTAACACATATGAGACAAGAAATTTGGTTACATGTATTTGTAAGGGTATTCCAGCATTTCTATTGCCAATTCCCACCACCAGGCGTGTACCTCGCCAACGAGACGTTCGCCGAAATGGCCCTCAAGGAGGAAGAGCAACGCAAAGAAATACAGGAGCTGCTGCTGAAGAAGCGCGCCATGGAGGAGGAGCGCGACCGCATGGAGGGCGTCTTCGGGGACCTCAGCCAGACCCTGGAGCGACATGCTAGCGAGCTCAGCCACACCAGGAAAGCCATGGAGACTACAAAGGAACAGCTGGCTAGCACGAAGAATGTGAGTACTTTGGTCGTCATTAGTGGGCGACCGGTAGCTAGTTTTCGACGCTAGTATTACATGGGTATAAGAGGGCCATGGAGGAGGAGCGCGACCGCATTGAAGGCGTCTTCGGGGACCTCAGCCATACGCCGGAGCGACATGCTATAGTCCGAAAAGCTCGTGCGCGACCCTCCGCGGAACCCTGTCGCAGTCAGTATTTGCCGCACTTATTAAAAACAATCTTTTTAAGGACAGCAGAGGCTCCCAGCGACAGGATTCCGCCGAGCGCCGCGCACGAACTTGTCAAGGTATAGCGAACTCAGCTACACCAGGAGGGCCATGGAGACTACTAAGGAGCAGCTGGCCAACACGAAGAATGTGAGTACACCTTTGGTCATCATAAGGCCGTGTTCAAACCAAACGTATAGTCAGCCGCCGAATGTGAGCACGCTCACTTAGCCCCAGTGTTTAGTATGAATAAACGTAATGTTACGGAGATGGGTCAACGGGAAACCAGTAAAAAATGAAAATGTATGGAAATACAATAAACTGCGTAACGCTTGCTCACTTTCGGCGGCTGACAGTCAGTTTGGTCTGAACGCGGCCTTAGTGATCGGCGAACGGTAGCTATTTTTCGACGCTAGTATTACATGGGTATAAGAGGGCCATGGAGGGCGTCTTCGGGGACCTCAGCCAGACGCTGGAGCGACATGCCAGCGAGCTCAGCCACACCAGGAAGGCCATGGAGACTACTAAGGAACAGCTGGCTAGCACGAAGAATGAGTACTTTGGTCATCGTTAGTGATTGGCGACGGGCGTCTTCGGGGACCTCAGCCAGACGCTGGAGCGACATGCTAGCGAGCTCAGCCACACCAGGAAGGCCACGGAGACTACTAAGGAACAGCTGGCTAGCACGAAGAATGTGAGTACTTTGGTCATCATTAGTGATTGGCGACCGGTAGCTATTTTTCGACGCTAATATTACATGGGTATAAGAGGGCCATGGAGGAGGAGCGCGACCGCACGGAGGGCGTCTTCGGGGACCTCAGCCAGACCCTGGAGCGAAATGCTAGCGAGCTCAGCCACACTAGGAAAAGGCCATGGAGACTACAAAGGAACAGCTGGCTAGCACGAAGAATGTGAGTATTTTGGTCATCATTAGCAGTGATCGGTTATTTGGATTCTCCCTCGCGGGATATCAAGTAGAAAAGTTAATATAGAAGAATACCGAATAGAATACCGAACAAACCGTACAAAAATAAAACAATTTAAATTATCTCTAAGGAATTTTAGCTATCTATATTAACTTTTCTACTTGATATCCCGCGAGGGAGAATCCAAATAACCGATCACTGATCATTAGTGATCGGCGACCGGTAGCTAGTTTTCGACGCTAGTATAACATGGATATGATTATATCGTCGGGTGACAAGCAAAAGTCACTAAGTCCCAAATAGCTACTTAAAACAAAGCTCGTATCTCTGTATGAAATTACTAACTAGATACGACTTTTTGAAGAGCAGCCACAGAAATTTTAGTGAGTTTTGCTTGTCATCTGGCGATATTTAAATTTCGTGCACAATTTATATAACTTCTAGCTGTTGCCCGCGACTTCCTCTGCGAAGAATAGGGGTAGGTATAAAAAATAGCCTACGACCTATTCTCAGAACTACCGAGTGTAGAGAAAAAGTTTCTACAAATCGGTCAAGCCGTTTCGGAGGAGTTTGATAACAAACACCGTGACACGAGATTTTTATGCTAGATCAATTGGTGTCGATCGTCTCACGTTTTATCTATTATTTATTTTTTCCCATCCAGACCCTCAAAGCCACTAAGCAGCAGTACGAGGAACAGAAACACCTCGTGAGCAAGCACCGCGCCACCGAGGAGGAGCTGAGCGCGCAGGCCAGGGACATCATCGCCGTCGCCGACACCGCTGCCGACCACGTCAACTGTCTGCACGACAGTGTCGACAAACGGAAGTAAGCCATAAACAGGACTCGGAATTTTAGTGTCGATGACGTTGCATCGCACATAGGATGATTTCAAATAGTATTTTCGTAAACAATCACCACTTATCTATCGACCTCTTTTATTTTGAACCATTTGAACTTGACGATGACTTGACTATGACGATTTGATTTTGATTTGAGCAGTACCATAATGTTTTGTCTGGCATCATTTAGATTAACAATAAGTTGCCGTTGTGATAATAGATTTCACAATATACTGATATTGTCAGTATTTTACTATCATTACATCTACTTTTATTATAGTTACGAAGACAGTGTATTAACTAAACACAAAAATATTAAATAATCGTGCATTACGGTAGCAAATTTTGTAAAACCTATTTTATTAAGGAACCACATCATCCTGTGTACAGAATGACGTCATTTTTACGTCATCCGCATCAAAAGTTCGAGCCCTAGTCATAAACATAGAATAATTCTTCGGAAAATGAGCCTATTCTTTCCTCAAAAGGCCTACAAAAGGCTACACACCCATAATTGGGGATGTCTATTTTTTTGCAATGTATAGTAAATCGAAAACCATTTCGAGATAAATGCTTTTTAACTCGTTTTCTGTAGTTATTTAATTTTAATATTATGTAATGAATTTATTATATAACAAATAAGCAATGACCTTCATTTGACATTGGTGTAAATTGCGTGACCGGTTCAAGTCGTACTTTATTCTATGTGGTTAGAATTCTTCACAATTTACGCGTGGATTATACTACGGAGTTTGATTTGGACCCGCTGTCTGACATCTAGCACTTTGACAGTGCCAGTAAAGTGACACAGTGTATAGTGTACCACTACGCAAAAAATAATTAAAGGGGTTGCCTTATCGTACGCATTTAGATAGATTTAGAAATTTGGCATTGTGGGAGCCCTCAATTATAATCTGACGTCATCAACTAAAATAGTTTCAATAATTAATTTTGAAAAAAGTAGAGAATTAAATGACAAAATATTGAAATTAGTTCCTTATAATGGACTTTTCTATACAAAAAAAAATATAAAAACCACTGGTAATTTTTTTTAGACATTCCCAATTGGATGCTGATGGGTGAATCAACTTTTTGTTGCCACCCGTTGCTATGGTTACACAAATTTTGCCCCTTGGACAACCTAAGCATTTTTCTATGAAACAGTACGAAGATATCACTTGGACTACCGGGGACAGAGTAAACAACACAAACAAGTTGAAGTACAATACGTTTACTTTTAGATTACCACTGACAGATGGCTTGCCTTCATTTAATTTCCAACTTTATTACCATACAAATAAAGTAGCTATTACAAAATCTGCAAACGTGGGTAACAGTATTCTAAAATCTTTCATGTGGACCACGATGGTGAATACTGTGTGCGAGCGGCTGGAAGAATAAACTTCGGTTAACCAACAAGTGGGTCTTAAGACAAGTACAGTAAAATTACATAAAGTTTACCACTGACAGATGGTTATTCAACTTTAACGACCTACAAATAAAGCCAATTTTAGAATACTGTTACCCACGTTTGCAGATTTTGTAATAGCTACTTTATTTGTAGGTCGTTAAAGTTGAATATGAAATGTAGGCAAACCATCTGTCATTGGTAAACTTTATGTGATTTTACTGTACCCATTTATTTATTTGACCAAATGATTCCAGGACAGTGGAGTCGTGTAACCTGCAGACGACGGCCTCGTACCGCGAACAAGCGGCGCATTGGCGCGGCCATCTCGCGGCGCGCGCGCAACACTTCGCTAAGGATCTCGCGCAGGCGTTGCTCGCCTTACACGAACTCAACAGTTAGTACCTGAACCTATACCAGCGTCGCTATCATCTGAGCTCTGGCGCCATATGACCCCGTTTTGAACCTCTCGCTCGCTCTTGGGAGGTTATCGAGTCTCTGACTCACATTTTGTAGGGATGTGTGAACTTCCCAAGAGCGAGTGAGGGGTTCGAAATAGGGGTTTTATGGCCCCAGAGCTCAGATATTAGTGACGCTGGTATAGCCTAATTTTTTGTACTAGAAATTTTTAGGTATAATTTATCATTTTATTTTATTTTATTAGAAACAAACAGTCATATACAACATAATAATAACTAAGTTGAATATAAATTAGACCTATAGTTTCCTTACGTGAATTTGAGTACTACGTAATAAACTTAACAATTGACAACCCTTCATTTTTTTAACACCTGAAAATTACTGCAGGAATCGAAAGAGTTTCGCCTCCTGAACACGGAAAAATATTTATTATAATTTATTTCTCCATATTTAAAAAAATACAACAAATTTAAAAACATATTATGTACTTACAAATACATCCACAGAATAGTTATGTTTCCTTTACCCTTTTCACTAGAAAAAAGAGCTGTCATAATTTTAAATTAGATAACAACCTTAACGTCAAATTTACGTCATCACTTTTTTTTAATAGAGACTAGACAAAAGTAATGGATCTATTCTATCGTTGCGCTCTTTTAGAATAAGTACATCTTTAAAAAATTGTAACAAATTAATTAATAATCCTAGTGAAAATTTAAAACTATCAGCGTCTTTCTCTTTCCAAACAGAAAACACAGAACGAATCAAATTATAGTCTTAGAAATATGAAATGTTGTCAATAGTATACATGCAAAAATAACTAAGTGCAATGTGCTACATAAACAAACAAGACCCAAGATAAATAGTTGAAAAGTGTATGCATTATTTACTCAATCGAAACAATTTAGACGACCAGATGGCCTAGTGGTTAGAGACCCTGACTATGAAGCTTGAGGTCCCGGGTTCGATTCCCGTGTCGGGGCAGATATTTGTATGAAAATACGAATGTTTGTTCTCGGGTCTTGGGTGTTTAATATGTATTTAAGTATGTATCTATCTATATAAGTATGTTTATCCGTTGCCTAGTACCCATAACACAAGCTTTGCTAAGCTTACTTTGGGACTAGGTCAATTGGTGTGAATTGTCCCGTGATATTTATTTATTTATTTAATTGGTACTAAGTAATCCATTTATGTGAACCTTATCATGCGCCTAAACCAATAATGCGACGCGTGAAAGTCAATTATAAATATTGCATTTGGCTGGTTAATCCGACGCTTTAACTGTTGGTAGTTCATGATTGTTTACATTTAGTTAAGTACCTAAACATTTCTAGTATAGCCTAAGGGTCCCCACATCTACTAACGCGGAATCGACTTCAACCGATCCGAAGAACCTTTATGTCAACGCAATTGGAGCGAAAAAGACCCGATTCTGCGTCGATAGATATTGGGAATCGTTACGGTTTTCTTGATAGTTTTTTTTTATTTGTATTGAATGAAACTAGAAACCAAAGTGAATAAATGTTTATTCTAAGTTAGTATATTTACACACAACAAGTTATTGACTTCAATCAAACTTGTACAACCATTTTTATTTGGCTGACCCAGTATGGCAGGATGGGATAGTCGAACCTGTCAGCAACGCTGCCCTGCAGACCCTAAAACGCAGTAAAAGCTTTAAAGCGATTAGACCATTATGTTCCTTGCGCTGTTGTTAAATAATCAAAAAACGTAAAAACCCTCTTACTGCGTTTTATAGTCTGCAGGGCAGCACGATACTTAAACGAATAGAAAAACACTTTGAAAAAATAGAAAAATATAGCTTAGGCTTACACTCGAATCTAGTTAAATCTATTGATGCCATTTCATGGGACGAAATAATAGGGCTGATTTGTTCGCAGATAATCACACGACGAATACCACACAGAATCTAGAAGGCAGTAAACAAAAATTAGAAGAAATCATACAGAAAATAGTTGAATCGATGAATGAGGTAAGTTTGTAAAGGAACAACGAACTTCCCTAAAATACTCGCAAAGCGTTTTCGCTCGTCTTTCATTATTTTGACAGCTGACAATCTCAAAGTCAAGAGTTTCTTCAAAGCCTAGGAGTTTAAGCTATGGCCTCTCGAGTAAGTAAAACCCACAGATATTGGAACCATACATCGTTATCGCGGGGGCAAAAACGTTTTGACAGTACTGAAAGATTATGAAATTTAGCAACAACAGAAGCGACACTGATATCGAGCAACATTTATGTCTAAGAGTTCAAAATTTATCAACTATATTACTAATATCAGACCTCCATACTTGACTTGATTACTAATACAAATATAAAAAAGATTAATTACGCAATCGCAGCGTCAAACTCTTCAGCCACTTTTCTTGCTTGATATTGTCATTTATTAATTATTCGTAATAATAACTGTGTTTACAACATAATTATTTGTGATCTATTACGAAATCCAAATAAAATCCGAGTAAATATACGTAAATAGAAAATACACACATTGCTGGCTTATTGTTCAAGTAGACACATTGACTTCTATGTATGTAAACGTTTAAACAGTAAGTATAAGACGAATTTGATTGACCTTTTCAGCGAAAACTTTAGTGTTACTAAAACTTCTTAGATGCTTAGAACTTGTAGGCAGAATATATCCGTATACTAAACAGACATTCTGTTATATATGTTCTTTAACTGATTTGTTCTTGCTCCCGCGATAACGATGTGTGATTGGAACTGGTGTAACTATAAGGAAAGGTACCTAACTATTCGGCTCAGGTTTAATTTATTTTGATCCTCTGAGTCCTGACTTTTTTACCAGTTACGTTGTGATGGAAATTATTACATTATATTATACTTAAAAGTTCTTAAGTCAGTAAACAATTTGTTCTTCATGTAGTACATTCGGCCGTTTTTTAGTCTTGATTTGTTCTTTATAAAGTACATTAGGACTTACGAGGATACTTATAAAACAAAAGCTTCGATGAGAAATATGAAACTTTGAAGGGTGCTATTTCTAGGAAAATATGAGTTTGAGCCAATATAACAAAACAAAACATGTGCTCAAAATTATAATCAAACCAGTAATAACTAGCAATTTGCTTGAATGAAGCTTTCTACAGAAGCTAGAGGGTTTAGCCACTTTTCAATACTTTGGAGGACAATTTTCTCCAAATATGTTGCAGGCCAACTAAAAAAAAAAACGTGTCAGTTATTTATACTACTCTCTGGGTGAATCAACTTCTTAGTGCCACCCGTTGCTATGGATACACAAATTTTGTCCCTTGGACAACCGGGGACAGAGTAAACAGCACAAAAAAGTTGGTTCACCCCTCTAACATCAAATATATAAAAATCTCGTGTCACGGTGTTTGTTATCGAACTCCCCCGGAACGGCTTGACCGATTTTTGTGAAACTTTTTTCTCTGTGTTTGGTAGGCTATTTTTTGTATAGCTACCCCTATTCTTCGCAGATGGAGTCGCGGGCAATAGCTAGTAATATCTAAATAAATCAAATCGGCGCTGGACAGTTGGGTCCTTTAGACCTTTTCTTATTAAAGAGGCCATAGGAATCACTATGGGAGCAGTCAAACTCAAGATTCGTATAAATGCTGCTT
The DNA here is from genome assembly GCA_947563465.1 of Archips xylosteana. NCBI lineage: Eukaryota > Metazoa > Arthropoda > Insecta > Lepidoptera > Tortricidae > Archips > Archips xylosteana. The sequence goes on along the minus strand of OX387364.1, from coordinate 1,719,470 downwards.
TTATTCTAAATGCTTAAGAATTATATATCATACATCGTTATCGCGGGAGCAAGAACAAATCAGTTAAAGAACATACATAACAGAATGTCTGTTTAGTATACGGATATATTCTGTCTACAAGTTCTAAGCATCTAAGAAGTTTTAGTAACACTAAAGTTTTCGCTGGAAAAGGTCAATCAAATTTGTCTTATACTTACTGTTTAAACGTTTACATACATAGAAGTCAATGTGTCTACTTGAATAATAAGCCAACAATGTGTGTAATTTTTATTAACGTATATTTACTGGGATTTTATTCGAATTTCGTAATAGATCACAAATAATTATGTTGTAAACACAGTTATTATTACGAATAATTAATAAATGACAATGTCAAGCAAGAAAAACGGCTGAAGAGTTTGACGCTGCGATTGCGTAATTAATCTTTTTTATGTATGTATTAGTAATCAAGTCAAGTATGGAGGTCTGATATTAGTAATATAGTTGATAAATTTTGAACTCTTGGTCATAAATGTTGCTCGATATCAGTGTCGCTTCTGTTATTGCTAATTTTCATAATCTTTCAGTACTGTCAAATCGTTTTTGCCCCCGCGATAACGATGTATGTATACTATACATATGGGAGAGTGTGTGTGTGTGTGGCGCAGCTCACACTACATTAGTTTGTGTAAGTAAAAGCGTGTAATAAATCCCCAGGTTAAATCCACAACCGCTCAAGCGCACTCATCCCTGTCGAGTCGCACGCAGCAGCATCGCTCGGCGCTCGCGGAACTGGCGCGGACGCAGAGTGCGGCCGCCTGTGCCGCGCTGGCCGGCTGCGTGGCCCTGGCCGGAGCCGCCACTCGACACGTTGCCGGCTGGAGCGCCCCGCAGACCATCGCTAGCCTCGTCAACCAATGGGTGAGACGCTGTCTTGTACATGACACATGGCGCGGACGCAGAGTGCGGCCGCCTGTGCCGCGCTGGCCGGCTGCGTGGCCCTGGCCGGAGCCGCCACTCGACACGTTGCCGGCTGGAGCGCCCCGCAGACCATCGCTAGCCTCGTCAACCAATGGGTGAGACGCTGTCTTGTACATGACACATGGCGCGGACGCAGAGTGCGGCCGCCTGTGCCGCGCTGGCCGGCTGCGTGGCCCTGGCCGGAGCCGCCACTCGACACGTTGCCGGCTGGAGCGCCCCGCAGACCATCGCTAGCCTCGTCAACCAATGGGTGAGACGCTGTCTTGTACATGACACATGGCGCGGACGCAGAGTGCGGCCGCCTGTGCCGCGCTGGCCGGCTGCGTGGCCCTGGCCGGAGCCGCCACTCGACACGTTGCCGGCTGGAGCGCCCCGCAGACCATCGCTAGCCTCGTCAACCAATGGGTGAGACGCTGTCTTGTACATGACACATGGCGCGGACGCAGAGTGCGGCCGCCTGCGCCGCGCTGGCCGGCTGCGTGGCCCTGGCCGGAGCCGCCACTCGACACGTTGACGGCTGGAGCGCCCCGCAGACCATCGCTAGCCTCGTCAACCAATGGGTGAGACGCTGTCTTGTACATGACACATGGCGCGGACGCAGAGTGCGGCCGCCTGCGCCGCGCTGGCCGGCTGCGTGGCCCTGGCCGGAGCCGCCACTCGACACGTTGACGGCTGGAGCGCCCCGCAGACCATCGCTAGCCTCGTCAACCAATGGGTGAGACGCTGTCTTGTACATGACACATGGCGCGGACGCAGAGTGCGGCCGCCTGCGCCGCGCTGGCCGGCTGCGTGGCCCTGGCCGGAGCCGCCACTCGACACGTTGCCGGCTGGAGCGCCCCGCAGACCATCGCTAGCCTCGTCAACCAATGGGTGAGACGCTGTCTTGTACATGACACATGGCGCGGACGCAGAGTGCGGCCGCCTGTGCCGCGCTGGCCGGCTGCGTGGCCCTGGCCGGAGCCGCCACTCGACACGTTGACGGCTGGAGCGCCCCGCAGACCATCGCTAGCCTCGTCAACCAATGGGTGAGATATGGCTTGTGTTATGGGTGAATCAACTTTTTCTTGCCACCCGTTGCTATGGTTAAAATCGCTGTCAATTGAAATTGCGAACAATGTAAATAAACCATTTAATGAAATTTCCATGTTCTAGCACTTGTTTATTGTTTTAATGGTTTAGGATAGTGTTGTGGTAAGTATTGATTATTAACACACGGATTTAGCAGTATTTGATGAGGGAAAATGGAAACTAAAGACATTTTAAATACAAGGCTTGTTTACATTGTTTGCAATTTCAATTGACTGACAGTTTACACAAATTTTGGTCTCTTGGATAACCTAAGCATTTCTCTATGTAACAGTATAAACATGTCACTTGAACAACCAGGGACATAGTTAACAACACAAAAAAGTTGATACTCCCTCATACATCCAACCAAAAACATAAATGCGAAAAATTTCAATACTAAAAATATGGCTGTGGACTTTGCTGACAAGAGGATTGCTTTGATATCTAAATGGGTTCTAAGTTCTGCTGATATAAATTCTTAAATTGAACTGTCGAGTGTTTTACACAAACTAGATAACTTATGATAAATTTAAACTTAAGATTTCACTTGGCTACTTCTCATATCCAAGTCATGTTATATTTGGCTAATCAATTTATGATTATTAAAAGCGAAAAAGTCTTTCGGGTGCGCCGGTGGGATTCGAACCCATGTCTCCTGGGTATTCAATTCAATTCATTTATTTAAACAGTTTTAGTACATAGTATAATAATTATTAGTAGGCACTTTACTTAATCTATGTTAGGTATTATATCTAGGTACTAAACTAATGGCTCGACTTAAGCGTCTAACCGCCTTTACGCCTACTACAGAAGACTAACAGGTTACTACTAAAATATAAACTAATGCCTAAACTAGGATACATAAGTAGCCTGTATCTTAGGCAACAAATAAAAGTCCTTAAAGTTAACATAAAAACCAGATTACAAATTTAACTGTTATTTAAACTTAGAAAAAAATAAAATATGAAAAGTAAGTAACTACGGCTTAAATAATTGAATACATTACGAAACTAGAGTCAGAAGGTTTTCGGTTTCTACATAGGATAATGATTGTAACCACTCTGCTAATTTGGATTTACAACTATTGTAGTTAAGATCATAGATATTCTGGAGTCTATTAATTTTGTTGAAGAGATAGGGGCCCAAGAACGAAGCGAATTTGCGCATGAAAGCATGCCTAGGGCGTGGCGTCTTAAATACTATGTCTGACCGCCTTTTGTCAGAGATACTGCTGCTGCTGTAAGGGGCGGATTTGTGCTGATCAAGGATGATGTTTAGGATAAACAGTTGGCGCACAGTTAGGACTTTGCAGGATTTGAATAGTTCTCTAGTAGGGAAAAGGAAGGGGCGAGAAGTGGAGACCTTTAAAATAGCTCTTTGGGCTCGTTCAAGTACCAAAAGCGTAGTCTTCGCGGCACCTCCCCAAGCCGAAATGCAGTAAGACAGTAATGACTGACACAAAGCCATATAAACTTGTCGGAGCAATCTCGCGTTTGCGATACTACGAAGTTTTTTAAATATAAAAATTAGCTTTCGGACTCTGGAAGCAACTATATCTATATGGTGACTAAAGGTGAGGTTAGCGTCGACCATTACACCCAGGTATTTGATGGTGTTAACTTGCGAGATAGCTGGGTAGGTAAAGCAACCTACTCGATTAGAAATGGAACACAAGTGAGCTCGGATAGTGTTATCACTGCTAGGCTGCTGTGCACTTCTTATTGAAAAAGCGACGTGCTTCGTTTTATTAGCATTTAACGTTAGTAAATTGCCTTGAAGCCAGTTCGTTATTTTATTGAAGCCTATTTGAGCGTGATTGTAAGCATCGTTCCATGAGTTCCCTGTAAATAGCAAAACTGTGTCATCAGCATATGATATTAGGGTGCCATTAGTTAGTTCAAGCTTGCAAAGATCATTTATATAAATTAAAAAAAGGGTAGGGGCTAAAATACTGCCTTGGGGCGTACCAAATTCAATTTTCCTGTCTGAACTCGTGAATTTGTTAATCTTTACACATTGATGGCGGGTATTGAGAAAGTCTTCAAATAAGGGCAATTGTTTACCCCTAATTCCTATGTTTTCTAGTTTACGAATCAAGATTGGAATTGACACCGTGTCAAAAGCCTTGGCAAGGTCTAGGAAAATGCCCAAGGTTTTCAATCCTTGATCCAAATTAGTCGCAATATAATCAGTGAGGAAATTAACCGCATCATTTGTAGATCTTTGCGACCTAAAGCCAAACTGCTTGGTGGACAAGATGTTGTTGCTTTCAAGATAGTTTACTAGCCTTTTATTTATGAGCTTTTCTAAGATTTTAGAAAGAGACGGAAGTATTGAAATCGGCCTGTAATTGTCGATACATTCTTTATCCCCCGCTTTGAATACAGGGGGGGTATGCGCCCCAACCTGGGTGTTCTACCAATTGAACCACGTCGCATCCAACCGACTCCCCCGAAATTCTTAATCGCTTACATACGCCAACAGTGGCGTGTGGTATAACATCCATCGCAACTATTAGAAGCTACGACTCCTACGTTCCAAATTACATTGGAAATGCGTAAGAAATGATGTACCACATCTATTTATTCAAATATTATTTATTTTTTTAGCAGTACTGCGGCTGCTCACCGAATCTCGAATCCAAGTCATGTTATATTTGGCTAATCCACTTATGTTACAAATTTGATTTGCTGGTGAAAACTACAGGTACAGGTCGATTCACAAGAGCTGGCACGAATGGTTCGAATGAGCGAATGAAAGTTTCTATGTGTTACCTATTTGAACACACTTAACACAAATATGAAAATGTCATGCATCAGTCATTTTCCTACAAAAACGTCATAGTCATCACTTTCGTTCAATCCATTTGTGCCAGCTCTTGTGAATCGATCTGTACAAATCGGGTATCGGGTCAACCAACTGTTTTCTTCTATAACATGGTTATAATAAAACCTTTTATTTCCAGCTGTCGGATAGCTTAGAGCGCGTGGCGTCGCTCAAACGTGCGCACGCGTCGTTCCACGCGGCGGCGCGGGACGCGGAGTCTCGTCGTCACGACGCGTGCAGGCGGCAGCGCGACGCTAAAAAGCTACGGGTGGCTCGAGCCAAGGACAGGGTCGACGCTGCGTTAGCGGTGAGTTTACAGCTAGCTAGCTTAGAGCTCTACCACACTGGGACGCCATGGCGTCATTGCCGGCTACTTATACAAAAAAACAATAATAGAAACGTGTACGGCTGTCACTCACTTCAATGTTGCCAATAGGGATGTTGACCCCTTTAAAAAATAATTCGAAAACACGACTCCAGTAAAAACGCTTTATTTTAGCCCTGAAAACCAGATTAATTTTCGATTAACTGCAAAATTAGATTTTTAAATAGTTGATTGAGTTGGCGAACAAGTGCCGTCATAAGTTGCTATTGCCATTAAAACTCTATGGGAGAGTTGTGTTTTGACAGCTCATAAAAAGTACGTCAGTTGATTGGTGGTACGGCTGTCACTCACTTCAATGTTGTCAATTTGGAAGCGTGGCCACGATTTGCGGCTACCTACGTGGCGATTGGCTGCTCTGGCAACCTGGCAACGTCGTCTCTAGAATTTGCACGCATATATTTGCAAAAGGTGAAGAGGGGGCATTGTAGTTGCAATGCAGTTTCATTGCAGTTGCTCCGATTGCAATAGGACTGCAATACAACCGTGCAGCTAACATGCAGTCGGTGTGCCGACGACAGGACTGCACGGGAACTGCAAGCGGACTGCGCATTCGGTTTGCAGTTTCGATGCAGTTACGTCAACTGCATCAGAACTGCAGTCGAACTGCCATTTTGCAGCTGGGATGCAGTTCATATGCTGTCCATCGGCCCTTAGTCTTATTTTAGTGGAATTTTATATGAAACGACACCGCTAATTTAAAAATTAATTAGCTTTTTAAAAACCTTAAAAAAATGCTGTATTGCTATAGTATAAATCTTCCCAGGTGAATTTTTCGCTTCGAGCCATTACATTAAATTTGAACCTTAATACTATGACGATAGGTACCGTTTGTTTTGAAAGATAAGGGCTCGAAGCGAAAAATTCACCTGGGAAGATTTATACTATATAGCTAAACCGTTTAAATGAGTCCTCGCCCGCGAGGATAGACGACAAAGGGGGCCGAGAGAAGATTTAAACGGTTTAGCTATAAATCGTAACATTTCCATCCACAGCAACTGGAAGCCGAAAGAACCCTCCGCGATACACGCATCGCCCAACAACTATCCGACATCGAGCAAGAACGGTCCGACACAGAAGCGCGGCTGACTCGCTACATGCACGAAGAGCGGAGGCTGCTGGAAGAGAGGCTCGCGAGGCACGCGGCCGCCGAGCGGGAGGCTCTGGAGCAGCGGCTGGCGAAGAGGACGGCCGACGCGGAGGGAGAGAGAGGGATGCTCGATGAACGGATCAAGGCTATAGAGGTTGGTGGTGGTGATTGTGTTTGATGTTGCGGATAGCGTCCGACCGAACGGTTTTGGCTAGTTTCGGCTAGAGTTTGCATTCCCGCAGCTCATTCAATCCCGCGGAATTGATATGCGGGATTGCTCAGTCCCGCGCGGGATCACGCGGGATCCCGCATCTTTGAAATTGAAACTAAAGATTTTTGTGTAAAAATCAACTTTTATCAAACGTTTCTAACATTAAGCAACATAAATTATTTATTTTCCATTGATTAAGTGTGAGTAATTAGTAATCTGTTTTCTTAAAATGTTTGGCAAAACACTCGTCACCTACAGAAAGACGTGCCCAGCGCAGCGCCATTTATGAACAAGTGACAACGCGAAAGTTTTAGTGCCAAATTTTCAATTTGCGGGATCCGCGGATCCGCGCGTTGAAGGTGCTGCGGGATCCAGCAGATTAATAAAAGCAGCGGGTTCCCACGGGAATGCGTGATCCCGTTTTGCGGGATTGCAATCCCTAGTTTCGGCGTTGTGATTTAGTTTGGATTTCGTGGACTTTCGTGCGACGTTCAGGAGCAATTATTTAATTATTTGTCATGGGTACCTACGTTTATCTACGGGATGTGATTTCCGTAGAAGAACAAGGGTTACCGACGTTGCTAAATGGATTAGCTTGTTGAAATGGCAATGGGCAGGTCATATAGCACGAAGAACAGATGGCTATTGGAGCCGTAATGTTCTGGAACGGAGCCCACGGACTGGCAAGCGCAGAGATGGACGGATTTCGTAAAGGCCCCAGGTTCACGGTGCAACCGTAATGACAGGGTATCAATGAAGGTCTATGTCCAGCACTGGACGTCCTACGGCTGATATGATGATGACGATGTTGGCATAAAAACTATATTGGTGCTTCAGTCCGGTTGGTTGGTTGGATGGGGCAGCGCAGTGATCACTTGTTATGAGGTCTAAAATTGGACGAACGCGTGTGAAATATACCAAAAGTTAACCTTCGCTTTATACCCTCAGACGTGGCGGCAAGAGCTGATGGCAGCTGTCGAAGACGAGAACCAAATGGCGGACTCGGACCTAGCCGACAGCGAGAGCGGCCGGGAGGAGTGCGCGAGACACATGGACAAGTTTGGAACAGAGCTGGCGGAAGGTAGGACTTGTTTAGGTTCTCAAGTCAGACAATAGCCGCCTTTATACAGTCACTCAATCGCGCGTGAAACAGCAATTGTGTGCGAAAGAATGCGCGTGTAAAGATTTCGGAAGGGGAAGGGATAGACCACGCGTAAAACTGTGTAAATTGCACACGCGCCAGTTCCACGCGGTCTATCGCGCACGCTTAGCCTTTACACGTTCGCTCTTTCCATTCTCAAAAACGTATACTTGTAATTGCGCGCGAATGAACGTTAAGTTTAAAAAACCGGCCAAGTGCGAGTCGGACTCGCGCACAAAGGGTTCCGTACAATTACCTATCTATAAAAATCACGTTTGTTGTATGGGAGCCCCCCTTAAATATTTTATTTTTATTTTTAAAGTCAATATATAATTAAATATTCTGTGAATATTTCAAGTGTCTACCTGTTGCCGTTATCAATATCGAGCAAAAACGAGCAAAATAACTATATACTAGCACCACCACAAAATGTGTGCAAAATTAGAACTACTGAGGTTATTGGTTGTCAACCGGCATCAATTGTTAGTTAATTAGCAAGCCATCTAGATCGGCAAACACATTGTAGATGGCGCTGTAATAAACAAATCATGTTTGTTGTATGGGAGCCCCCATAAATATTTATTTAATTCCATTTTTTAGTATTTGTTGTTATAGCGGCAACCAAAATACATCATCTGTGAAAATTTCAACTCTCTAGCTATCACGGTTCCCGAGATACAGCCTGGTGACAGACGGACGGACGGATGGACGGACGGACGGACGGACAGCGGAGCCTCAGTAATAGGGTTTCCGTTTTTACACTTTCAAAAATCAAAACGTTTATTCTGCAAGTAGGCCGCAAAGGGCTCTTTTACATGTCATTTTTTTTTAAACTACCAGCGCTTTCGTAATGACCATCATTACCAAGAAGAATGCGCCGCAAAAAACTTGGCAGAAAGTCATCTTTTCAAATTAACATATAATAAATTACAAATTAAAAAAATCATACAAATATAGAATTAAGTAAATAAAAAAATAATTATATAAAAAAAACAATACAGTACAGGGATGTATTGGGTCCCTTAGTTAAAAAACTAAAACAATACCTACATCTTAACTATATCTACGTTAAGTGCAAGTGTAGAATGCTTCCACCGTCAAAAAAAAATTAAAAAGGAAAAATATAAAAAATAAAAATATTGGAGATGTCTTCCAATGTCACAATAATTAAAAATGATTGTGTTAAAAACACATTTCAGGTCAAGTAACCATTAAACTTTTGGATTCCAAAGGCATGCTTACGCCTACCGCCCCCAAAGTTGGCTCACACGCACTCATGTCATGCTCTGAAAGCAGAGCGGTACCGTGGGCATGTATCGCTTCCGTTCCCATATGCCTTATGGGACCGTCTTAGGAACTTCGACGTCGCGGGCCAATGACTAGTTAATAAAGTATTAATTAAAATATAAAAGTTTAAATCCATAAGCTTAACAATATACTGCCTTAAATATAGCAAAGGGATATATAAAGTCCCTGAGTTAATAATAAATAGAAAATACATCATCTAAATTTAGACTATATGTCTCTAAATGTCAACGTAAACTAGTTACATAATCATTAGAGGTGTAAGAAGCCTCCAAGGTCAAAATTAATAATAATATTAATAAAAAGAGCTGGAGATGTATAAGGTCTCCGAATATCAAACAAATAGGTACCTACTTATTATAATTAAGTGGACAACGGCAACAGAACCAGAAACTAGCCGCGGATTGCGCCGGGACACTACAAGTCACACTTCACAACACTTCACATTGCAAAGCACATCCACATAAACACACACACGCACACACAAACACGAGTACATCACATCACATATCGACATCCTAATTATCTTCGGCTTCCAGTCTTGGCCATTTCGCATTATCACACAAGTACTCCTCAACTTTATAGTATGCTTTCTTCAGGAGTGCACTCTTTATGTATTCTTTGAAAGAGTTGTGTGGCAATTTCCATGCTCCTACAGGGACTTTATTGCAATTTTTTTGGGTACGGAACCCTAAAAACTAACAATATAATCGCGCCTGATTGCGCGCACAGGGTTTCCGGCACTGTACGTACGCTCTTGAGAATGCGCCATAAAGCGACTGTATAAAGGCGGCTATTAACGCCCTTTGCGTGATAAATGCATATGACAGGAAATCCCACCAACCCAACCAATAGCTCTAAGTAATTGTACAGAAACGGGCGAGGGTCGGTCAAGGAATAAACCAACGGGTAAAAACATAAAAGACCGACCTAAGCACCCCCCAGTGCCCAGCGGGAGAATGCATGTTCCTCTCCCGGCCTTCCAGCAAATGGCTGAGGCAGGACACTGGGTAGATTAAGTCCCCCCCCCCCCCCTCCTCAAAATATAAAGCACACGTTTTTTGTATTAATAATCAATAGAGAAGGGGACTTGTGACCGGGTTTTTTAGTCCGTGCAAGTCGGACACTGTCTGGGCCCTCCATTCCCAGTTCGTCCGAAGGGATTTTTCCCGAGCACAAGTCACTCTTCCTACCCTAAAGTAAAAAAACAGCAAAGACTTCGCGTCTTTGGCCCCTCTGGCGACTCATTAAAAAAAAAAAGAAACGCCCTTTGCGGGCGTTATAGTACCTACATTGCAGCAGAGGCCGCGAAATAGCGGATTGCCGGCCGAATAGTTACAGATAAACGAGGCCGAATCCCTGTTCGCCGCAGAGGCTTGTATAGTGCTTTTCTCAAATTAGCAATGAAATAAATTAAAAAAATCTCAAAGCGTTTAACCTGTCCTAATCCACGACCCGCGCACTCATTACCCCCCCTTGACTCCCGGCGGCACAAATGTGTGCCCAAAGTGGCGATACGCGCAGTACCCAGGCCCTGCGCGACAGCTGAACTCCGTGTTGCCCACGGGTTTTTAACAGCAATCGAATGAAAGTAAGCCCAATTGAATATAAATCGTATGCGCTCACTAATAACTTTTAAAACTGAGTAAGGAATTTGGGCACAAATTTGAGCCGCTGGGAGCAGACTGGGTACGAAATCCGCGGCACAAATTTGTGCCGGTGGGAATCGACGGAACAAAAAGCGCTCAAGGTCGTGGGAGCTTCGGAAATTTTATTTTGGGCACAAATTTGTTTCCGTGGGTTACGACAGGTTAATTGGTGTGTAATGTTCTGGTGGCAGGAGCGACGGCGATGAGCGCGGATCTGGCCGCGTTCTCGGGCAACGTGGTGCAGGTCGCGGAGCATTGCGCCAGCCAGCTGCTGCAGTTGCTAGCTGAGAACTCGCGCCAAATCGAGGTCAGTTTTGTTATGTCGTAACGGTGATCGAGATCCGTAAGGGGCGATACAGACGGACTGACTGTGTTCCGAACTGCAATAGTACTGTCGACTGCCCATACATATGAAAAGGAGTACGTATCAAAATGTATAAAGTTTAAAAAAAATAAAGGACGAAATACTTAATGGTCATCTATACATATAAAATCCTTTGTCCTGACTGACTGACGGATCAACGCACAGCCTAAACCGCTGAACGTAGAGACCTGAAACTTGGAGGATGTGTTCTTTGTATGACGTAGGCATCCGATAAGAAAGAATTTTCCGGAATTCCCACGGGATAAGGAATATACGGGATGTATATACAGTTGTGGCCATATAATTAAGAACGATTATTTATTGAGATGATTTTTTCAAAGTAACAAGTATAACTAATTGCCCGTATTTTTTTTATTTCTCTCGGTATTGCGAAACTTTTCCGTACTACCGGTACATTCATTTATGCAACATAGTTGGTTAAAAAATTAATAGAGAAACTTTATACATTCGATCTGAACCTAGTATTAGTACTTACTGGCTGGTTACGTAATTAAGAACGCTGAATAGTTTATTATTTTTTCAAATTTAAATAGAGAACACTGTGTGGCTCTGTGGTTGTAGATTATTATTCGTATAATTTTGGCGTCATTTCGTGCTGTTAAAGTCTTAAAAGTGATTACTTCGTATAAAAACAATGGGGAAAAATAAAAGTTGTGATAAATCTACAAGAGAAGTAATAATAAAACTTCGCGAGAAGAATTGGTCGTATAAAAAGATAGCCGACTATCTGCAATGTTCAAAAACAATGGTTTTCCATGCCGTAAAGCATTTTTCCACGTATCAAACTACTTCAAACGTTCCACGTGGACCTAGACAGAGAAAGTCATCTCGTCGAGATGATCGAAATATCGTTCGTTTGGCAAAACAAAATCCTTTTAAAGGGTCTAATGAGTTGAGAAAAGAATATTTTGGCGAAAACAACCCTTCAGCAATCTCTGCACGCACTATTCGAAGGCGTTTGGTAGAAAATAAGTTGAACGGAAGAATAGCAAGGAAGGTGCCTATGTTGAAACGATGTCATAGGCAAGCCCGACTTGCATTTGCAAGAAGGTATGAAAACTGGACAGTCAGACAGTGGAAAAACGTTCTTTTTTCTGACGAGACAAAAATAAATAGGGTATGTTCTGATGGAAAACGATATGTACGACGCCCTCCGAATAAAGCATTCGACCCAAAGTACACAAAAGTGACATTAAAGCATGGCGGGGGAAATGTGAAAATTTGGGGGTGCTTTTCTGGACATGGCGTTGGACCTGTTAGGCTGATAGAAGGAAACATGGATCAATTCCAATACAAAAATATACTGCAAGAAACAATGTTACCATATGCCGAAGACGTGCTTCCGGTTATTTGGACATTCCAGCACGACAATGATCCAAAGCATACTGCACGCACCGTTAAGGAATTCCTCACATCACAATCAGTTTCTGTCTTAGATTGGCCAGCCAACAGCCCAGATCTTAACCCAATAGAGCATCTTTGGTGCGGAGTCAAGAAAAAGGTTTCATATCGACAATGTGGCAATTTGAGAGAGCTGTACGACGTTTTCTTAGAAGAATGGAACTCTATTTCTCTTGCGAAATGTCAAAAATTGATAGATTCAATGCCTCGCCGGTGTAAAGCCGTAATTAAAAGCCGTGGACATGCTACTAACTATTAATTTTAATTCAAATGTATTAAATTGCTTTTTTTTTTCTATACCAACTTCACATTAATATGATTTATTTAATCTAAGTTTCATATAAAACAACTCTCGAGCAGTTTAATAAATCGTTCTTAATTATTTGTCCAGCTTCATTACTATTTGAATTTATTAGTATAGAGAACAAATAAAATTTGTAAAAAAAAATGTTAGCAATTATACACTATTATTCTTAATCCCGTTTGCTCTATCCATGTGGCTATTTTATAACATAACTTGTTACTTCTAAGAAGGAACACAACTAGACATATGACATGATTTAGATAAAAAAAAATCGGAAACTTCAAATCGTTCTTAATTGTATGACCACCACTGTATTTCATCAATCAAGTGTGAACCTATTTCCCCATAACGAAGATTACTAAACTGTTCAAATTGGGCATGCAAGTAGACTATTAGAATAGGTATAAAGCTAATTTCAATAATTTTGAAAATTCCCACGGGATAAGGATAAATCAGGATTTAACGACCGCTTAGCCTAGTTGGTAGTGACCCTGCCTACGAAGCAAGAGGTCCTGGGTTCAAATCCCGGTAAGGGCATTTATTTGTGTGATGAGCACGAATATTTGTTCCTGAGTTATGGATGTTTTCTATGTATTTTAAGTATTTATTTTAACTATATAAGTATGTTTATCGTCGTCTAGTACCCATAGTACAAGCTTTGCTTAGTTTGGGACTATATCGATTTGTGTAAGATTGTCCCCTAATATTTATTTATTTATTTATTTATTTATATACTCAAATCAACTGGATCCTATCTCCGTAACTACAATTACTAAACTTTTCAAAATCAGTATAAACGTAAATGGTCATACATAACAGCAAAAAAACTTATTGCAGGATTTTTGGAAATTCCTGTGGGATAGATAATCTCTGAAACTTCCGAGCCGATTAAAAAAAAATCTTTTATCAGTAAAAAGTTACACTATCCTTTATTGACACAGGCTACTTTTTCCGGGAAAATGCAAAATTCCCAAGGGCTATCCCTTGGGAATTTGGCAAAAAAAAATTCAACCTCGGAGCTCATTTTAAAATGTCTTTCACCAATAGAAAAGATACACTGTCCTTGATTTACATAGGATGCTATTTTTCGGATAAATGCTAAATTCCCGCGGTATAGAAAATAGTAAACTGGCTGAGTTTAAAAAAAATTACCAATAGAAAGCTACACTATCCTTTATCGGTATCGGTATAGGCTAGGCTACCTACTATTTATTCGGTAAAATGCAAAATTCCCGTGGAATAGAAAGAAGTGAATATCACTTGAGGGCTGATCTGAAAATTTCTTTCACCAGTAGGAAGCTACACCAACCATTATTTACATAGACTACTTTTCTCCGTGAAAAAGCAAAATTCCCACGGGAAAAAAATAAGTGAATTCCACTACGGGGCTGATTTTAAAACTTCTTTTACCGGTAGAAAGCTACACCTTTAAGGACATAGGCTACTTTTTCTCGGGGAAAATACAAAATTCCCGCGGGATAAAAAAAGAGAAAATTTGCATAGAATAAGAACAAATTTGTTGAAATTTCCACGGGATAGAGAATAAACGGGATTTATAATATTCACTAACTGGGGTATGTATTACAATACCGAAGTACGAAAGACCGAATGTATTAAAACATCGAATGTGTCAAAAGACCGACACGATTTTTTTCTGAAACGGTTAACTTCTCAGAATTTATTAAAACGGCATCATACAGAACCCATTAGGTTAGGTTAGGTTTGTTTTATAACAATCTTAAAAAGTTAACGGTTTCAGAAAAAAATCGTGTCGGCCTTTTGACCGATTCGATGTTTTAATACATTCGGTCTTTCGTACTTCGGTATTGTAATACATACCCCACTAACTGATACTGATGATGATGAAATGATAATAATGATGGATGTTGCCGTTGCCGGATTTTTGTTTTATACAATGAAAGAGATGAAGAAGCTTTACCACAAATTGGAATTCTACGCGGACGAAGTCGCGGGCAAAAGCTAGTTTGTTATAAAGCAATTTTCTTGGGAAATCTCTACTCTACAGGATTTTCACAAAATAAAACTAACCTAACCTAAACCGATTTGTGGATTACACAATTAAAAAAAGTTCATTTAATCAATAGTTTCATGGGAAATTTTTGTATATATTTTGACCATTATGTATTTAGTCCATTATTCGTTTAAAACTTTATATATTTTGATACGTTCCCTATGAAAATCCATACGAAATTATGAAACTACTGAAACCGACAAGGTACAAAAGTGATCAGTTGATCACTTATTTATGACGTTGACTGTACAATACTCAATGATGACAAATTTTAATTTTACTAAACTCATATGGATGATAAGATTAGAAACTAAAACTTAAAATTTGTTCAAACCGTAAAGAAATACACTAGACACTCACACACACTCACACACCTGAAGACTAATTTTAATTTTTATGGATATTGTATTATTATCTATCCCACAGCAAGAGGCTAACTCTGCGATCGTGTCTCAAGAAGAATCCAGCAAGCAGTTAATCGAGCGCGCTGATGAAGCGTTTACCAACGTCATAGACAACAATAAAACCGCTTTAGACACCGTGCTGGAAAGAGTTGAGGTCAGTACCAACCAACCACTAGACCACACATTGCAAGATACAACACGTCCATTCAAACTTAAAAGTAAAATAGTTTTCCGCTGTATGTTTGTAGCAGTAGTATAAGAGAGTCATGGATGAATGGTTAGTATTGCGCATAAGAGCAAAACTGATATTCTGCCACAGTCTAAAGACCTAAAATCGTAAAAATACTAACTAGTATGTCAATAAATACAAGAGAAAAAGATTATGGGGCTACCCAGCCAAGTAAGCTGTTTTTACGTCGCCTACAGTATGCTTGAACGCTGTATAAACAATATAGTTCTGTAGACAATATTTTAGTTTAATTAGGTTTACTGATACTTCAAAAAAGATACCAGACAAAAACCACTCTTCTGACAATTTTTTTTTTTAATTGAGATGCATATTTTGGTTCAGTAAAATAGGTGCATATGTTACTCGGTTTCGCGACAACGTCAGATACATTTTTTCCGTACGATGGGAGCGTTGTTATTTTGCTATAGCTAAACCGTTCAAATGAGTCCTCGCTCGCGGGGTATAGAGACGCGGGGTGACGCCAAAGGGGGCCGGGAGGCACACGAGGTGCGCTCGCCGCTCGCACCTCTCTCGGCCTCTTTGTTGTCGTACCCCCCAGCCCCTGTACCGCGCGAGCGAGGACTCATTTAAACGGTCTAGCTATACAGGGTGTAACATTTAGACCGGTCAGTATGGGAAAGTCTGAAACTATAAGACATACGAAGATCTGTTCTCAGGAACCATGTCACCGATTTTAGTAACAAGAAAAACTGCATTTATACATTTTAAAAAACTTGTACGCAGCTCGGGAATTGAACCCGGACGTTTTCTATACTTATCTTAAATATTTAAAGATTGTAACTAAGTATAAGAAAAATTTTTTTTGTAACATTAATTGCAATAAACAGATTAAAAAATTTTTTATTTTTTTTTTACTAATAATTATTATAAAGAGGAAAGATTTGATTGTTTGTTTGTATGTTTGTTTGTTTGTTTGCATTGAATAGGCTCTGAAACTATCGGACCGATTTCAAAAATTCTTTTGCCGTTAGAAAGCTACATTACCACAGAGAGACATAGGCTACTTTATACCGCGGGAAAATACCTTTTCCTACGGGAAAATCAATTTTATCGCGGGCGAAGCTACGGATGGAAGGCTAGTGAAGAATAAAACTATTCTTAAGCAGCAAAATAAATGTTACTATGAAACATGTCTAAAATTAATAAAATGCATCGTTTTCATATCCTTTCATTTATTTTAGTTTTATCATTTTTTTTTTTCAATACAACACTCTTGTAGTTTCAGACTTTCCCATACTGACCGATCTAAATGTTACACCCTGTATATCTAAGCATCCGGTCCACAGGTTTCAACCGCCTCCACATCCGCCTCCCTCGCTTCTGTGGCCTCCGCGGCCGCTAACCTGGCGACCGCCTCGGCCGGCGCGCAGGCAGCCCTCAACTCCTCAGTGCGGAGTCTGCAGCAGCAGTTGGAGCAGTTCTCTGG
This sequence comes from Archips xylosteana, assembly GCA_947563465.1. Classification (NCBI taxonomy): domain Eukaryota; kingdom Metazoa; phylum Arthropoda; class Insecta; order Lepidoptera; family Tortricidae; genus Archips; species Archips xylosteana. The sequence continues at coordinate 1,702,636 of OX387364.1, read as the reverse complement.
CGAGCTGGCGAATGCGCTCGCGCAGCAGAGCGAGCTGGAGAAGGCAAGGCTGGAGGAACAGTTCAGGGTGTACTCGCCCACTGGTGAGTGTGTCTACAGCCCTTGTTACTCGTACCAAGGATGATATAGACTGGATTGGCAGTCGCCATAGTGCGGATCGGCCGCGGTTTTTGTAGTTCGATTATTAAATCTAGATGGCGTTGAAATATAGCCAGAGGCTTTGAAAGCGAAACAATAAGACTACAGATGTTTCATATTACTACAAATGTATTATTTTTCAAAATGCATAATAATACATTTGCAGTGGTATGAAATATCTGTAGCCTTATTGTTTTGCCTACAAAGCCTCTGGCTATATTTCAGCGCCATCTAGATTTAATAATCGAACTACAAAAACCGCGGCCGATCCGCACTATGGCGACTGCCAATCCAGTCTATATCATCCTTGCTCGTACATAACCGAGTTACATTACTAGCCATGTACAAGGAAAAAATATTCTTTGCACAGAACCTGGTAATGTATTAGGAAATATTTGTTCTTTGCACATTACCATACATCGTTATCGCGGGAGCTAGAACAAATCAGTTAAAGAACATATATAACAGAATGTCTCTTTAGTATACGGATATATTCTGCCTACAAGTTCTAAGCATCTAAGAAGTTTTAGTAACACTAAAGTTTTCGCTGGAAAGGTCAATCAAATTCGTCTTATACTTACTGTTTAAACGTTTACATACATAGAAGTCAATGTGTCTACTTGAATAATAAGCCAGCAATGTGTATAATTTTTATTAACGTATATTACTCGGATTTAATTTGGATTTCGTAATAGATCACAAATGATTATGTTGTAAACACAGTTATTATTACGAATAATTAATAAATGACAATGTCAAGCAAGAAAAGTGTCTGAAGAGTTTGACGCTGCGATTGCGTAATTAATCTTTTTTATGTATGTATTAGTAATCAAGTCAAGTATGGAGGTCTGATATTAGTAATATAGTTGATAAATTTTGAACTCTTGGTCATAAATGTTGCTGGATATCAGTGTCGCTTCTGTTATTGCTAATTTTCATAATCTTTCAGTACTGTCAAATCGTTTTTGCCCCCGCGATAACGATGTATGCACATTACCGTTTACATTTCCAGTTTTTAGGGTTCTGTACATGAAAAGGAAAAAACGGAACTCTTATAGGATCACTTTGTTGTCCGTCTGTCAAGGCCTTTTTTCTCAGGAACGCTTGGTGGTATCAAGCTGAAATTAATATCAAATACTCAGGTCTACTGTCTCTTGGAGCTGTGAAAAAATCAAACTTCTAAACCAACTGTATCAAAAGATACAGCCGTTTATGCCGCTAATTTCCGCAAATTTTCGAAACTCGTAGGGGAATCAAAACCTACAGGGTACTTCCCGTGAACTCAGAATCTTGAAATTTGGTACGAAGCAAGGTCTTATAACACAGATGTAGGAAAAAAATTGCGAAAAGCATAATTTTTTTTGTCTGTCTGTCTATATCAGTAACCAATCTATAATGAACCCACACTGCGCACATTTTGCTTAGGAGCAGGGGTCTGCTAAGACTGGATGTTCATAGATACATATAAATGTGTACGGAACCCTCGGTGCGCGATTCCAAATCGCATTTGGCCGGATTTTTTGTTATTCCATGCGTATGTTTAATTGGGATGTCTATTTTTTGCAATGTCTAGTAAATTGAAAACAAAAAAAAAATCAAAAAGTTTATTTGGTTTTACAAGATTGTGGTTCCTAGTAAAACAAGGTTGGAACCTTCCATTAAAGCAAATAAATGCTTGTATTATTTCGAGATAAATGCTTTTTAACTCGTTTTCTGTAGTTATTTAATTTTAATATTATGTAAAGAATTTATTACATAACAAATAAGCAATGACCTTCATTTGACATTGGTATAAATTGCGTGACCGGTCCAAGTCGTACTTTATTCTGTGTGGTTAGAATTCTTCACAGTTTACGCGTGAATTATACTATGGAGTTTGATTTGGACCCGCTGTCTGACATCTAGCATTTTGACAGCGCCAGTAAAGTGACACTGGTTACAGTGTACCACTACACAAAAAATAATTAAAGAGGTTGCCTTATCGTACGCACTTAGATAGATTGAGAAATTTGGCAGTGTGGGAGCCCTCAATTATAATCTTATGTCATCAACCAAAATAATTTCAATAATTAATTTTGAAAAAGTAGTGAACTAAATGAAAAAAATAAAGAGATTAGTTTCTTATAATTGACTTTTCTATACAAAAAAAAATATAAAAACTACTGGTAATTTTTTTTAGACATTCCCAATTGGTGGTATTGTTGCAGGCAAGACCCCGGTGCGGCGCTCGTACCGCTTCCCGCGCGAGCTGGCGGCCACGTCGCCGCACGACCGCATCCTGGCGCGCTTCCGGGACGCGCGGCAGAACAAGGAAGAGGTATTGTTTAAATTGCCGAACGGAACGATTTGCCAACGAGGCCATATCAAAAAAAAAAATCAAAAATCAAAACGTTTATTCTGCAAGTAGGCCGCAAAGGGCTCTTTTACATGTCACTTTTTTTAAACTACCAGCGCTTTCGTAAGGACCATCGTTGCCAAGAAGAATGCGCCGCAAGAAACTTGGCAGAAAGTCATCTTTTCAATATAAAAAAACCATACAAATATAGAATTAAATAAAATAAAAAAATATATATAAAAAAAAAACAATACAGGGATGTATTGGGTTCCTTAGTTAAAAAACTAAAACTATACCTACATCTTAACTATATCTACGTTCAGTGGAAGTGTAGAATGCTTCCACCGTCAAAAAAAAATAAAAAATAATAATATTGGAGATAGTCTTCCAATGTCACAACAATTAAAAATGAATCTGTTAAAACACATTTCAGGTCAAGTAACCATTAAACTTTTGGATTCCAAAGGCATGCTTACGCCTGCCGCCCCCAAAGTTGGCTCGTCGTCGTCGTCGTCGCATCGTCGGTGAAACTGCAATACCGTGTAGTCAAAGTCAAAGTCAAAATTCTTTATTCAATTTAGGCATCAGTTGATGCTCCTATGAACGTCGAAGAATCTACCACCGGTTCGGAAAAAACCCTGTTGAGAAGAAACCGGCAAGAAACTCGACAAGGTATATTTTTTTCAAAGTGATCTACATTGTCATTAGATTACATATTATTATATCTAAAGTATTTAATATAATTAAAGTTTTTAACACAGTAGATACGCTATTTGAGACTAGGGATCGCCAATGCGGATCGGAATTATTTCCAAACATCCCTGTCCATGATATATAGTCATTAATTCTTTAGCTTTTTTCATAACATAAAAAAAGGCCTAATTTGTCTAATTTTCACTGTCATTTCATTTCAAGTTGAGCCTTATGGAAAAAACTAGTTACGTAGTATTTCAGTTTCACCGATTATTGCGCCAAAAAGGTTCTTCAAATGACTCCTCCGTGGCAGTGTGGGGCAAATCAACTAATTTCGTCAATCAACTGATTAATCATGACTAATGTAATCATGATTGAACTAATCATGACTAACTCTACAAATCATTACTAATAGTAATTATACTATTTATTTATTCATAAAAAAAAAATATTCATAAATTTTATTCATAAAATTCATATAAGATACAAAATATAAACATGAACATGAAATAATCTTAGGTCTAGATAGTAAATTTAGTTTGGTCTAAGCTAGGTTACAAGTGTAACCTGTGTTATAGACAAAAGGAATCTAAAGAATTATAATACATCTCGAGCATTTAACATCGCAACACAATATCTTAAAACATAATACGTAGTTGGTAATTAAACTATAATAATTTAATCAAGTGTCAAATAACAAAATAAACAAAGAACAATCGGCTACACAGCGTCACCCTCACCTTGCAATCGTCAGCAGATTTTCAGTGTCAACATAAGATAGACCTTGCAGCCACGCAATAACCTTAACCTTGCACACTTTACGGTTTAAGTCATAAATATTTAGTACTTTATTGATTTTATTGTATAAATAAGGTCCAAGAAAGAGAAAGAATTTATGCGCGAAAGCATGAGAGGTGCCTTTGGGAACAAAAACTATGTCTTTGCGCCTTTTGTTGTTCACACTAGTTATTAATAGTACTATTAGTCATTCAATCGTTAGTTTTAATCACGACCATGTGATTTACATTAATTAACAAGGAAAATTGTAAAGACTTTTCCTTTGAAAAGGTTCCATGGTGGCTCATGAATTAAAGTCATAAACGATCAATCATGATTACTTTGACTAAGATTAAAACTACCAAATCATTAGTCATCAATCATGATTGACGTATCTAATCGTTAGTCAAATTAAATTTTGCCCAACACTACTCCGTGGATAGTGGCCTAAATATGCTGTAGTGTAACCAGCGGATGTTTGCCAGGACTGCTTAGTGGTGGAATCCGACGCGGAGACTTGCCCGCCGTCGGACTGCGAGTCGTCCGTGTCGGAGGACTCGGCCGTGTGCCCCACGCCGCCGCCGCCCGCGCCGCCGCTCTACAAGTCCACCTCCGAGACTGATATCTACTACAAAAAGGTCAGTCAGTCTCTCTATAACTGTGGCGCCGTGTGGTACCGCCCGCGAGCCACCTAAGGATTATATCCATCCCGCCGCCGGTCGTTCGGAATCAAAGTCAAAAAAATTTATTCACTAGGTTTTAAGAGGATACGATGCGCACCATATCTCCATACAAACGTAGTCCCCTGTTTCCTCCCTGGATAATGGCTTTAGAGCCAATTTTTTTTTACTGTGTAATCTGTATCTACCACAGCTATGCCCCTATGTATCGTTTTTTTTCCATATTTCAATTAACAAAAGAAATATGAGCTTTCAAAAACTGAAAAAATTGCCCAATTTCAACGTCATTTTCAGACACTCATCAGAAAAGAATCCCTCATGTAAACAAAAAAAGGAAAACATAGGGCATAGCTAAATCTGTCCTCTAATTATTTTTGAAAAAAATAATTTTATTGGTCCAGTTTTCGAGAAGAAAACAGGGGATTACGGAATGCTGTTTTGATCATTTTTACGCGCCTATTAACGGTCTGAGCTGCAGTTGTCCCGCTCTCGCTGTACTGACACGGAGTGGTTCGGGCGAGACAGCGACATTTCATTAAAATACCTATTTCTCAAAAGTCTCTCAGCCATCGTATCCTCTTAATTCGAGCTCTTATAAATGTCGAAGAATCTAATCTACAATCGGTTCGGAAAAACCCTGTTGAGAAATCCGGCAATCAACTCACCAAGGTATATTTTTGTCAAACAGCTATCTACAATGTTATTAAATTACGTACATATACATACATCTAAAGTAGCTCGAAGAATCGCCAAACTCAAGTGGCAGTGGGCAGGGCACATCGCTCGTAGAACTGTTGGCCGATGGGGCAAAAAGGTTCTCGAGTGGCGTCCACGGACCAGAAAACGCGGTGTAGGTAGGCCTCCAACAAGATGGAGTGACGACTTGGTTAAAGTTGCGGGATCGCGTTGGATGCGGATGGCACGGGACCGATCTGTTTGGCGAGCCTTTGGGGGAGTCCTATGTTCAGCAGTGGACGCCTTTCGGCTGGAATGATGATGATGATTTAAAGTATTTAATGCGACTATAGTAGATTGATAAACAAGGGTTGTAAGTGATCAATTACACCCAAGATATTTAGGCGCACCGTTTACCAGTTCGTGAATACAAAGGAGCACCATTCGATTTTTAAATTTACTTACATCCCTAAGGATGTAAATCGAATTTTCAACCCGGATTTCAAGTTGAATGCAAACTACTTTCAGAGCTTGAGTGATGAAAAATTTTTTACAATACATTTGCTCGAAAAATTCACTTTCAAAGGATGTATACATGGCTCGTAAGTTCATTTTACCGCACTAAAGCGATTTTTTTACAGTTTTTTTGATTCTCCATTTTAAAAGTTTACAAGCAAGGAGTTTTAAGCGACAAAAATAAAAATAATAACGATTTATACGTAGAAAAATGTATAAATATACAAAATTAAGTAATGAATTTGCAAAATTGATTGTTATTATTATAAACTGTAATTTAATTTCCACAGATTTTAATGATTTCCACCTTTTATTTATTCGAAAAAATCGCAGTGGCTGAACGCGTCGAACCTTTGCCTGATAATTTTAGTTAACTTAATTAAAAACAAAACTTACGCATGCGCATTACGGACGCGCCATTTTTGTAAAACTGCGTTGTTTTGAGTTGTTGATTATAGTATATGTACAAAAACCAAACAAAATGAGTGATGTTCAAGTGATGAAGTCGACAATAACATAGAATTAATTCCGCCCGATATTTAAAATAAGGCGCAAACCGCGCAAAATAATCTGCTACCAATAATATCTCGAGAAATTTGTTTTTATTTTACAATTTTGTGTTTTAATAATTGCCTATTTTCTCACAAATGTATAGTAAAACGTCGTATGATACACGGTTGGCAAGGTTTTACAAACTCGTGACGATGAAAACCCTCGCCGTGCGGCTCGGGTTTATCACTCGTCAACTCATTTGTAAAACCATACTTAGCAACCTTGTATCACAAATAACTATTAACACTGTAGATACGCTATTTGAGACCAGGGAATAGAATAGAATAGAATAATTTTTATTTGAATAGAATAGGGATCGCGAATGCGTAACGAAATTATTTCCAAACATCTCTGTCCATGATATAGTCACTAATTTTATATTATGTTCAATACCTACACCTGTGTTGGTTAAAGGCCAGCTCTGGCCCGCGAAAGGATTATATCCGGCCCGCTCCCAGTCCATGAAAATAATTAGTATATCAACATCATTATTTCAACCGAAACAGACCTACCAAATATGGGCAATTTTTTTTCTTATATTGATATTTTTATATATTAGATTTAATTTTCAGCAGGCCATAGAATGATAGACCGAGCTGACGCCAGAATTAGCATGTAACCGATGTCTTACACAAAGATGACGAAGGATTGGTTTGCTTTCAGCCGCAGCCTGGCAAAGAGAATACGCTTTACCGGTCTGTTTCGCACAAGAAGACTTCGCGTCTTCCCGCGCCCACGTCGCTCAAGAAACCCCTCGTCGAGAGGAACGACCAGTAGCCAAGCGAGCGGAGCTCCTATTTAGTAACTATTATGTAATCAGTACTGTAACACTTTAAATTAGAGGAGGTCTGAAGCGTTTTGACCGTATCCTGTGTGTTAAGATAATCTAAGGATAATGCCCATGAATTAAAACCAATTGCAATAGGGATGTTGACGCCATTAAAAAATAATTCGAAGACACGACTCCAGTAAAAAAACGCTTTATTTTAGCCCTGAAAACCAGATTAATTTTCGATTAACTGCAAAATTTTGTTGCTTTAAAACAAATAAATAGTTGATTGAGTTGGTGAACATGTGACGTCATAAGTTGCTATTGCCATAATTGTGTTTTGACAGCTCATAAAAAGTACGTCAGTTGATTGGTGGTGTCAATATCCCTATTCTGTGACCACACCACGCGTGTTGTTGGTCATTGGGATACTTCACGGACATATTGCAGTCAACGGCGGCTATAAAGTAAATCTTAAAAAGTGTAACTATGACATTGGGGCTTTCATGAAAAGGGTATGTACTTCCTTTAAATGCTGGCAACAGATCAGTGGCTCTTTGAGTTGTTGATATTTATGGGCGGGTTGCCACAACCAAAAGTTGAAGTTTATTATTTGTCCTGCTACCTACACGAACGAACAATTAAAACATTTGCAATTAATTACATGGGAACGTATCAAAATATATAAAGTTTAAAACGAATAATGGACGAAATACATAATGGTCATAATACATACTAAAATTTTCTATGAAACTATTGATAAAACGAACTTTTTTAATCATGTAATCTGTCACAAAAATCTACAGATTGGTTTAGGTTAGGTTAGGTTTATTTTATGAAAATCCTGTAAAGTTGAGAATTTCCAAGAAAATTGCATTATATCAAATGACCATTATGTATTTCGTCCATTATTAATTTTAAACTTTAGATATTTTGATACGTACCCAATTACATCCGAGTCAAGAAGCGACGTGTTCTTTGTTTCAAATTACAATCACTCAGCATTTTACTTATCATTTTGCCAACCTAAATACTTTAGTTAAATAAAGCAATCCTCAGCATAAGTGGAAGTGGCCGCTGATAAAGAAAATACGAAAATTTGGCAGTGAAATCCACTGATAGTGCAACAATACTAATAGCAAGGATAATATAGACTGGATTAGCAATCGCCATAGTACAGATCGGCCGCGGAAAAATAGTTCGATTATTAAATCTAGATATTATGCAAAATAATACATTTGTAGTAATATGAAACATCTGTAGTCTTATTGTTTTGCCTTCAAAGCCTCTGGCTATATTTCAGCGCCATCTAGAGATAATAATCGAACTACAAAAACCGCGGCCGATCCGTACTATGGCGACTGCCAATCCAGTCTATATCATCCTTGATATTGAGAAGGCAACAAGCATGATGACAAGGTTCGGATTTTTCATCGCACGGTAAGATGAAAGAAAACTATTGAGTCGATATTAAAGTTAAAATTTAAGTCATATTCATACTCATACTCACTTATTTTCTTAGTCTCGTAATACTTTTATCCCTTTATCAGGCTGACAGATCGAAAATGTCAATCGAAAGTTAATCTTACTTACTTAATGTAATTGAAATGAATTTTTGAAGTACGATGCGGGAAGTCTAGAATATACTACCAACCAATAATATAAAACCTCTTTTATTCTAGAAAATATGAAAAATGTTGCCATGAATAAATAACTAAAAAAATCATTTATTGCCACAACATAATTAGGCACAGGAATATCAAAACAGGAACAAAGACAAATGGAAATATACCAGCTACGTTCCGGCAATGGGTACCAATCTCAGCAAGTGCTAGGACACATGGCAGCATGCACCCAGCGCTGATTTTCAGACTGACCCCTTTAGCGGAGGTTAGTTGTAACATACAATTATATAATACTCATTTTACGATTGTTGTACGAGCAAGCAACGTACATTTACTTAGGCAACTAAACTAAGCAGTTTTAAGTTGACCTCATTTAGTTAGGTATTATTTTATTTGTAATTGCTTCAATCTTAATGCCAATTCAGTTCGCAATAAGCCATCAAGAGCGCCGCGCGTACTCGTAATCATTAACCATCATTTTAGATTTAACTAGATTTTCTAAGTGTTTTAAATACAATAGATTCATTTAGTATTTCAGTTGAATCTTTAATTGTTTCTGCTAAACCCGAACAATTGTAATTTTGAAATGGATACACACGCCATACCTACCTTATTAAGATTTTGACACACATTGCACATGCCCTATGGATATTACGAAATAGAAGCTTTCTAAATGTTCATTTTTTTATTGTGCGGCAGTTCGTTTTTTTATTTAAAATATCATTTAATTGAATTCAAATTGTTTGTTTCATTTAAAATTTAAATTTAGTTAAGTTTAGTTGGTTTAATTGTTTGTTTCATTTTTGTTTTTTTTTAGTATGAGTATGAATATGAGTTAAATTTTAACATTAATATTGACTCCATAGTTTTCTTTCATCTTACCGTGCGATGAGAAATCCGAACCTTGTGATGAAGGAAATGGACATTTCTGAAATACCTACGTAGTAAGTGTGAAGAGACATTTCGTTGGTTGGATGAGAACACTACCGAGGCTGAGACGGAAGACTTTGAAGATGAGCTGGTAAAGCTGAAAGGGCTGTGTGATCCTGTGATTGCACAGATCAAACATTCTACAGCACAGCCCCAAAATAGAACTGGTTGGATCAATATTGCTGAGGTTGATTGAATTTACTTTTAATTTTAGTAATTTTTCATTTTAGGTACTTAGTTAAGTTTAAAGATTTTATTAAAGTGTTTTTGGATTAAATACCTCGGAACAATCTCTTATACACTTTGACATGTCACTTTGTAGATGAGCTGGTAAAGCTAAAAGAGCTCTGCGCGGTGGTTTTCCATCAGATAACCCGCTTGCTTGTTTGCTTGTTCTCATAAACTATGAAGTTTCTTAAATTTACAAGAACCATAGGAAAGTAAATGCTATTATATACTTGTGGCGATAGAATAGTAAGTATGGCATTTTTTCCTATAGTTTACATTGTCAATACTTAAACTTTGTAATTAATTATGCAAATGTGTCAAGATTTACTTCGTAACGGCCGTAAGCTGTAGTCGATTTTCGTCACATACGGGATACGGCGGTTGAAACGCTTCAGCGCCCCATCCAAATATTACTTCCATGTAACTACAGAGTTCGAGATACATTAAAGGTGTGACTTGTGACGTTATGTCACTGATCTAGCGAGCCTTACTTAGCGTAACAACTGTTTTTAGTTAATTACCAAGGGTTGTTTTAAAAACCTAACCCTGTGTTATACAGAATCTTGTTTACAATCTCCTTTACAATGTTGCAATACGCTTTAATGACACCCGTAGACTATAAACAAACTGTCCCGACTCATAAGTGGGTTATAAATTTTAGTCGTTACGCGCTCAAAAGTAAAATGGCGGCGTTTTCGGACCCTTTTTAATTACACACGATATGTCCAGAATATAGTTCTCTCTCTGTTATAGTATACAGAGAGAGAATGCAAATTTCGGAAATCTCGAACTCTCAACAGTCAATTATCAAATGCGCTAGCTTGCACACAGGTCACAAGGAATCAAAAGAAAGAAATAAAAGAAGAATAACAACACAACAACAACTACAACTTACCTATAATAGTGTTGATCTAAGTGTTTTTGTCGAATTAGCAGTGTAAATTGCGCGGTGTAAACTTTACCGCCAATCCTGCGTTCAGAGAAAAAACTAAAGTAAGCTGTACTATCTTTAATTGTAAACAAGATTTGTACAGTCAAGGCCATAAATATTGTTTACGTTACCGAGGCGTCAAAAATATCTATACAATACAACCCTATGCCACTAACTATAAAGCTCCAAACGCACTGAAAGCTATAGCGGGGCGGCGCGTCGCCGGTGACGGTTATAATATTCTAACTTGTACTATGAACGGTTGTGCGGTACTGTACCGCGAACTCGTTCATACAAGTTAGAATATTACAACGTTTACAAGTTTGGTATGAAGTATCTTTGTATTTATTTTTTTTTCAACTTCATTTTTTATTACTTTTACGGTCATCCCGTGAAACCATATTTTTCATACTAAATACAAACTGAAATATAGATGCACAGAAAAAACCCCAGAAAAAAGACCAATGCTGGGAATCGAACCCAGGTCCTCAGCATTCCGTGCTGCGTGCTAAACCCCTACACCACCACTGGTCTAGAGATTAGACACGAATCTTTTCTACACATCGTACATTTCAGTCTGTTAGATAATCACCTTATGTAGTGATAAACGCACATCTATACCTCTATCTTCGTCTATCTATCGAGAGACTAACACTCCTTTGGAGCTAACCGCCCACCCGGACCAAGAGATGGCGCTACAGGGCCAACTTTTACAAGTTTGGTATGAAGTATCAGCACGGAATGCTGAGGACCTGGGTTCGATTCCCAGCATTGGTCTTTTTCTGGGGTTTTTTCTGTGCATCTATATTTCAGTTTGTATTTGGTATGAAAAATATTACAACCGTCACCGGCACGCCTCCGCTGTCTGTGCGTTTGGAGCTTGACCCTTTTCCAGGCATAGCGCACATAGCGACCACATAAATCTACACAAAGATTCGACCTTGCTCCCTTTACAATATGGTGGAAAATCAATTGAACTTCTTTAACTCTTTAGAAGGCAGAGACGATTTAGCGACCACATGCATTGAGTTGGAATTTCAACTTTATTGCTTACACTATACGTCACAATTTCCATTGTACTTTTTGAAAATAAGACTAGCTTCAAAAATATCGTTTGTCAGGTACGCATTCGATAGCTGCTTTTGATTCTGTGGTAGCATGCTCCAGTAAATGGGGCCTTATAAAGGGTTAAAATATGTTGTGCTTTTAAATTAATCCTGCATAGGTAAACAATATAATACAATGATTCGTTTTGTAGTAGTAGCACATCTAAATAGACGGGGCCTGGGAAAGGGTTAAGGTTGGATTATATTTGACGCGATAGCTGTATAGATATTTCTGCCTTCGACTGTACATTCTAACTAACAAGTTGTCATGTTAGCGAGAGAATATTGCAGTGCGATAAATGTGATGCTCGCTGTGGGGAGGAGAGATTGATTAGTGGATTGATTTATAGAGACCGTACACCAAAATATGAACATTTGTCTATCTACTGCGAATCGTAGGCGAGTGGGGTGCTGAAGCGTTTTAACCGCCATATCCCGTGTGTTGCGAAAATCTGGAGATAATGTCCATGAGCTATAATTCTATTTTTATTCTCACGCAAAAATAGTAAACAAAAGTGTTGCTGTTAGCCAAAAACATTACCAACATTTGAAATATTTACTTTTTATGTCTATATGAAAAATACTTTTGAAACTGTACATTTAAATCAAGTCACAGTTCAATTTGTCGATACTAAACTTTATTTCGACATAAACACTGTCGTATTAACTTAACGCGTAGTAGTAATTGGGATTTTTAGGTGAAGGACGTACATATTAGTGCTAGTATGGTTGCCAGTTTATTTATTTATTACAATCAAATTTATTCCTTAAAATAATAATGACATTGTTTGAAATCACTTTCAATAGACAGCAAATGCAGAAAAAAAGCTGAGTTTATAACACACCGGTTACGACGGTTGAAACGCTTTCAGGCCCCACACGACCAATGAACATGTATATTGTATACATTGAAAACACTTAAAAACAACTCTATTGGAAAAATTGATGGAAAAATACTAGATTTGTAAGGTTTTACTAATGTATTTTCAATTGTAACTGAAAACTACTATAGTCTGAATGGTGTATGGTTTCGATAAATATATTAGTTAATATATAGCGATGAAAGAACGGTTTGATATAATAATTCACAATTATTTTTATTAGGTTTATATAATATTTTTTAAGGACGTTTACGTGTTTAGTTTTATTCCAAATAGTCGACGTAAGTTTTTCTTAGATGTTTTTTTATAATAAAAGACTTGATTCAAATCGTTTGTGTGAGTTTGTTAGAATAAAAGTATAATTATATAGTATTATGTATAAAAATATGCATAGCGTGGCAAACCGAGGTTTTATATGAAAATGTTCAAAAATTATTAAATGTACCGGAAACTCGTTCAATATTTCAAATTTCAATAGTGAATACCATATCATTTTTCCTCTGAAACTTTGATTCGACATGTCTCCTAGTTAAATAAGAAGGCTCCAATCATCAATGTCCATATCAAAATGGCTTATTTCTTCCTTATTCCATCATCATATCAGTCGAAAGACGATCGGTCTTACACTGCCTCCATCCAAGTGGTTCATGCAACCTGTACCAAATTAACCCTTTCAACGCCGCGCCTCGACAAAACGTAAACCTGCTTTGAATCTTATGTCATTGTGTCAAGATCACTGACAATGTACTTTGTGACACCTATGTGTCGTTGGCGTTGAAAAGGTTAAGATAGGTATGTTTTGGGTTTTCGCACTCAGAATCAAAAGCGCTAAAATGTTAATTTTGATGATTAAAAAATGACCCTGATTTTCCATGCATTTTTGTGTCACTTGTAACGACCTTAGGACGTTTTTTTATACAATATAGGCTTGCGTTTGACCACAATCACGCCCGATGGAAAGCGAAGATGAGGCCTACGGTGGAGCATGCTTGCCTAGTAAATGCTCATCCACCCTAGACTTCATTTAGATTATGTGAAAAGTCACAAAACTGACTCAAAGATTAAGGACACTTTATTTCTGTATGAAAATTAATAGTTTTCGAGATATTGAATAAGAAAATCCCATAATGTCCACATTTCAAAAAAAGTAAACGTTGCAGTTGATATTGAAAATGACCAAATACGTTTTGTTCTTGATTTCTGAAACACGTTTGTGTTTGAAATAAGCCCTTTTGAAAGGATGATTTTCACGTTTTCTACGGAAACAACCTTGTCTTGGTTTTCTGCACATTTTTACATTTGGTTGAGACCAATTTGAATGATAAATATATTGTTCGTGTTGTGCGACTGAAACTTATAATTATATTGTTATGTAGATGACACAATTGTTTGTAACGCTATTATTTTGATGAAGTCGTCGTATTTGCTATTATTATGTACGTAGATTTTTACTCCAAAATATTAATGAATAAATAAACTTTACGTAATCTTAGTTGTTGCATTTTATTGACATGTAGTTACACCAAACTGTTAACACGTTCCCTGTCCGTGCCTTAAAGTAGAACCTTATTACAATGGAATAAGAGCTATCGCGGCCCACGTGTGGGTCACTGGACTGTGAACGTGTTATGTCGATTCATATCTACAGTACGCGGCCATAAAGTTTGCACACGGTCTTTGAAAAAAGACTGCAGACATTTACAGTCTTTTTCCAAAGACCGATGTGTTTTTTTGTGTGTGTGTGTGTGTGTGTATTTGCCGAGTATTTTTTCAAAGACCGTGTGCAATCTTTATGGCTGGGTACTGCACAGACTCTGTTTTCTTCATATCTAGCAGAAGCGTGCCGTGGCAGACATCGACAGGCACCGTCGTCAAGAACAAAAGTCATCAGCATGGTTCTGTGGTCATTCACACTGACCGGCAGATAGCCACAGACTCGTACAGACATGCACCGCGCATACTGGCCGGGCACTGTCTGTCTGTGCGGTCGTGTTACCAAATATATATATATATTATAATTTGTTGAAACTGTATAGAAGAATATTATTGTATTTGTCTGCCACGGCACGCATCCTAACACGCTCGGTGTCTGTACATATCGCTCATGCAGTAGAACACTGACACAATTTCAAATTAAAAAAAGAAAAAGAAAAGATATGATAGAGCGCCCGCGCGTTTGACATTACGGCCTTAGATTACCGTTGAGTATTGGGACACCCTGTATAATTAACCTTTTCAACCTTTGATCAATTATAACTGAAGATACACATTGCCGAACAAAATCCCCTTCAAAGAATGTCCGAACTTTTTTATTTGTTAGCATAATAATTAAAAACATCACCTACTCAGAAATTTGAACCTAGCCTTTACTTCATTACAGTCGAATTTCGGTTGACACTTGACAATTTCACGCAACGTACTGAGAAAAAAGAAGGCCACTTTTATCAAAGTGGCGCTCATTTGGCTCGGACATTTTCGGGCGCGCGACTGTGGATCTACAGTTATAATTGATCAAAGTTTTCAACGCCACGCCTCGACAAAACGTAAACCTGCTTTGAATCTTATGTCATTGTGTCAAGATCACTTTGACACTGTACTTTGTGACACCTATATGTGTCGTTGGCGTTGAGAAGGTTAAAAGAATAGGACACAAAATAAAAATGACAAATATTTTCACAAATTTATTAGCAAACAGACGAAGTACCTACTTTTACAGTACTAAGCTAGCACACCGACTAAAAATCGCAATACATCAAGCTTTAGTCCACTTTTCCCTACAATATGTTTGAAAAACTGGACTCTACGATAAAGTCAATGGCCAGCTGTCGAAGACGCCCAATGCTAGTTTCATACAAATTTTTAACGGCAATAAAACAATCTAATTATTATTTTTTAGGCACATTTTTCGTTCCCTATAGGGAACGTGCACATAGGCGGTGCTGCCAACTGGTGCCATCAATTTGACTGTTTTACCCTGATAAGTTTCTTTCACTGTCCGCATAGTGTCTCTTCTGTCGCATTAGTGCTGCCGCCTAGTTTCTGCACGTTCCCTTCTGACATTTTTGTCATTAACCCTTCGTATGCCTTGTACCGGATCCGTACCCAATTTAAGGCATTCTTTTTGTATTTTTTTTTAAATCTGTATCATTGGATTTATATGAAACTGTTGAGACTAGAATGCACGACTTTTTTTTTACTTCCGGCATACGAAAGGTTACAATGCTTGAACGTAATAAAATCGTATGTACAATTTTAGTCACTTTTCCATCCAATTTCTCAACACTATTATTCTAATTAGATTTTTTATGTAGCATTGAACAATCTTCGGCCTATTTACATCTCTGGAGTCTTACTTCTACAAAGTTATGGCTTGAAGTTCAATAAATACATAAAACGCATAGTTTTAATTAAACCACCATAGCCTTTTGCTCTTACATATAGTAACTATTCTACGCTTTTCAGTAAGATCCTGGAATTCCGTTCAGTTTGACACCAGCGAACGAAAATAAATAAGCCATTTTGGAACCATGTCTCAGTGCAACAGTGTTCACGCCATCAAGAAGACAAAAACGGTCAAGGTTAACAAAATTTCGCCAAGACACTTTAGTTCTGTCGTACAAGATATACACAAGTTGTTTAATGAAAGTTTTCTATGAGAGGCTATTTGGCGCTAGTATCGTCAGGTCCGTTTGACAACTTTGACATTTGTTGTATGGGTGTAACGTCAAATAGGCCTTACGATACTAACGCCATCTAGCGATATTCCACCTGTCAGAAAACCCTCATTAGCAGTACCTAGTATTTTTATTGTTTAATTTGAATAAGTAAAAAATACGTTATAATATCTCAACATCCAAAGACATTCTAGATGGAACGAGAAAATAATATTAACAATTTCTTTTGCTGCGTTGTATATCTGACGATATGCACCTTTTGAATGCCACACGTTTCGTCCTCGTTTTTGTTACGAACCAATTTGATCCTTATGCGGATGCGGGAAGATATTTTTGTACTACCCTATTGTCTATAGTCGACGCTGGCGTTCAAAAGGTTAATACATACTTTTTTTTAAAACCGATGGAATATTTTTAACTTTGTAGTTATATTTTTAAAGACCGCTATGCCGTTTAATCTATTCGTTTTGACTTATTGAAAGCCAGGTTAATACTTTGGCCCTGAAGAGTAACTTTATTGATTAGAATTAAAGAATTAACTCATTACATTATTCATATCAATTATTACATTGAAATGGTTTATTTTAGTTGACGTTTTTATGTTTTTTTATTAGACTCTTCTATACATGTTACCCTCCATTTGGGTAAAAGTAATCTAACTTTACGGTAAGTAGTTGAATTTGTTTGGACAATGCCGTGACATCACTCCTCTGGCAGACACTGCAACCATTGAGACAAAGTTCTATAATGGCTTAGTTACTTACAATTTAAATTACAAATGCAAGGCCGGATGTGGGACCTTACTGAATAAGATCTCTATTTATGTGTATAATATTCATATAAGTTATCGTTTGGTTTCCGTACTAAAACTAATAACTGCTCTAAAATATGATTTCCAGTTTATGTTCATATGAAAATATTGCTTTATTATGAAAATCAGTAAAGTAAGATATTGTATGTCCCTTTTTATTACAAGATATCAAATAAGAAAGTCTGTGACATAGAAATACCAAGTGTCAAAGTATTTATGACATATATACTAATAAAATGTTATTAAAGTGCTTAAATGTAGTGCAGTGATTCATTTCTGTAAATGAGTATGTAATTGACAAGAAATTCTAATTTATAAAAAAGGTCCGGCCTAAAACAATATTAAATTAGGTAGTTATTAAAAAGTAAGAAAATCAACACCTTCAGAATTAAACTGACTTAATTCCAAATTGTCTCATTTTAAAACTGAACCTGATTGTTTTTGTATAAAGTTTGTTATTGAGACGAGAATATTTCGAATTGAGTCAATTCAATTCTGAAGGTGCGATTGAGCGCCTATTTTTTTAGTTAAACTAGACTTTATTTAATAATGAAACTTTGTGTAACGAATAAAACATTTTTACGGCGAGCTTTTCCAGTAGGTACTTTTTTTAAATACCAACAATATTCTGGATATTCACTGGATTTGGTTGATAAAATGGTTTGCAAATGGAATTGATACTTACTTACACACAGAAAACATCTCAAGTTAAATAAAAGATGGTCAAATGTAGGTACTTAGGTAAGGCTTGACTTTTTTCATTTGATTTTTGAAATAACTAGATTCGTCAAAGTTTTTATAAGCAGGTAACACTAAGGCAACAGAACCTTGTGAAAAAATTAAAAAAAAAAATGGCAACCGGACCTGTGCAGAAAAAAAATGGTGGGAGTACAATAAATGCCGCCAAAATAAATACCTAACCTATTTTAAACTTAAACTAAAGAGCTTATTTATGTACATGACTAAAGCGAATAAATAATTTAAAGTATTTAATGCCTTAAGTCTTTATTATTAGTAAATGCTATTCAGCAACTTCTGTCGCTAGAATTCAGTGAAAAACGCTTAAATATATTTTAATGTGAGAACTACGGCCCAACCCCTCTCATTCTGAGAGGAGGCCTGTGCCCTGCAGTGGGACGTATATAGGCTGGGATGATGATGATGATATTTAACGTGTCATTGAAATCTAGTGCCAAAATGTGCTTCTTAAAATCAGACTGGCAACCTAAAAAAACTATTGCCTTTTATGTTGAAGTTCGAAATCAATAAAAAAAATATAATTCAAGCACCAACTCAAAAGCTGTAAATGAGTAAATGTACACAGCATAATGCCAATAGTGGGCCAGGAGATGGCACATTTTAGGGGATATTTTGCTTGTCTATGGTCTAAATAAGTATGTCCCCTTGCCACTTTAAACAATTCAGACAGCGTGTCTTGCCGTCACTGTGTGGACATGAAAGAGCGAAAGGGCCCTTTCATGTTCATTCTGTTTCGACGGTCACCGAAGATACTAAGGCTCTAGACAAACGGGCTGCAAACACGAATCCAGTAAAAAAAACGCTTTATTTTAGCCCTGGAAACCAGATTAATTTTCGATTGACTGCAAAATTAGATTTTTTGTTGCTTTAAAACAAAAAAATAATTGATTGAGTTGGCGATCAAGTGACGTCATAAGTTGCTATTGCCATTCAAACTCTATGGGAGAATTGTGTTTTGACAGCTCATAAAAATTACCTACATCAGTTGATTGGTAGTGTCAACATCCCTATACTTCGATGACTGTCGAAACATTAGAGCTCGATTACATCCTTCACTCATGCCATTTGCGGGTGGCTGCTGCTGACTATAGGTTGTTGACAGAGATGATTTGGTTGATCCAGCCGATAAATGAGGACACCTTGACGTAGACGCCGGGCACGTCCTGCCGGCCGCAGCCGAAGCCCCACGAGACCAGACCCACCAGCTCGTAGAAGCCGTCGTCTTGGCAGACCAGCGGGCCACCACCGTCGCCCTGAAGAAAATATAACTGTTAATCGGCTGTAGATGTATCCCCTTAGTTTGAACTGCTGTCTTCTGAAGCTTTATTGTCTAACGCGCAGACACTTCCTATCATTTTCCTATTTCTTTCTGCCATATGGTAGAAGATGGTGTCAGAAAGAGATGGTGACAGCATGGCAAGCGCCTGAGCATTAGACAATACGAGCTCTGCCTCCGCGTTTCTCAATGACGTTGTATGAAGGCTAGAGGCACCACAATAGAGTTTAAATCCTTGAGACTAAAGTCTAGATTTAGAATACCTTCACAGACCGAGCCACTAATTACTGGGCCAGGCTAACCATCATTATACGAGTATTTTGCAGAATAAATTTCATGCATTATACAAAGAATTATACCTCTCCATTTCTTCCGTAGATGTCGTAAGAAGCGACTAAGGAAATAAGGAGGTTAAGGTATGTTATTGTAGGCGACAGGCTAGGATAGCAACCTATCACTATTGCTAAAAGTAGCCCTGTAACGTAAACGTTGCGTTTCGTGTGATCTGCCTACCCCCTTTGGGTTACAAGCGTGATTTTTGTAGGTACAGTCATCATCCACAGTAGTGTCACTTTTGTACCTTGTCGCTTTACAGTCAGGTGCAAATGCTTGACAATTGTGTTATTACGACTCAGTACTAAAGTGACCAGCTGCTTTTGATGCTGACTGTACCTATGTACGTGCAAAGAATTATATAATCTGTGGTACCTGGCAAGCATCGTTTCCCTCTTCGCCGCCCGCGCAAAACGAGCTGGCCGGCAGAATGAAGATCTTCTCCGTGACAGCGTTCACCTTGCGAATGCACTCGGCGTCGCTCACGATCGGGAGCTCGGCTTCGCGCACGCGCAGCGGGATCGGCCCGGCTGGAAACAAGTTGTAAACATTGGATAAGTAAATTAATGAATAATAAGAGTGTCTTTCCACTACAGATGTACCTACTAGGCTATGTTCAATGGTCGGAAAACCCCCGTCATTTCATTTCATTTGTGATACAAAACGACAACAATTTAGGACTTAAATACCTAAGTACGTAGAAGGCGAAATGGTTCGTTTCCAGTCTACGGAAGTATCTACCTTTTGAACGCCACACATCATTTTTGCTACGAACAAAATTGATTTTTATGCGGATGTGGGTAGGTTGATTTTTGTATTACCGGATTGTCGTCTATAGCCGACACTGGCGTTCAAAAGGAGCAAATTGTAACATCGTTACGGAGTTTCTACTATAAGAAACAGGAATAGTTTTTTTAGATGACTGGCGTTTTTCGATACTTGGCTAGGTTGCTATGGATACGTTTTGATGTCCACCAATAGAATATTCATGTGGTCCACAAGCATTTGTAGGGTCCACGGAAAGAACATGTCTAGTTAGTTAAGCAACTTTTTGAGTGATAGTGGTTTGAAACTTAGTTATCACGACAAAGTAACGCCTGTATCAATTAATACATACTCTCGCCCATGTAGCCGTAACCGGTGACGGTGCACCGTTTGCCGGCCGCGTGGCTCACACCGCGCGCCGGCAGGCAAACCAGGCACACTCCTGGAACAAAACAACAGCTCGTGAAAAGATTGACATGTTACCGTCAAAAGATTCTCCTAAAATCTCTTTTTTCTCTCTCTGTTCATAATACTTCTCTGGCGTAACGACACAAAATGTCTCTTGGCTCCAATACGTCACCAGCCTTCAAATAAGAATACCTAATAATTTACGTACGTATTTACGTATTTATGGAGCTCGATTTTTAAAATCAAAGCCACGAAAATGCCCCTCGAAAATTATAGAGAATCAGTAAATCACTAGGTACCTAATGACCACTCCAATAAATTTCGTATTTTTTTTTAATTAGCCTGTTGGATGTCCCACTGCTGGGCAAAGGCCTCCCCTTTATCTTTCCACCCATCTCTGTCCCTCGCAAAATTGGTCAAAACGGTCCAAGTCATCCCGCCATCTCCGTCAGTTTTGTATTATTTCATTAAAATTACATACAGTCGAAAACTAAATTGGCTACCAACCAGGATGGAACCTTTTTGTTGCAAATGCCATGTTGACCCTACATCTGCCAGAGAAATGATATTAGTTATATATTTTCTCGATAGAGAAAATTGACTATGAAGAGGTTCCACCGTGGTTCGCGATTCAGTTTTCCTGACAGTAACTATGTATATACATAATTTTAATGAAATAATACAACATTTATTGGAGTGGTCAGCTGTAGGTAGGGTCAAGTGCAAAAATAAGTATCTATTCGAACCACTCAAAAATATGTTACTACGGCTTTTATTGCGTCGGAATAAGAGTCTGTGGTAGGTACTTATTTTTGAAATTTTCATTAAGTACATAATTATTTTTACACTTGACTGTACCTACTGTATTTTCGCAGATTTCATTCGAAAATCACTTCGTAACATTCAGTTTTCCATGTTTAAAACAACCAACCTTCCTTGAGCTCCGCCTTCCCGTGCAGCTTGAGCAGCGCTATATCGTTGTCGAGGGTCTGGCTGTTGTGGTTGTGGTGTATGTAGGTAGTGGCCACTCGCAGCGTCTGCGCACCCGGCGAGCCGTACTTGCGCGTCAGGTCGTGGTCGCCGACGCGCACGTAGATAGAGTCGCCGGAGCGGACGATGCTGGTTGAGGGAGAAGGTTTAGTCCACTAGTCAGTGATTTTAGAAGGATAGATTTAAAAAAAAACCGGCCAAGTGCGAGTTGGACTCGCGCACCAAGGGTTCCGTACTAATTTATATGTATCTATAAACATCCAGTCTTAGCAGAGCCCTGCTCCTAAGCAAAAAGTGCGCAGTGTGGGATCATTGTAGATTGGTTACACAGACAAAAAAAATTATGCTTTTTGCAATTTTTCCTTTATCTGTGCTATATACAAGACCTTGCTTCGTACCAAATTTCAAGATTCTGAGTTCACGGGAAGTACCCTGTAGCTTTTGATTCCCTTGCGATTGTCGAAAATTTGCGGCATAAATGGATGTATCTTTTGATTGCGTTGGCTTAGAAGTTTGATTTTTTCACAGCTCCAAGGGACAGTAGACCTGAGTATTTGAGGTATCATCCCACTACACCGTATCATACCATGACTTTAATAGGAGCGTGTCAGGCAAAAAAATATTCTTTATATGGAAACACATGAGACTATGCCGACTAGACCGTTCCGTCAGCGACCAACATCGTCGCGTCGCATGTATCGTGTTGCTTGTCGTGTCTGAGACGTTCATAGCACGGTCGGTCATGGTATATGATACGGTCTAATGGGTAGAGACCTTTAATATAAATTTCTGCTTGATACCTCCACGCGTTCCTGAGAAAAAGGTTCTTGACAGACTGACAACAAAGTGATCATAAGGGTTCCGCTTTTTCCTTTCGAGGTTTCGAGGCCCAGTGAAGTGTGTTATGGTTGTAAATAAGTGTGGTGACCCACTTGGTGACGCAGTGCGCCGCTGTGAGCACCCACTGGGTGCCGATGAGCGCTGCGCCGCACAGGTACTGGTTCAGCGAGTTGATGAGAGCCACCTGCCAGCACCACTCGCCGCGCTCGCCGTCCTCGCCGCCCATCACGCGCCCGCCGCGGGAGCCCGCCGACGTCGTGCCTGCCGAACCATGACTTTATTATTTATTTATTTATTACAGAGATAAATCAAAATTACATAACAATAACCATCGTTAAACCAGAGTGGTTTGTTTCGATGCTCCATTCCGCAGTACTTAAAGTTTACTAACAAAATCATGCAATAGTTACACAAATACCTATTAACAACTCATGATGCAAAATTTAAATCTAACACACCGTGCACTATTTATTTATTAGTTTGCTATCGCGGCGCATCGGCCGGTCGCTCTGTCAACGAGCAGAACCGGTCG
This sequence comes from Archips xylosteana, assembly GCA_947563465.1. Taxonomy (NCBI): domain Eukaryota; kingdom Metazoa; phylum Arthropoda; class Insecta; order Lepidoptera; family Tortricidae; genus Archips; species Archips xylosteana. The sequence goes on along the minus strand of OX387364.1, from coordinate 1,679,412 downwards.
GCGCACATTTGGTAGGTTCAGGTTGCTCCAACTACGCTGGATCGCATATTATTTTAGGTAAACATATTATTATTTTAGACTGTGAGTGTGTGTGATAGAGAGGATTCTCTGCCTTTTCCCAACTATATATTTCCCAGCTGATCCATTGGCCAACTGTTTATTTTTAACGTGACAACGTCTAATGTACAAGAGAGCGGCGAACGCCAGGATGTACAATGCGGGGGGGTTGAGGGGGGTGTGGGGGAGGGGAAGGGCTTTCAAAGGGGGTTGAAAATTTCATTGATTTTGCCGTAGGATGCACCGTTTTCAAGATATTTGCCAAAACACCGGTTCTCGTCCGACCACCGAGGTTAGGCAACGTCGGGCGCGGTCAGTACTTGGATGGGTGACCGCCTGGTTTCATTTTTGTTTTTGAATGTTTTGTTATGACGTTGTCTTGTTAAACTATCGTCCGTAAACCGACTTTACAGACAACCGGTTTTTCTGAAACTGTAAACTTTTCAGGGTTGTCAATAAAACAAACCTAACCTGACCTAACCTACCGATAGTCCTGAAATATCCAAATGAAACAGTTGGGAAATAATTTTCGGCGAAAAGGCAGGATACCGAGGGGAAGAGAGAGAGGGAGGTATTTAGTCATATTTGATACACAGGAAAAATACATTTGGCAGGAATAAAAACATCGAATTCTTATTTTTTCCAGAACTGATACATAGGCCTTTCGGCCGATACGGTAATCGTTCAGTTTTAGGACAATGTATACCTAAGTATAGTGACTAAAAAAAATCAAATATATTACAAACCCAATTAAATCGAATCAAATATTTTATTATATACCTTTGACGCCGCAGACGTATTTGTTGTACTTCTCCGGAACCCGCAGCGTGGAGCCGTAGGTGGGCTCGTAAGGCACCGCTGAAACATGGACGAGTGAGGATTATATAACCAATTTGTAGCATATTTTGTTGGTCCCCGTTTTAGTTTTTCTGCAAATAACAGAGGAGCTTATGTTGGCAAGTCCAGTATTTTGCCAGTGATCGGTCTACCTGGCCTATGTACTTTGTTGGTATTTAGTAAGTCTGTCTTCAATATACTTAGTACTGTGTGTTCTTTATCAATTTGTATACCTACTGCATGTCCTTGGTCAGTTTGTACACTGTGTTTTTGATAGGTCTGCGAACTTGACCAGCCTGTGTCCTATACACTTATTTATAGTTCATATGTCTCATGTTACCGATCAGTCTGTTTACTGCATACTTAGCCACAGCCCCGGATCTAAGGAAGGGGGGGGGGGAAACCGGGGCACTTGCCCCGGGCGGTTTCATGGGGGCGCCAAATCCTTGAAGCACGAATTCGAAATATCGAACAAGTGAAGGGAGGGGGCGCCACTATCAAGTTTTTGCCCCGGTTTCGATCCGGGGCTGCTTAGCCAGTCTGTATCCTTTCCCCTGTATTTTTCTGTCTCTATGTATCTGCTCAGTTTGTATATTATGTACTCGGTCAGTCCGTGTCCTGCCTATGTGTTATCAGCAACTCACTCATGGGCGGCGCGTGCGGCGTGGTGGTGTATAGTTCCCTCGGCGGCGCGGTGGCGAGCGGGTACGTGTCGTTGCGCTCGCGCACGCCGCCAGCGACCTCCAGCACCTTGGACTTGGGCGCGCAGCACTGCGTGCCGGCTTTCTTGCATTTGAACACGTCCGTCATCTCCGCGTTACCTGCGGACATAAAATACGAAACAATCGTCGAATTAGGGGGGCGAGTTCGTTCCTGGTGCAAAGGTTGTCCATCGCCATTCAGCTTGGTAACGCGGCCAGGTACCTTTGCGCCGGGGACAACTCGTGGAGGACTTTTCGACGTCACTTAGGCTAGTCTTAATTTTATTTTATTTATTTATTTAAGGTTTACAAACAATTGTTAACACTAGTTACATCAGAAGTTGCTGCTTGTATAAACATATTGAGCTGAGTGTCACAATCACTTATAAGTAAACACCGCATGCAAAACAAAAGTGAAAACTAAATTTAAGTACGTAACAATAATTTTGCTCTCAAGAATTTCAAAACTAAGCAAAATTATTAATTGAAATATAATTATTATTATTAATTAGGCAGAAAACAAACTTGGGCAGGTGGTTCAAATTGTTTTATGATATTTCTAATTATTTTTTTAAGTTAAAACTACCTTCTTGTATTTTTATTTTATGTGACTGACATAATTATCTTGTACCTATTAATTAAATACAATACCTAGATTCAAAAATACAAATATTCCTTACTACCAGTTGCCCGCGACTCCGTCCGCGAATAATTCGTTTATCGCTATCCCTCAAAACTATGCAATTGTCCGGGTAAAACTATCCTATACTACGGATTAGGCAGAGTACTGCCTAATGGTTAATCCAGCCCTGGCTGGGATGATGGCGAGTGGTCAGGTGGGGTGATACTTACGGAAGCAGGTAAAGGAGAGTAGCGACACGATACAGGAGCCGGGACAGTCGGGGCGCGGGTCGGCCGGCGCGGGCGTCGTCGAGCTCGTCGTCGTGGTCGGCCGCGGAGTCGTGCGCGGGGGCACCCTGCGATACACAATGAAGTGGGTATGTAGTGCTTACGGCTGAGACCTTGGAAGACCTAAGTGCGATGCTCGCTGACCTCGGAAGGATCTCCGAGCGAGTTGGTCTTAAATTGAACATGGACAAGACGAAGGTCATGTCGAACGCCCATGTTGTTACATCTCCCGTTATAATTGGAGACTCTCCGCTCGAAGTGGTTGACGATTACATCTACCTGGGACATACAGTTCAATTAGGTCCAATTTCGAGAAAGTGGTCAATCGACGAATCCGATTCGGCTGAGCAGCGTTCGGAAAGCTCCGCAATATCTTGTCATCCAATATACCGCAGTGTCTCAAGTCAAAAGTCGTTGAGTGAGTGACCAGTGTGTGTTGCCAGTGATGACTTATGGCACTGAGACGTGGGCGAATGATGGGCCTCATAAGAAAGCTCAAAGTTACTCAGAGGGCGATGGAGAGGGTAATGCTCGGAGTTTCTCTGCACATCAGAAATTATGAAATCCGCGCAAGAACTGAAGTCACTGACATAGCTTGAAGGATCGCCAGACTCAAGTGGCTGTGGGAAAGGCACATCGCTGGTAGAACTTATGGCCGATGGGACGAAAAGGTTCTCGAGTGGCGTCCACGGACCGGAAGACGCGGTGTGGGTAAGCCAGATGGAGTGACGACCACGGACCGGAAGACGCGGTGTGGGTAGGCCAGATGGAGTGACGGCCACGGACCGGAAGACGCGGTGTGGGAAGGCCAGATGGAGTGACGACCACGGACCGGAAGACGCGGTGTGGGAAGGCCAGATGGAGTGACGACCACGGACCGGAAGACGCGGTGTGGGTAGGCCAGATGGAGTGACGACCACGGACCGGAAGACGCGGTGTGGGTAGGCCAGATGGAGTGACGACCACGGACCGGAAGACGCGGTGTGGGTAGGCCAGATGGAGTGACGGCCACGGACCGGAAGACGCGGTGTGGGAAGGCCAGATGGAGTGACGACCACGGACCGGAAGACGCGGTGTGGGTAGGCCAGATGGAGTGACGACCACGGACCGGAAGACGCGGTGTGGGAAGGCCAGATGGAGTGACGACCACGGACCGGAAGACGCGGTGTGGGTAGGCCAGATGGAGTGACGACCACGGACCGGAAGGCGCGGTGTGGGAAGGCCAGATGGAGTGACGACCACGGACCGGAAGACGCGGTGTGGGTAGGCCAGATGGAGTGACGACCACGGACCGGAAGACGCGGTGTGGGTAGGCCAGATGGAGTGACGACCACGGACCGGAAGACGCGGTGTGGGAAGGCCAGATGGAGTGACGACCACGGACCGGAAGACGCGGTGTGGGTAGGCCAGATGGAGTGACGACCACGGACCGGAAGACGCGGTGTGGGTAGGCCAGATGGAGTGACGACCACGGACCGGAAGGCGCGGTGTGGGAAGGCCAGATGGAGTGACGACCACGGACCGGAAGACGCGGTGTGGGTAGGCCAGATGGAGTGACGACCACGGACCGGAAGACGCGGTGTGGGTAGGCCAGATGGAGTGACGGCCACGGACCGGAAGGCGCGATGTGGGTAGGCCAGATGGAGTGACGACCACGGACCGGAAGACGCGGTGTGGGTAGGCCAGATGGAGTGACGACCACGGACCGGAAGACGCGGTGTGGGTAGGCCAGATGGAGTGACGACCACGGACCGGAAGACGCGGTGTGGGTAGGCCAGATGGAGTGACGACCACGGACCGGAAGACGCGGTGTGGGTAGGCCAGATGGAGTGACGGCCACGGACCGGAAGACGCGGTGTGGGTAGGCCAGATGGAGTGACGACCACGGACCGGAAGACGCGGTGTGGGCAGGCAAGATGGAGTGACGACTTGGTTAAGGTTGCGGGAACGCGTTGGATGCGGATGGCGCAGAGCCGATCTTTTTGGCGAACCTATGTTCAACAGTTGACGTCTTTCGGCTGAAATAATGATGATGGTTATTTTGCTAGGGAGTGAAGCATTATAAGCTTGCCCACACGTGAGTTATGATACGCAATCGGGCGTTTTCATTTTAAAGTGCACCATTCACTTTTTTTTTACACTTTTTTGAGACTATAGGGAGCGCCAAAGCGGATCGGAATTATTTCCAAAAAATTCTGATGACAAATTCGAAAATTCAATGAACGCGATCGGTGGGGGTGGGATGCTTCTCCCGCCACACTGGCACTCGATTTTGGATTCCTTAAGTGGGCGCCACAATATTCTTGCCCGGGATGTCCGTGGTCGTAACTCCGACACTGTGATTCGACTACCTGAATAGTTCACGCGTGCAATGCCGTGGGTAAAAGCAAGTTCACAATATTAGTGGAGTATAATCAGACCTGGAGTTGTCGCAGCAGATGGAGCCGCTGTGCTGGCAGTGCGTGTGCGAGAGCAGGACGGCAGGACGCTCACAGAACGCCGCCATGATGTTCAGCAGACAGTAGCCTTTGCAGCGCGGCAGCGGCGCCTGCGACACAACGTTACATATAAACTCCATTTCAATAGAATCTGATAATCTTTTAGACACTTATGACCAACTGACATGGACACCGAATTGTCCAGAGTTAGTATTGTCTAACGCGCGAGCGCTTGCCATCCCTTTCACCATCTCTTTCTGTCAGCATCTTATACCGTTTGACAGAAAGCAATAATGAATGCGACAGCAAGTGCTCTCGCGTTAGACAACACGGCTTCTGAACTGGACATAACGGTGGCCATGTCAGTAATTAGACTGCAAAGAGTTCTTTGACCTGCCACTTTTTACAATGCGCGCATTTGGAAAAACCGTCATTACCAAGAATGCGCTGCAAGAAACTTGACAGAAAGTTATACAAGCAAGACAAAACAAGCATACTAAAGACAATACATGAGCATGGAAACATCATCATCCATGTAATTTCGTGCATAAATTCCGAAAAACTCGTAGGTATGAGCCAGGATTTGAAACTAGGTCACCACGGCTTTTTTGGAAACATATTTCATGAGATGTGAGTATCTAGTTTTTACAGGGATGTCCACTCAGCTGCTTTTTTGCATGTGCTAAGCTGTCACTTATTGACAAGTGATTTAAAACAATGTCATTATTGTTTTAAGAAACAAATTTGATTGAAATAAATAAATATATTTGCAATCGTAGTTGCACAAAGCACGTGAGCGGATAGGATCCCTTCCCCCTCGTACTCCATGGTCTTCGCTGTTGTTAGCCCTAGAATAAACATTGTCTTACCGGCGTAGTGGGTCGTGTAGTGGTAGGACGTCTTGTGGTGACCTCTCCTTTAGGCTCGGTGATGCAGCAAGTCCCCTCGCCAGGGCAGTGTGCGTCCTCGTCCACGTGGTCGCACAGCAAGGCGAACAGCCCGCTGATGCAGTCGCCGCGGCACTTGCGGAGGGGACCCTTGTACTTCGTGGGCTGCGTCGTTGTTGTTAGCTGAAGAAGGTTTGTTGAAACTTGTTGAGTTTGTTAAGGGATATTTTTGCTGTCTGTTTTGGATAAAATATACAATTCGCCTACAAGTATACAAGTCATGCCCCTGTGGAAGAGTGCCCATAAGGTTGGCAGCATTTCCGCACTGGATTGTGATGCCAACACGTTGGGCGAGAAAAGCACCAGCCTTATGGTCACGGGTAATTTCGAATAATTTATGTTTTATTTGGCCGAAAAGTTTGTGAGCGTCCGGGCTCCGCGGACCTAAGGTTTCTACAGCAAAAGCTGCAAATACGTAGTCTCTTGAGAGCCCTGCGTATTTGCGGCGTTTTGCTGGTTCAACCTGTGCTGATGCCCCGCCCGACTTGAGAGATGATGAAGCTAAATGGAATGGCGGTAGGGTATCCATCCAGTATCCACACATGTTGCGTCCCAGATAAGAGGCCGACCCATTTGCCAAGGTATGAGCGTCAGACCGCAACTGTAGCCCATTCGATAGTTTAATACATTCGATATATTAGGTAATTTTCGATATTCATAACCATGTCCCATCCCGTATAAAATACTCAATAGATTACAAGATCGTCTAACAGTTTCTTTAAGGCTAAGGCGAAACTTAGTCTGAACACTTACCGCAGTAGTGGGGCGCTTGGTATGCTTCTTCTCATTGGGCACGACCAGGTCCGAGGGCGGACGGTCGCCGTAGCCATCGCGTGACACGCAGCAGAGACGGCTGGACACGCACAGGTCGCGGGAGGTCAGGTAGGCCTCGCAGTACTGCGTCAGACGCGCCTCGACGCACACGCCGGGGCATGCTATGTTCCCTGGAATCAAATAATTAACTCATCATGATCATCCTAGCCTATATACGTCCCACTGCAGGGCACAGGCCTCCTCTCAGAATGGTTTGGGCCGTAGTTCCCACGTAGGACCAGCATGAGTTGGAAACTTCACACACACCATTAAATTTCTTCGCATTTTCCATCACCGTAAAGCTCATGGTAAATTTCAAATGTAATTTCGCACATAAATTCTGAAAAACTCAGAGGTGCGAGCCGGGATTTGAACCCGCGTTCCTCTGCTTGAGAGGCCAAAGGTTAAACCACTAGGCCATCACGGCTTCAAATAAATAAATATCACGAAACAATCACACCAATTGACTTAGTCCCAAAGTATAGGTGAAAAACTTAATAAGATGACCTGTTGTATAGTCGGGGTAAGAAAAGGTTCGTCACTTTTCGACCTTAACTCGTTGACATAGAGTCGAAAAGTGACGAACCTTTTCTTACCCCGACTATATGTAGCGTAACGTGTCCGTATAATTTATTGAATCAGGCGTTACTTTGCGGAGGTCCATATTAATGAACTAAAACAATTACTTTGCTCACCCGCGACCCGCGGTCGCGGGTGAGCAAAGTAATTGTTTTAGTTCGTGTCCGTATAAACAAATTGATGTTCCAAATTAGAAAAATGACTTAAGTTCCATATCAATTTTGTACACTACTACATACAAATTAAAAACAAATTTAAATTTAAATCTGCTATTGGCCTAGATTTAAATTTCAAAAAATGCGCAGCGGCGGAGACCCGAGAACGGCTCAAGGCCATTAAATACGAGTGTCTCGGCGCCCAGTACGAGTTCGTCGCATTCGGTGTCGAGACACTCGGTTCGTGGGGCAAGGGCGCACGAGGGCTCCACGGAGCTATAAGCAAGCGCCTGAGAGAGGCAACAGGTGACCCTCGCGCAGGCAGCTTTCTCGCACAAAGACTTGCTATAGCAATTCAACGTGGGAATGCTGCCTGCGTGATGGGCACCCTACCTAAGGGGCCAAATTTAGATTGTAATTTTTAGTTTTAATTTTTGTTTAGTATTTTAAGTTAGTTTTATTTATGTTAATTTTAATATTAGTCTCTGTTTTTGTACCTACTTTTATTGTTTACTACATACAACAGGTCATCTTCTTAAGTTTTCACCTATAAGCAAAGATTGTGAGAGGCCGCTTTACCTATGGTAGGTAGAGGGTGTGCATTAAGTACACACGGGCGCAGCGGTGTTAAGCGTAAACGACACAGAAAAGACGTGGGACGGGGGCGCGTCGCCGTCCGCGTCGTTTGTCCGCAGGCCGCGTCTCCGCCCCGTCTCTTCTGTCTGCTTTAGATCGCGACGCTTCTATACATTTAGCATGAAAACTGATTCAGGGGCGCCGCGACTGCGACGCGTCCCCGTCCCACGTCTCTTCTGTGTGGCTTGCAGCTAAGGGGCGCCGGCGCGGAACTTTCAATGAACCTATGATAAGTACCTAACTATGATAATGATTGCGTTATAAGTAACTTACGACCCGCTCCGGCTTCGCACGCATACTCGCATACTTATAAACCTTCCTCTTGAATCACTCTATCTATTAAAAAAACCGCATCAAAATCCGTTGCGTAGTTTTAAAGATCTAAGCATACGTAGGGACAGACAGCGGGGAGCGACTTTGTTTTATACTATGTAGTGATGATTGCAGACGAACGCTATAAGGGCTAGAGACGCCTCTGGCTTGTGTTTGGATATTTACTAGGCAACGGATAAACATACTTTATATAGATAGATGATACATTCTTAAATACATATTAAACACCCAAGACTCGAGAACATACGTATTTTTCATACAATTATCTGCCCGACACGGGAATCGAACCCGGGACCTCAAACTTTGTAGTCAGGTTCTCTAACCACTAGGCCATTTGGTCGTGAAAAAGGGGGTCACGGAAAGAACATGGCTTGTTTAGTTTGAAAGTTAGAAAATATAGATTTAGACGCGCATGTCATGGACCGGCATTAATTTGTTTTTTACTTGTCATCATGTCAAAACAAAGGCACTATCAAAGTGTTAGATGTCATTTGCGGGTCTAAACCAAACTCCGTAGTATAATTCACGCGTAAATTGTAAAGAATTGTTGCTCACCGTACTTATACAGTAGGTATACATATATGTAAGTACGATTTGAACCGCCAATTAACGCCATAGTTTTCAAAGTCAAATGAAGGTCATTGCTTATTTGTTATGTAATTAAACGATTTAAAAAGCATTTATCAAGAAATGATTTTCGATTTACTATACATTGCAAAAAAATTGACAACCCCAGTCTAGGTACAAATAAATTTACTACAAAGCTCGTGTCCTGTTAATCTACGCCTACAACAATCAGTTAGTTAATGGTGTACCTAATAATTACCACTGTCTTTATATTTGTCGGGCGGCGCCGGCGTCGTCGGGTCGTCCTCGTCGTCGTCGTCGTCGCGCGGCGTCGTGTACCGCGTCGTGAACGGCTTGCGGGTCGTCGACATCGTGTCGTTGCCTGCAAACGACAAAAAATACATTGAATTCAATAATTACTTAAATAAAAATTTACTTCGAAGGAGAAGAAGAATTTGTAGTTCAGTGCGAGAAGCTAAGGATAATGTATCGCACAATGTATACACAGTGTTTTTTATTTATTTCCGTTAACTTTAAGGGAAGATTATTCAGGACAAATGGAGTTAATTTCTCGAAGAAACTAATGCCTTAAATCTTAGTATTTTTGAGGTATTCAATAATTAAATTTAATGGCTGAACCAGTGTAAAAGGTCCTTCATTAAGTCCAATTATTATTTATCTTTTAAATTTCGCCAGTAAAGAGTTTTCCATTCATGGCTATTCGCTACAAGAAGATTATTGAGGCGAGTTCGTTCGATATTAAGTATTATTCACATTTATAATATTAGTTGGTATAGACAACTCTACAACCATGTTTTAAGGGGAAAGCACCGGCATACACTAAAAATTATCATATTTCAAATTGCTATTTTGCATAGTTCATTCAACCCTATACAAAACAAACGTAGGCAAGTACTTAACTATTATGTTTTCTTACTTGAGAACAAGAACCACAAAGCGTGAAATACTCTACATTTTCTTAATGACTGGTTCAATTTCTCCTTATGATAATGAATTCAAAATTGAATGCATGCTTTAACTTAGTGCTCGTAAGTTTTTAAAAGTTACCTAATCAATAAATTGAGATTTGGTGTTTAATGTAAGTATAGGTGAAAAACTTAAGAAGATGACCAGTTGTATGTCCGACGTCCGTGTAAACAAATTGACGATCCAAATTAGAAAAATGACTTAAGCTCCATATCAATTTTGTGCACTACATACAACAGGTCATCTTCTTAAGTTTTTCACCTATTGGCTATGTGCGAAACGGGTGGTGGGGGTACAGAAAACGATCGCAGCTCACAACATGGCAAAAATTGGAAGTAAATTCGGAGGGACTGTTGCCAACGCTACGCAGCGCCACCGTCGTGCACGTAGCCATTAATAAGGATGGTGATATCGACATCACCAAACAACTGACGTACTTTTTAAGAGTTGTCCAAACATTTTTCCCATATAACTGTCAAAGGCTTTTAAGCTTATTAGGTTAGGTTTGGTTTTCTTGTGACCCTCAGACAGAACAGAGCCTCGCAATGTCTCCGTGGTAGAGTCCACGAAAAGCAGACGTTACCATCGCTTATTTTTTAATAGGTATAGGTATTCTGAAGATCAGATTTTAAATGTCATATCAAATTAGGTACTAGTATAGAAAATGCACATTAGTAAATAAATAAATATCATGGGACAATTCACACCAATTGACCTAGTCCCATAGCTCGTGTTATGGGTTCAAGGCAACGGATAAACTTACTTATATAGATAGACGCATACTTAAATACATATTAAACACCCAAGACCCGAGAGCAAACATTCGTATTTTCCATACAAATTTCTGCCCCGGCGCGGGAATCGAACCCGGGACATCAAGCATCGTACTCAGGTTCTCTACCCACTAGGCCACTGGCATCTGGTCTGGTCGTCTGGGCGTATTATTATGATGATTTATCATTTTAAGTACAGCACCCGGCCATGAAGATTGCACATCGGTCTTTGGAAAAAGACTCGGCAAAATGTCGGCTTCGTAGAGCGTTGTCTCACACAAACAACGTGTCTACGAAGCCGACATTTGCCGAGCCTTTTTCCAAAGACCGATGTGCAATCTTTATGGCCGGGTTTGTAATACCAAGGATGATATATGTAGACTGGATTGGCAGTCGCCATAGTACGGATCGGCCGCGGTTTTTGTAGTTCAGTAATTAAATCTAGATGGTGCTGAAATATAGCCAGAGGCTTTGAAGGCAAAACAATAAGACTACAGATGTTTCACATTACTACAAATGTATTATTTTTTAAAAATATTGCATAATAATACATTTGCAGTGATATGAAATATCTGTAGTCTTGTTTTTTTCATTTCAGCGCATCTAGATTTAATAATTGAACTACAAAAACCGCGGCCGATCCGTACTATGGCGACTGCCAATCCAGGCTATATCATCCTTGGTAATACGGTACGTAACTGACCGAGTGGCTCGTCGACGCAGCACTTCATGGAGGGGTTGGGGCACTCGACCTCGTCCAGCACGCTGGAGCAGATGAGCGAGGCGATGGCGTGCATGCACACGCCCGGGCAGTTCTTGGCGTCCACCTGCGTGTCCAGCGTGTCCAGCAGACCTGGGGAACACACAAGGTATTAGTTATGTAGCTGGGGTCCATATTGGGTTCGATAAAGTTCATCACCCGAAATTGATTTTCCTAACGATCTGTACTCCTAATGATCACTGTTCCTAAAATTTTGTTTCCTAAAGGTTTCGTTCCTACAATTTATTTTACTATTAACGTAGTCCATAACCCATTACACTCAGTTTTCCGAAAATTTTAACTAATAACTTCACTGTTGAAACTTTATAACTTATCAAACAAATTAGATTTTCCGGGTGGTCATAAAAAAAATAACTAACACCAAAGGCGAATGCGGGAGCTGCGCTGCGCTACGCTCCCACATTAGCCTTTGAACCTAACCATACCGAGTCGCTTCCGCTCCGACAGGTCTTGCTCGCTCGCTTCGCTATCATTGGAGTCAGCGAGCGAGCGATCAAGGCCTATCGGGGCGGAAGCGACTCGGTTTATTGCAACGGACATTATGAAGTTTAATGTATAATAATGTTCAATTTTATGAATAAAAACTAATCTACATAAAAAAGATATGATGATGAATAATAGTGTAAAAGATCGTTATGTTGAGAAAATATAGGAAAACAAATAGTAGGTAGGTAGGCAGTATGATAGATAGATGTTTATTGCAACGGACATTATGAAGTTGAATGATTAGGAATTCAGAACGTTAGGAACAGAGTAGTTATGAGTAGTGATTATTAGGATGTAAATTTTTAGGAACAATATTTTCGGACTTCCGATAATCGAAATTAAAAAATTAGTTCAACTTTGGCGCACCTCACACCGGCGCATGGTATGCGCTATGTCGCTGGTATGCGCGCGCTAGTTTTAGTTTCATATTTTCCCCTGTATTTGTTATTCTTTATTCGATATTGGTGGTGTACAATCACGAGCTTTAATTTGGAACCCACTAGTCCTGTCATATTGTATAGTAATTCAAAGGATATTTTTTCGAAATGGGTCCCAAATTAAAGCACGCGACCGTACAATAAAGAGTCATTGTATTGTACCTGATAAAAGGATATTTTTCACCAATGTCTTGGGTACTAGATGCTCTGTTCGGAAGGCACGTCGCGCGATGCGCCCGCGCCGGCTGCGGGCGCGCCGCGACCTTGGCCGACCTTACGGTACCATCCATAAACTAGCTTACGGTCGGTTGCCGCTGTATTTGGGTCACGGGGTTGACCGGGTTTTTGGCCTCCCGCACATACCACAGACGCAAGACTAAGTGAGTGGAGTATTCTTTATCGAATACCATACCTTCTTGAAGATAACTACCTAACCTTTTTGCGGAGTGTTTTTTTTTTGTTGACTGAGCTTACATTGTCATTTTCATCTTTAACATATACCTACATAAGTTTACCAAATTTCACGTCAATGCTACTACTGAAAATGAATTTGACCTATGCTGGCTGACAGTAAGTTAAATAAATAAATAAAAGCTAAGCTAATTCTTTGTCCGAGGAAGCTGCTAGCTCTTCGGTCTCCTGTGACGTCGATTTTTGCTATTTCTGGGCGATATGCCCTTCGGGTACAAGAAACTACCTAACTAACCTAACCTACCTAGTATTCTAGGACAGGTATATCCATGGAGATTAAAAAAGATTGAGAAAGTAAGTATGCCAATAGAAAAAATCAATTTTGAGAAATGGGTGGATTTTTGAAATAATTTTTTTACGTAATTTCCGTGGGCAAAATTTTTTTTTTACTTTTGGTGAAATTGATCACTCGTTGAGATACTCCTTCGGATTAGGATTTCAATGCTATAAAAGGCCCCAATTTAAAGTCAATAATTAAGTAGTTATTCGACATTGAAAAAAAAAGCACCATCGAAATTACTATAGTGACAGCGAAATTACGTCTTTATTAATTACATAGGAAATAAGTACAAAATTATAAACCATTACTATGATTTATGTATGTAACTATAATTAAATTTATGTACGTGTACATATTCGTGTATAGTTAGATTAATAAAACATTAAATTAAAGTGGAAAACTATTTATTTAAGTTTTTCTTAGGAACAATACGTGAGAAATATTATATAATTTCGAATGTGTCATTATTAATATAAAATATCACAATCAACATGGTTACAAACTTATTATTAATGTAACCGGGTACTGCCGTTTCGCAACTATGTTTTTCCCAAATGATTAATTTGGCAAATGTTTAATTTTCCAGCTGTTTATTTTTTCTGAAACTGTAAACTATTTAGGATATATTTTAGGACTATCCTGTAGGTTAGGTTATGTAAGGTTTGTTTTATAACAATCCTGAAAAGTTTACAGTTTCAGAAAAAATAAACAGTTGGTAAATGAAACCTCGACGTTTAGACTACATTACAGTGGCCGTGGTCACGTAAATACAGACTAGAGGTCTACTCGTGACCACGGCCACTGTAATGTGGTCGAAACGTCGAGGTGTACTCGTGTGTTTTGCGAGATAAGTCATGTTGTGTAATTTCGCTGCCATATCTGTAATTTCGATGGACAAAAATGCCATCGAAATTACGCCACGGAGGATTACGACAATTAGGTATTTTTGCGATTACTGCTAAACTATATACATGATTAATATAAGCTCTTTACTGTGAAAAAAGGACTAAGTCAACTAGTAAATAAAAATTTAACTATTTAATTAAAACCATTATATATCGTACAACAGGAATCCACGGAATTTACTTTTAAGCGAACCAAAATACATCGCGCGAAAGACTCACCTTGGTAGGCACACAAAACTCAGTAGTAGGACGTCCACTCCACGTGACAACTGGAGCACAACTAACGTACTCTTCCACAAAAATGTGAAAATGGCGATATGATCCTTCACCGATGAGATATTAGCAGGTATTTGCGCAAGGTAATATTGGTAGCTAGAGGTGGGACAAACACATTATGGCCAACCTATTTTTAAATAAAATTGTATTTAGTATACAAAAGTTATAATCGAATGCGTTATGTAATTAGCTTCATTTTGATATATATTAAGTTGAAAAGTGACACATAGACACAAAGTTATGCTCAATTGATTCAACAAAACCGCGTGTGGGACAGGCCTCACAGACTTACTGCAGTTAGTGTTTCTAAGATTTGGATATTTTTTATGCAGTCTTAATTGAAGTCAACAATGTTTGTAATGTTAAAACTCATTGTATTATATTGTGTACAATGTATATAAAATTGTGTGGTTTTAATTTTTTGAGTGGTTTTTTTTTAATTGACTTGGGACGTCCAAAAAAGTCGCTCTGAAAATACACCCAAATAATGCCCACAGAAAATAAAATATTGGTAAAAAATGCCACTGGGAAAATATGGGAATGGAATAATTGTCACGAAGAAAAAATTATTTTCGGAAAATATGAGCCACACTCAACTAAACACGCACTTACGCAACTAACAATAAGGTCGCATTTAAGAGCACCTAGACAGCTCCGATGTCTATGATGGCATCTCTCCATCACAGAACCATCGTAGCTGTTCACAGAGGTCAAAAACAAGCCAAATGCGTACGCGCAACATGACCACGCCAGCGTAAGCCGCGTTACCTCACGCGGCGCATTCCTGGCGGCCCAGTGGCCTGGATGGCCCAAATGGCCCAAATCGCGCGCAGGGTTGCCTCAAGCCAGCGGGTGGCATATGGATCTTGTCACACCGATTGGTGTGTCACCTAGCCAAAATTTCCGGTCAGATAGGGGCGGACTGTGACTTTATGGGATTCCGGGCTAATACTTACCGGGGTAATAACTTTTTGAATTTTAATAATGTTTTCTAGTGCCTAGTGTTGCTACATTTTTAAAATATGTATTTGTTTTAGTAATATGATGAAAATACCTATATACACGCACGGTCTTACTAACCTATCTTGAGCCGTCGTGCTTCCCCCTTGTACGTATAGTTAGTTGCGTTAGTTCTCCTTCGGCCATCGGACGGGGAACTTGTGTCACTTGCGCTTACGCACGGCTTTGATTCTAGCTGTTCTCACGCACACATGTACGAGTGTTTAAAATACCTAAAATCGATTAGCGCAAGAAGCTTGGTAGGGCCTTAATCAACAATTTAATTGCGATTTTGCCAAAAACTGCCTTTGATAATGAATAATGACGTACCTACTAGGTCTCCAATGACCGCTCTCTGGCACACATCAAGTTACTGTGACATAAGGACTTGACCCATTTTGGTAAAATTTTGCGAAGGATAGAAACGAGTGGAATAAAAGAGGAGCCCTTTGCCCAGCAGTGGGAAGTCCAACAGACTATTTTTTTATATTTTTCCTCTCTTGATTATATCACTCGCACAGTATTTGTGGAGTACTTGTTTTGGCAGCCCTGGCGCGGGAGGATGGCCGGCCCGTTAGCCCTGCGGTATACATCGCCCGACGAAAGGAAAACAGCGTGCAAGTCACAGGCGATAGCGGGGCATGAATAATCTAACCTCTTGAGCCTCACGCACAAACTTTGTAAAAATTAACCAAAACTATAGGGAAAAACTATACTGTTTAGTATAGTGTGTATTCATATTAGTAACAAACGTGATTTTTTTTTGCTCCTTTTTGCTCGATATTGATAACGGCAACAGGTAGACGCTTGAAATATTCACAGAATATTTAGTAATATATTCACTTTAAAAAATAAATAGTTAAATTAAAATAAACAAATGTTTAAGGGGGGTTCCCATACAAACGCGTTTTTTTGCCGTCCGACTCGCACTTGGCCGGTTTTTTTCTTAATAATTTGTATTCTTAGATTAGGTACTAAGAATATCGTTGGAGCCTTTTGATTACATTACAATGTTTACAATAATTGAAATATTTCACGCCATTCACTCACGAGTTTACTTATCTGTTGCAAGGATTTACGAAATATGTAAATGGAAAAGTGAAAGAAAGCATGACTGTCCCGCGTGTCGGGTTACTCATGGAATGACTCAGCTGTTATATGGGATGCTTATCATTTTGTTGATTCATTGGTTTCGTTACCTATATAAAAAACCGGCCAAGTGCAAGTCGGACTCGCGCACGAAGGGATCCGTGCCATTATCTATAAAAACGTATCGTAAACGTAATCGTATCTATAAAAATCACGTTTGTTGTATGGGAGCCCCCCTCAAATATTTGTATTATTTTAATTTAATTATTTATTTTTAAAGTGAATATATAAATAAATATTCTGTGAATATTTCAAGCGTCTACCTGTTACCGTTGCTCGTATCAATATCGAGCAAAAACGAGCAAAAAATCACGTTTGTTGTATGGGAGCCCCCTTAAATATTTTATTATTCTGGTTTTTAGTATTTTTCGTTATAGCGGCAACCAAAATACATCATCTTTTTTTTTATGTTTGAAAGGCCAGACAAACGAACTAGTGGGTCACCTGATGTTAAATGATCACCACTGTCCATAGACACCTGCAGCGCTTTATGCGATGCCAGTGAGTTGTCGGCCCTTAAGGAGAGGGAATAGGGGAAGGGGGAGATGGAGGGGGAGAGGGAAGGGGTGAGGTATTG
This sequence comes from Archips xylosteana, assembly GCA_947563465.1. Lineage (NCBI taxonomy): Eukaryota > Metazoa > Arthropoda > Insecta > Lepidoptera > Tortricidae > Archips > Archips xylosteana. The sequence continues at coordinate 1,662,319 of OX387364.1, read as the reverse complement.
GGCCCCCGGCACTCTCACTGACCGTACGAAACGCAAGCAGGATTACTGCTGCTTCACGCCGGTTTTCTGTGAGAGGGTGGTACTGGTACTGCCCCGGACGAGCCGGCCCATTCGCGATGCAGCGGCTAGCTACAACATGGCTCTACCACTACTAAAACTGTGAAAATTTCAACTGTCTAGCTATCACGGTTCGTGAGATACAGCCTGGTGACAGACAGACAGCGGAGCCTCAGTAATAGGGTCCCGTTTTTACCCTTTGGGTACGGAACCCTAAAAACACTAGCTGTTATCCCGACCCGACTCCGTCAGCGAAAAATTCGTTCACCGCTATCCTGCGGGAACTATGCAATTTTCTGGGATACAAACTATCCTTTGTCATTTCTATGGTTTTAAACTATCTTCACACCAAATTTCATCTAAATCGGTTTAGCGGATATTGATTTTCCATACAAATTTCCTCCCCTTTTTACCCCCTTAAAGGATAATTTCTAGGATAAAACTATCGCTTTATCAATTTTCATCTAAATCCGTTCAGTAGTTTAAGCGTGAAGAGGCAACAGACAGACAGAATAACAGACAGACAGACACACTTTCGCATTTATAATATTAGTATAGATATGGATGGATAAAGGTATATCTTCTAATATATAAAAATCTCGTGTCACGGTGTTTGTTATCGAACTCCTCCGAGACGGTTTGACCGATTTTTATGAAACTTTTTTTTCTATATTCAGCAGGTCTGAAAATAGGTCGTAGGCTATTTTTTATACCCCTAATACGGCAAATCAATGTTTGCCGGGTCAGCTAGCTTGAAAATAAAAGTGCTTGCATAATCCCTATTGTGTACAAATTAGACAAACTCCTATGTCCATCCATTTTATCCATAGCTTCTCCCGCTGCCGCTCGTGGCTCGTACGCCCTCGGCCTACTGCTTAGTATGCGCGGGCGCATCCCCGCCCCGTTCGACGCAGCCGAGTCTTCGACCTGACAGCGGCTAATTACCATCACTTTGACGGCGGTACTATGTTATCAGCTTTTACTGAGCTGTGCCTTAAAAGTTTCATTATTGTTCAGTTTCCGTGCAGTGTAAAGCCACTTGTCTAATGCCTGCTACACATGTAACGATATATCGTAGCGATTAATCTGAGCAAACCAATTTGCGCAGATTTATCGATCGTGTGTATGACAATCATCTGCAACGATTTGTTATACACACGATCGATAAATCTGCGCAAATTGGTTTGCACAGATTAATCGCTACGATATATCGTTATATGTGTAGCAGGCATACTTTGATCAATTATAACTGAAGATACACATTGCCGAACAAAATCCCCTTCAAAAAAAGTCCGAACTTTTTTATTTGTTTGCATAACAATTAAAATCATCACCTACACAGAAATTTGAACCTAGTCTTTACTTCATTACAGTCGAATTTCGGTTGACACTTGACAGCTAAACTTGACAATTTCACGCAACGTACTGAGAAAAAAGAAGGCCACTTTTATCAAAGTGGCGCTCATTCGGCTCGGACATTTTTGGGCGCGCGACTGTGGATCTACAGTTATAAATGTTAGAATTGATCAAAGCAGGCATAGCATGTTTTGTTGTGACATATCAGAAAGTTTTCATAGACTATAATATAATCAGAAAAGGAATAGCTGACAGGTACACGAAAATAACATGTGTGGTCACCTCAACAACTATTTGAGTTATAGCGAGCGGTTTGAAAGTCAGTCATAACATCTTGAACAATGACTATGGTAACCATTTCTCTAAGGGGCTGTTTCACCACTCATAGATTAATTTTAACTGACGGATAAATGTGATGCCGTCTCCGTCTATTCGAACAAAACAAACAGAGACGGCATCACATTTATCCGTCAAATAAATTTGATCAATGGATGGTGAAACAGCGTTAAAGTGAACAAAATATATACTAGGTATTATCAGATATTCATATGTAATCCAATGGTAATAGTACTTTGCGAGCTCTACATTTTAAGATTATAATCCCATTTTTCAAAAAAAGTGACTAGACATGTTCTTCCTGTGTAATACCGTAATAATTGGGCGTCAATGAGGGAGGCCTATGTCCAGCAGTGGACGTCCTACAGCTGAAATGATGATGATGGTATAAGATGCGATATAACAATTTATATAACAATATGGGGGGCATGCCATGCGACGTACCGTAACTTCCTTGTTTAGGTCGAGTTCTGTTATTTAATTTTTAGTTTGTTTAGGTGTTACATTTCTAACATCGACTTGTTTCTGTACACAGTTGTTGGATATGGGTCAATGAACTTGAAGTGTACCATTAACTTTTATTTTAAATGAAAAATTGTTGGTGTTTTCTTACTCAGAGTCAAGAACTAGGTAGGTATGTTGATTTTCAAGATGTAAAAAAATGGACCCTACTATTCCATTCCATACAATTTTTTATCTCAGTTATGTGACGAGCCACTCACAAGTCACACTGACTCAAAAACAAACGGCCATCCAGTACGCTTAGTATAAGTTTTACTTCACCAAAATACTTTTCGCTCGCGTTTACGTAAAAAAATCAATTACTAAGGAAACATGGACAGCGCCTCCGCGCGCGCGCGTCCATGTTTCCATAGAATTGAAACGGCTCCAACGATTTCGATGAAATTTGGTATTTGGGGGTTTTCGGGGATGAAAAATTGATCTAGCTTGGTCTTATCTCTGGGAAAATGCTTGGTACCGAGTTTCTGCCCGAGCAGAGCTCGGTCGCCCAGGTACTTGACCATAAAGCGAGACGTCTGTTAAAATTACAAAAATATCAAAGTTAAAACCAGAAAAAAAAAACACTATAAATAAATTAAGTTAGGATTTTTAAAATGTGACTCATATAAAATCGAAGAATTCAAATGATAAACAATTTAAAATCATGATTTATCATTAATCATGATCATTTGATGATGATGATGAGACAAAAGATTCTTGCAGAAAAGATTTGGTATCTTTTCTACATTAGTACAGTAAAATTACATAAAGTTTACCACTGACAGATGGTTTGCCTTCATTTCATATTCAACTTTAACAACCTACAAATAAAGCCAATTTTAGAATACCTGCTGTTACCCACGATTGCAGATTTTGTAATAGCTACTTTATTTGTATGGTGTTAAAGTTGGAAATGAAATGAAGGCAAGCCATCTGTCAGTGGTAAACTAAAAGTAAACGTATTGTATATACCCGTGTACTTAAGGATGGCGTTGGGGAAACAACCGATAGGTCTAAGATATGGTTTATTACTAAGAGCTTATAGGATACATCGTTATATGTATAGGGAGATGTAGGGAACATGTGCATTGTGCATACTACACCCGTGCGAAGCCGGGGCAGACAGCTAGTTGTAAAAACAACAGAACTAGGTACTGGAGGCCGTAGCAGCTACGGTGGCTGACCCGCTGACTCATTAGAAACGTCGTTTCAGTTTTACTTAATGTCTACTTACATAGCGTAACAATAGCACCTACGACCCAGTTGAGGGGCTCTTATTGATGTTGATTGATACGTCAACGAGTTTAAATATTTAAACATATCTATCTATGCTTAAGCAACACAACACTATCTTTTATCCTGTGCTTGAGAATTGTATTATAGTCCATTTATTTACAAGTAAGTAATTAATTCAAAAAAGTAAGTACTTATTTCAAAAGTTAGCTATAATATCTAATATTTCTTATTGCAAAATTTCAAAATTTAGTTTATAGTTCAATTTTAGGTCAACTATTATAGTCTAAATTAAATGAAATTTACGTTGAGTATTGTATATTACCTGTTATTAGTGTTACAAATAAATAAATAAATAGGTAAGTAAGTATATTGTGTAACACACACCACAACAATTAACAACAACAATATAACAATTGAAAAGATCCCTTACTTATCTATGTATGTTTTATGATGCGTATTATTGGATGTTTCAGTTGTTTTAATAAAATGTTTGTTTTTTTATTATTATTTAGGTATTAAATTTTATATTGCACCACCTGCTGAAATGCATTGCTTGCTTCTTTCTTTTTTTAAAGGTTGCCTGGAAGAGATCGCTTCGAAGCGATAAGGCCGCAAATTGCTTACTTTTTTTCTTTTTTTTTCATGTACTTGTTTTTCTGTATTGTATTATTTGTGGTGTACAATAAAGAGTCATTGTATTGTTGTATTGTAGGTAGGCCTTTGCCCTGCTGTGGGACGTATATAGGCTGGTATAATGATGATAGCCTTACAGCCCTGTTTTCCAATGGGTCGATCGCTTCCCAGCGCACGCGCACGCGCAGCCGTCTCCCGCACACACGCGCAACCACCGTTACCCGATGACCTAACGCGTCGATTTCACCGCCCGCGCCGAAAACGAAAGTACATGTCGCTACTCGCCAAAGCTAGACAATGTCGCGACCGACAGCGAGGATACGGGGCAAGCTAATGAATAGCCAACCTCGACATTGGCAGTGGATCCTGATTGTCTAACGAACGAAAGAAAAAGCTAAACATTTTGTTAGACAGAGTCCGTGTGCAGTGGACGATTTGGCGTCATTGACGTACAATAAGACAACTAGACTCCCAATCGCTTAACAAAAGTTCCTCAAAAAACGTCCGAGCGGCGTTGTGTGTACGTATACATCAATTTATACAGATAACATTAACAGCATTCATTCAAATTAACACCTTATTTCGTAGCAGTAATGTTTAATGTCAATTGTATACGATCGTTAGAAGTAGTGACATGACGTCACGCGCTGGAAACCGCCTAAAGAGTAAAGAATGCAGTGGAGTGGTCATGCGAAGCGGAAGCTAGACTGTCTGTTTCTTTTGTTCTCGTGAGTTTGATTACGGTGCGAAAGAGACATATATACGAATACGGGGCGAGAAGTGACGTTGTAATCAACGTGCGGTCGAAACACAACTGAACCAAAACTCTGCACAATAGACGCGTGTGCAGACTTTTGCTTCGGACAATTTTTGAGCGTGATTGGGAGTCTAGTTGTTTTATTGTACGTCAATGTTTGGCGTGCTAAGTTTCATATAAAACTTGTTAAAGTTTGGCTTAGTAGCGACATCTCTTGTCCGGGTGAGCGGTTAGTTCCGAAGGATTGTTGAAGTCTCTCGATGAGGGTGTAAACATAGATGGCGCTATGTCACTGCTATATAATTAAGTGATTATCTAACTGATTGAGTTATGGATGTGTCATATATGGGAAAAACTCCTGACCAGTGGTGGTGTAGGGGAATGGCACGCGGCACGGAATGCTGAGGACCTATGGGTTCGATTCCCAGCGCTGGTATTTTTTCTTGGTTTTTCTGCCCATCCATGTTTCAGTTTGTATTTAGTATGAAATAAATAAATTACTGTATGTATGTAAATGTATATGTATGTAAATACTTTATTGAATATAAAACACAAAAATAATACAATACAATAACAAAACAAAAAGAGTACAAAGGCGAACTGATCCCTAAAAGGGATCTTTTCAATTGTTATATTGTTGTTGTTAATTGTTGTGTTGTGTGTTTTTAATTGTTTAATTTAACTAGCTTTTTCTCGCGACTTCGTCCGCGCACAAATATAATTTATGGTCAACTCTCGATCTCCATACCGCGGGAAATTAAAAAAAAAAACCTTTTTACTGCACCTCTTAAAGGAATGGTTACTGAGATAAGGTCTCATTGAATTGAATGTATAAATCCCATTTTTAACACACACACAGAAATAGTTAGAACATACATAATTAGTTGGCAGTATAACCTACGTTATCATGGCCACAGAACAAGCTTACAAAACGACACTGACATCCAAATATTACGATTAAGTATTATGAAACAAAACAATGTAGGTAGAAAATTCAACACAAAAGCCGATAAGGAAAAGGACTAAAAGAATAACAAAGAAACACAGATTAAAAGTTGTTAACGAGACTTTGGTAAATCTATGTAACGACATCAACGCGCGCACGTCAACAAACTTTGCGTAAAGCAAATAATAGTAAACGTATGAAATTAAATTGCATATTTAACACGATACAATTTTTTTAGACTCATATTTTTTATTATTATAACGTTTAAAACTTTCGCGATTCTCACTCATAACTAATATTTTTCGGAACTTAATCTTTTAACCGCATTGCAGCATCCGTGGTCACGAGTCGACTCAAATGGGGTCGGAACTTCGAGGCAATTTTCTTCTGTCTCTAATCTTTCTTCTAATAACCTCGTGTCACGTTGTTTGTTATCGAACTCCTGCGAAACGGCTTGACCGAATTTTATGAAACTTTTTGTCTATATTTGGTGCCTGAGAATAGGTAGAGTAGGGAGCCGTCGACGGCCAATGTATAGGTAACGCCACCAGAGTTGAGGCCACGCACACAAACACATCTCATGCAATGACAGCGGGATTTGGGTATGTATTACAATACCGAAGTACGAAAGACCGAATGTATTAAAACGTCGAATGGGTCAAAAGACCGACACGATTTTTTTCTGAAACCGTTAACTTTTTAAGATAGTTATAAAACAAACCTAACCTAACCTAAAGGGTTCTGTATGATGCCGTTTTAATAAATTCTGAGAATTTTACGGTTTTAGAAAAAAATCGTGTCGGTCTTTTGACCCATTCGATGTTTTAATACATTCGGTCTTTCGTACTTCGGTATTGTAATACATACCCCGGGATTTTGACGTTGTGTTGACGTTTAACGACAACAAATAAAAAAAAAAAATAAACACAACGTCAAAATCCCGCTGTCATTACATAGATGTGGTTGTGTGAGTAGCCTCAACTCTGGTGGCGTTACCTATACCTAACCAAGTTGGGCCGGGTGAAGGAGTCCCGCATTTTACAGCCAAGTCCCGCAATTTGATCGCAAATGTACCGCAAATTTGTGCATTAAGGTTGGCAACCCTTAGTAGTAGGATAGTTTTATACCCACGCACGGTAGCACAGTGACCGGTTGCGGTACACTGAAGATGAGCTCTGGTTGAGTTCGAAACGCGGCAGTGTAGTTTGGTGGTGGTGATAGTCTTTGGGTTTGTGTGATTTATGTGGGTTCATACAGTGTGGAGGTGGAGGAACTGCATGAACACGCATTTTTTACATAAACGTAGCTATAGTAAGGTCGCGGGTGAGCAAAGTACTTAATTCTTTCATTTCATTAATATGGACCTCCGCAAAGTAACGCCTGGTTCAATAAATTATTTAAATTCTTGTTTGCAATTTAGCATGACTACTTTCTTTAACTTTGATATAAGTATTTTTCTGAAACTGGCTGAAGGGCTCTGCAACCATGGCCACGGAAAAATAAACTAACAAATTAAAAAGTTATGTGACGGATAACAATGCTAAGTGCCACCAGGGGCCAAACTCAGGAATGGCCCAACACGGTTTGAGCGAGCGGTAAGTAATTCAATCGTTTGGGAGAGGATAGGAAGGGTTGAGCTTGGGATAATAATAAATAAATATAAATAAATATCACGGGACAATTCACACCAATTGACATAGTCCCAAAGTAAGCTTAGCAAAGCTTGTGTTATGGGTACTAGGCAACGGGTAAACATACTTATACAGATAGATACATACTTACTTATATACATATTAAACACCCAAGACCCGAGAACAAACATTCGTATTTTTCATACAAATATCTGCCCCGACACGGGAATCGAACCCGGGACCTCAAGCTTCATAGTCAGGGTCTCTAACCACTAGGCCATCTGGTCGTCTGGGATGAGCTTTATTTTCCTGTTAATTCGCTTTTTAAATAAATAAATAAGGCTCATCCCAAACTCAGCCCAAACCTCTCGCAATCCAGTGATTTTCGGCGTTCCTGAATAGCAGTTCAAACCAAACCCAACCCAAACGATTGAATTACAGCTACCAAACCCGTGAAGGCCCGTTCCTGAATTTGGCCCTGATCTGATGTTTAAATTAAGGAACAGTTTATCCGTCACTTAGCGCTAATCAAGACTTGTGAAACAAAAATTTTAATTCCATCTGTCAAATAAGGTTATGATTAAAATAATAGCTTATATTATCCGAACTTTAAAAAAAAGTGGTAAAGGTATTTAATACTAAGGGGCTGTCCTTAGTACTAAATATTTTCGGAAAATGTCTATTATCGCATAACTAAGTGACATGGATTTTTTTCTTATTTTGCGAATCCGTATTTGAATCAACGATCCTCTGCTTCAAAGGCCAGAGGGCAAACCACTAGGCTACCACGGCTATTTATTATTATCTTTATTGATTTACGGAACCCTAAATAATGCATCGTGCGTACATCTTGGCTGCAACTCGTTTTCGCGTGCCCACGCGACCATAGACTATAAAAAACGTTACGTGTCAAATGCGACGGTGACAGCTGTCAGTGACGTCACGCGGTCGTTGACCCGGGAGAAAGCAACCGGACAACGGACGGTACGATGCAAATAATAGTACTTGTATTTTTAATTTGGAATCAGGGGATTTACTTTGCTACAATGTTAAATGGTTAATTAATTGTATTTTATAAGTAATCATCATCGAAGCCCATATAATTATGTCCCACTGCAGGGCAAAGGTTTCCTCATAGAATAAGAGGACTTATGGGCTGTGGTTTCACGCGGGTCCAGTGCGGATTGGGAACTTCACACACACCAGTGAATTTCTTCTTAGGTGTCCTCGCGTTGTTGTTGTTGAATGACAGATATGTTTTTTTATAAATAATACTATTCCTATAGGTTTGACGATGATGATGATGATGATGCGATTATCTCACTGCGTCCCACTGCAGGGCACAGGCCTCCTCCCAGTGCGGATTACCAACTTCACACACACTATTGAATTTCTTCGCTAGTGTAATGTTTGTCCTAATGATCGTTTGTCCTAACACTTTTTTTCTCGGAAACCGTGAATTTTTCAGGAACATTTTTGTGATTATCCTCTAGAACTCTATAGGTTAGGTTAGATTTGTTTTATAAAAATCTAGAACAATTAATAGATTTTAATTATAAAGAGTTAGGACAAACGATCATTAGGACAAACATTACATTAGGACAAATAATCATTAGGGATTTAGATATAGAGCCGTGCTGTATGCATTTTTCCTCACCATGTCACCGTAAAGCGCATGGTAAACAAATGTAATTCCGCACATAAGTTCCGAAAAACTCAGAGGTACGGTCAAGGACTTTAATTCATGAGCCATCATGGAACCATTTCACAGTAAACGTCATAGTGACATCAAATATTGGCGCCTCAAATATTGGTTGCAATTGCAACATATCTTTTTGCATCCAAACTAACGATCAAGATATACTCGTCCGTGCGTCGGTGCTGTGTGAAGGTGAAACGATAAGCTATAATTCCATTGATATTTTGTACTAAGTAGTATTACATGTATAAGTATTATATTAAGTGTATTTGTTTATTTGTACAATTTATATTTGTATTGTTTTTAATATTTATTGTCAATTAATTCTGCGTATATCCTGTCTATTGTATCTGCCACCTGCATTAGTCTGTTCATATTTATTAATTTCTGGCCGTCTAGAAGAGATCGCTTTTTAGCGATAAGACCGTCTATTGTCTGCCTGAATTTTTATTATTGTTATGTTACTGTACTGCGTTTGGTGTTCAATAAAGAATATATTTGTATGTATTGTATTGTATTGTAAAATGATACATTTGGTCGACCCATAAAAATGTTTCCAAAATTTCAGCGGCAATAGTAAAACTCGTTAATTTACTTTCAGCCGTTTCACCGCACGCGCATTGCGCACGATAGCTCACATGAACATGCATCACTGTCATAGAATAAGATCCAAGCCGCCTGCCATAACTGCAGACATACAAGCCGCCTGCAGACATACAATCACGCCTCCTTCCCAGCAAAGGGGTAGACAGACTATCTGTTTCTATCAAAAACTCCCTAACACATCCCAGATGCGAATAACGTCTGCTAGATAACCTACTCGTGAGAGACCTAAGACTAAAAATTTACAAAACAAGAATAACTTTGATTTCAATACTAAATGAAAAAAACCCGCCTGTATAATTCTCGTTCCCATGGAAATTCCGGGAAAATATATACATACCTAAGTACCTAAATTTTCATCGCAGGAGTAGAGGTAACGCCACCAGAGTTGAGGCCACGCACACAACCACATCTCATGTAATGACAGCGGGATTTTGACGTTGTGTTGACGTTTAACGACAACACAACGTCAAAATCCCGCTGTCATTACATGAGATGTGGTTGTGTGCATGGCCTCAACTCTGGTGGCGTTACCTTTATAATAATATTATGCGTGATTGTTTAACTGGTTTTTAGACTGTAACTATGTACCTATATTAAGTAATTTAGGGCATGAGCATGACTGAATATTCAAGTTATTTGTATGCTCTTGGGCTCTTAGTGATACAAGTCTATGATCATTGTACCATCTATTTAACCTATGTTTGACAAATAAATTATTTGAAAGTATTTGTATTTTATTAGCAGAACATTTGCTTTCGCCGATGAATCACCGGAAGGTATTCTCTGCCGTACTTAAGCTAAAAAAGGGTTAAGCCTCATTTGGTCAGTTTCGAGTTAATGATGCCAAATTACAGAGCGCAAAATTCTCTACATTTTGTTCTAAGACACATATCTCCTACATTCTACGGTTTCGGAGATACAGATTGTCGTGAAACAGTTAAGTGACACTTTTTTTCAGACTTACTTAATTAAATACTAGTTAAGCCACAAAAATTGTCTATAAGAGGGCAAAAGGCTCTTAGCTTCACGAAATCTACTTGTTTTTTAAAAATTTGCTTAGTTAAAACGAAGTTAACCATTTTTCCTAGCCTAAAAATAAGTAAAGATCCTTTAACTCTGTTAAAGGCTAGTTAACTTCTCATAAATATTTCGTTAAAAACTAGACTATAAACAAGTTAACATAAAAAACTTAATTGAAAATCAGTTAAGATCCTTTAACCCTCTTTAACCTAAGTAAAACTTTTTTTTTATACACTATAAAAATCTAAATAACCAATCACCTGTTTTTTTAAAACGAAGAGAAATAAATATTTTGTAAATAATCTTTAGTTAAAATAAAGTTAAGCCACATTGCTAGGCTAGAAGTAAGTTATCTGCTGTTCGCATTCCGCGGCGCGGACGCACGATTGGTCAAATTAGGGAGCCGGGGAACAGTGCGGACGTGGTTGTGCGGGCGACGTTTCGTCGCGTTCCCGCCATGTCTCGTAACACAGGAAGGTAAGACATTAATTCTGTACCTACTACTGAGTTTTCGTTATTTATTCATATGGTTATAATTTAATATAGGGACTTAAGGATTGCAGTTACAGGTCGATTCACAAGAATTAGCACGAATGGATCGAATGAGTGAATGAAAGTATTTATGTTACCTATTTGAATACATCATCATCATCATCATTTCAGCCGAAAGACGTCCACTGCTGAACATAGGCCGCCCCCAAGGCTCGCCAAACAGATCGGCCCTGCGCCATCCGCATCCAATGCGTTCCCGCCACCTTCACCAGGTCGTCGCTCCATCTTTTTGAAGGCTTACCTACACTGCATCTTCCGGTCTGCGGAAGCCACTCGAGAACCTTTCGGTCCCATCGGCCGTCAGTTCTACGAGCGATGTGTCCTGCCCACTGCTTCTTAAGTCTAGCGATTCTTCGAGCTATGTCCGTGACTTTAGTTCTTGCGCGGATTTCCTCATTTCTAATGCGATCCCGCAGATAAACTCCAAGCATAGCTCTCTCCATCGCCCTCTGAGTGACTTTGAGCTTTCTTATGAGGCCCATCGTTAGCGGCCACGTCTCAGTGCCATAAGTCATCACTGGCAACACACACTGATCAAAGACTTTTGACTTGAGACACTGCGGTATATTGGATGACAAGATATTGCGGAGCTTCCCGAACACTGCCCAGCCGAGTCTAATTCGTCGATTGACCTCTAAGAAAGTTCACTCTATCTTACATAGTTTTTTAGAGACATCAATCCCCGCCTTTTTTGACGATATCTCAAAATCGACTAGTCGGGTTTAACCCTTTTTTAGCTTAAGTACGGCAGTTCTCACGTGCATCTTTTGGCTCAACACATCGAATATGGTGCCAATTGCACCAAATGAAGTGAAACAATTACTTTGCTCTCCCGCAACTTTACGATACTTGTGTATTCGTGTTCAAGCATTTCCTCCACCTCCAGATTGTACGAACACACACAAATCACACAAACCCAACTATCATCACCACCAAACTACACTGACGCGTTTCGAACTCAACCAGAGCTCAAACATATATAGGTGATAGGTTAGGTTAGGTTACCTTTCATCCCGCATAAAACGCAAAGTACCCACAGGATAAGAAAGATGCGGTCTATATCAACATGTTTATTCCGCAGGCGTCCCAACACGATTTAAGGAGAAAGAAAGTGCCCGCGGCCTTATTAATTAATCTGCGGTCCGCGCGTGCGTGCGACGCACTCGCTGAACGTTTGGAATTGAATTTTAGCCGCCACAGACACATTCCTGAACGAAAACTCTCTCATACGTATAATAAGGAGGGCGGGGTAAATCGGGACATTCCTACGGAATCGGGATCTTATTTAGCATGTAATCCCCAAAATCTACAAGTTTTGAGTGGGATCCAGTCAGATATTTTTTTACGCATAATTAGTGACGACCTGGTGAAGGTAGCGGGAACGCATTGGATGCGGATGGTACGGAACCGATCTGTTTGGCGAGCCTTGGGGGAGGCCTATATTCAACAGTGGACGTCTTTCGGCTGAAATGATGATGATGAATGATGATTTGGCATTCATCATTGGCCATGACTTTCTGAGAAACCATTAATTATTCAGGAATTTTGATATGATTAGACGGCCGGATAGCCTAGTTGTTAGAGAACCTGACTACGATACGAAGCTTTAGGTCTCGGGTTCGATTCCCGGTCGGGGCAGATATTTGTGTGAAAAATACGAATGTTTATGCTCGAGTCTTGGATGTTTAATATGTATTTAAGTATGTATTTATCTATGTAAGTATGTTTGTCCGTTGTTGTTTACCCATAAAAAAAATAGGTAAATAGGTAATAACGGGCTAATTTCCGCAACTCGACGTCTTTTACGCGCCTATTTTGCGTAACTGGCTGTAGGCACTATTCATGCCAGCCCAACTCCATAAGGAAGCCTAGCAGACCCTTCACGTTGCCGACGACTTCCTGGAGCGACCTCGGTGTCCCGAGGTGTAGTGCCCTGTAGCTCGCCACACTAACACACTCCAGCAGGACGTGTGAGGCCGTTTCTTCCGCCTCCATGCACGCTCTGCATAGGGGGCTGTCTGTAACACCTAAATTGTGTAAGTGTTTGTTAAGTAAGGCATGTCCAGTTAGAGCCCCAACCAATAGTCGGAGCTGAGTTCTTCCATAACCGCGAAGTTTGCGGGATAATCCGGGGTTGATCTTCGGAAGAGCTTCTCTGGTCTGCCTGCAGGTTACTAGGTTTGTCCAATATTCTTGGTGCATTACCTTGGTGTTGTGGCGCAACCGGCCGCGCAACCATCCGAAAGGCAGGGGCAGAATGGGTTCAGGTCCATAAACCCTCAACTCCGATCCCTCCCTCGCCAGTCGATCGGCCGCGTCGTTGCCTCGCGATCCACTGTGACCCTTTATCCATTGAAGGGTAATGGTGTTTGTCTCACTTACCTTCGTCAGAGCTCGATGGCACTCGTATATTAGCCCCGATGTCATAGTGTTGCTCTGCAGGGCTTGCAAGACCGATCTGCTATCAGACAGTATACGGATTGGAAAACCCTGTACCTCTCTGGAGTTAATCGCTGTTATTGCCATTATGATACCCATGCATTCCGCCTGAAAGACGGTATTATGGATCCCCAATGGCGATGAGATGTTGATATTCAGGTCCTCTGAATGTACTCCAGAGCCTGTACCTGTTGACGTTTTCGATCCATCCGTGAAGATCCTCAACTCCTTGAGGTTGAGGCCCTCCCCTGGGTCTTCGTGTAATTGTATCCTATATTTTTTGTCGAATACGTACTGTTTAGGTATCCTGTCGGTGACCGCTTCGATGAGCGGCTCCCTATTTACCAGTACACCCAGTATTCCTGTGTGTGTTACATTCACGTTCCTCCATAGGTTCAGCTTCCTGAGCCTTACCGCAGCCGCTCCCGCTTCCTGTTGGATAAACAGATGCAGCGGCGGCAAGTTCAGTAGGGCTTCCAGGGCCGCAGTCGGAGTAGTCCTCATGCAGCCCGTAGTCGCCATGCAAGCCAGCCTTTGAAGTCGTTGCAACTTTGCTTCAACGGTGATCAGCTTGGTTCTCGGCCACCACACCACTGCACCGTAGCTGATAATGGGCCTGATGACTGACTGGTACAGCCACAGAGTGATTTTCGGGGATAGTCCCCACCTTTTACCTATCATTCTGCGGCACTGCCAGAAGGCTATTGTAGCCTTGTCGATCTTGCTGTTGAGATGGTTGCTCCAGTTCAGTTTACTATCAAGAATGATTCCCAGATACTTTACCTCCGAGCTGAACTGTAGCTCCGTACCAAACAGTCTAGTGGGGTTGTAGCTGCCCAATAGACGTTTGTTAGTAAACATTACCTGTTCCGTCTTCCTGGGATTGACGGTCAGTTCGTTGTCTATGCACCAATTTTCCACAATTCGTAGCGCCTGCTGCGTAACATCGCACACGGTACTGCTGACTCTGCCGCTAATTAAAATAGCAATATCATCAGCATACCCGATCGTGAAGTAGTAGTGCTGGTTCAGTCTGGCTATGAGGTCATTAACTACTAAGTTCCACAGCAGTGGGGAAAGCACCCCTCCTTGCGGACATCCTCTGGCTACCAGTGCATGTTGTGTCTCAGATGACGCGAGTTTGACGACTCTTTTACTGAGCATGTTATCTATCCAGTCGACCAATACCGGATGCACTCCGTGTTTGACCAGGGCCGACGTGATGCTGGTGAAGTTGGTCTTGTCAAAAGCTCCTTCGATGTCAATGAAGGTGCCGAGACACATTGATTTGTTTTCAATGGCCTCTTCTATTTTGCTGACCACTGCATGTAGAGCTGACTCTGTTGATTTACCTTGACTGTACGCATGTTGGTGTGAGTGTAGGCGCACTGTAGCTAGGGCATTCTCTCTCAGATCCCGGTCACACAGCCTTTCTAGGGTCTTCAGCAGGAATGACGTGAGACTAATAGGTCTGTGAGATTTGGGTTCCGAGTAGTCACTTTTCCCCGGTTTGGGAATGAAAATTACCTTTACCTCCCTCCATCGCTTTGGTACATACCTGTGAGCCAAACAGGCCACAAAAACGGTGGTGAGCCTTTGGATCAGACGGTTACCTCCCCACTTTAAAAGTGCTGGGAAGACCCCGTCTAATCCTGGAGATTTGAAGGAGTTAAAGCTGTTGATAGCCCATACAACCTTTGATGGACTTACTACCTTGAGTGCATAATCCCAATGCTCCTCTGTTGTGTCTCCGTCCTCCTCGAGCCAATCAACCGATTGCATGATATGGCAGCCTGGGAAATGCGTTTGTACCAGGATGCACTCTGTTTCCTCCGGCGTGCTCGTGAAGGTGTTGTCTGGCTTTTTCAGGGAGCCCCCCAACTGGCTAGATTGGTTTGCTAAGACTTTCCTTACCCTGTTGGCCTGTACGCAGGTCTCTATGCTGCTGCAGAATTTGCGCCACGAATCGGTGCTTCTATACCTCAATCGCTTCTTGTATCTGGACTTAGCTTCCCTGTACCTGTCCCAGTCCAGATCGGCGCATGTATTCATTGCTCTGTTAAGAAGCCGCCTTACCTTTTTCCTGAGTCTTTCCAGTTCAGGCCCCCACCAGTTTATTTTACTTGTGTTGTCTGGTCACCCACTATACCCGGCAGATGGCCTGTCATACTTAGCTACAGCAGTCCGGGGTAGATGGTAGTATGCGGCGCCCGTTTTCGACCACAGTATTTCCAGGGTGTGCGACCCATTCCAAAAGAGATTAGACATCACTCGACCGCTGCACAAGACAACTTAGAGGGAGGGGTTGACTAGATTCCTTTTTTAGGGGGAAAGGGAGGGAAGTGGGAAGGGAGTGAGGGGGAGTTGATATTTACTGCGCAAGGCCACAGAAAGAAAAACAAAAACCAAAAACACGACACGTGATTCAATCTCTGTTCCCCGTCCCCCAGAATCATGCGCAATAAACATCAACCAGGGAGGGGAAGAGGTTGGCCAACTCTTATTTTTTTCTCTAAAAATCGCCCTGCGCAGCAGACGAATGACGCCCTATGAAATGGGTTCGCCCCCAAGCCCGTGCGTCGGCGAGCTGAGGGCGACGAGGACGCGTATGACAGACTTGACAGAGGCGAGCCAATAGCTTAACGCCGCACACTTAAGCGTACTCACCCCGCCCTACACCCCCATGTTTACCCATAGTACAAGCTTTGCTTAGTTTGGGACTAGGTCAATTGGTGTGAATTGTCCCGTGATATTTATTCTGTGGGAATCTGTAGGTTAGGTTAGGTTTATTTTATATTATAACAATTTTGTTTATTTTATAAATAAGAAATTCTAGGATGAGTTATTCCCATCAGCACTGTGCCTGCGTGGGAACCACGCCCAAACACTCATTCCAAGAGGTATGTTTCCTGCAGTGGGATGTACAGTCGGGTTAAAAAGGTTCGCCACCTTAAAGTTGACTTTTGCTTGCACCAATGTAATTGTCAGTCTGTCAACATTTTTATTTCAAACGAAACAGAACATCGCATTGGCGTTTCCCATTTTTAACCCCCGACACAAAAACAGGGGTGTTATATGTTTGACCGCTATGTGTGTCTGTGTGTCTATCTGTGGCATCATAACTCTTTAACGGGTGAACCGAATTTTTTTAGTGAAGCGGTTTTTTTTATTTGAAAGCAGGTTTCTTGGCGATAGTTCTTAGACATGTTTCATTAAAATTGGTCCCGCCGTTTCAAAGTTATCAGCTCTTTTGTATGGTGCGGAAGGGATCTTAGACGTTGCTTTGGGGGTTTTAATTTTTTTTAATTTATTGTTATTCACAAGGTAGAGTCTAGGCCTTGATAAAGGAATCAATTTAAGAACTGACGAAGGTTTTGGTACCCCGACTGTACATATACATACTATACTGTTTGTATACTTAGGCCTAAATGATCACATGAGATGAACCAGATCTAGGCGTTTAGCCATTAAACATTTCTATTCCTATACTGTTTTAAACTTTCGTGATTTTCACTCATAATTACTATTATACTAAAAGGGTCTTATCACGCAATAAATATTTATTTATTTACCTCGACGTTTCGGCCACAGTTAACGAGTTAACTCGTGACCAAAGCTGCTGCAATGTGGCCGAAACGTCGAGGTAAATAAAAAAATATGTATTGCGTGATAAGTCCCGTTTAGTATAGTAATTATTTCTATTCCTGCTATTATAGTTGTTATCACTTTGCCATTAATTATCGATCCATCGATGTTATAACGTTAAAGACTCCCGCGCAGCTGCGCGACATAATCGTTGTGAAAGTTCGCCAATAAACATTATGCAAAGTTGTCGTGTAACTTGATATCATGCATGAAAACGTACTCCACATGCGCCTAGCAACAATAATTAAAAAACATTAAGCACATGCATCAAATCAAAAGTATACCTCCAAAGGTTTTTTATATATTTTTTTATACATAAGCTTGCGTTTGACCAAAGCGATCGTGTGACAAAAGCGAGTCAAACTGTATATTTTTTCCCGACTGTCGAAGGAGGGTTATGTTTTTCGAGCGTATGTATTTATGAAATGAAATGAAATGAAATATATTTATTCGTCATCATAGGTATTAAAAATGGTGGTAGTAAAATGGTTATGTTACATCTATGATCTGCCTTACCGGCGTACGAAATTGTAAGCGGAATAAATTAATTCCATAGAATTGTAAAAATTTTCAGCATTAGTCCTTATGGTTATAAAAAATGATCGATATATACTATTAACAAGCATTATATTATTAACAAGCATTATATTATTAACAAACATTATATTATTAACAAGCATATGTATGTACATATGTATGTATGTATGGGTGTATGTATGTATCATTCTCTGGCACGCCCTGCAGCCTAAACGGCTCAATGGATTTTGAAGTGTGAGGTGTCATTAGATTCGTCTCAGTTCGGCGAGTGACATAGGATATATATTTTCCCGGAATTCCCATGGGAACGGCAATTACACAGGCAGTTTTTATTCATCTAGTATTTATGGAATGAATTTATGATACATCCAAAAATAAACAATGGATTTTCCAATTCATAGGATAGATAGGGAATACCGCAAAAAGCGAAGCCACGGGCGCAACGCAAGCTAGATTAGCTAGAGGTTTGGCAAAACCTGTCAACCCAGCGGCCGCGCCAAGCTGACTCGGCCGGCGCGCGCGCTTCTGCAGACTTTCTTCCTCGTCCGTTGACTCTTGTCATTGACATAGTAGCTTCTTAGGATCCTGTACTCAGAGGGTGCTAACGGGACCCTATTACTGAGACTCTGCTGTTTGTCTGTCCGTCTGTATCTCACAGGGCTCTCTATCTCTTGAACCGTAATCGCTAGAAACGTTAATTTTCACCGATTATGTATTACTGCGGCCGATATAACAAGAAATACTAAAAATCCTATAAACACCCAGTGACCCCGGTTGCCCGGTGGGAGAGCGGTTAGTTCCGAAGGAGTGTTGACGTTTCTTGATAAGAGCTTAACATAGATGGCGCTGTATCACTGCATGATGTGATTTAGCAAGCTGAGATGTGCGATGCATAGGAAAAATTTGTGTTTAAACTCCTGACCAGTGGTGGTGTAGGGGTTTAGCACGCGGCACGGAATGCTGAGGACCTGGGTTCGATTCCCAGCGCTGGTCATATTTCTGGGGTTTTTTCTGTGCATCCATGTTTCAGTTTGTATTTAGTATGAAATACTTAAGATAAAGTTAAAAATTAAAGGGGATGGTCATACAATAAACGTGTTTTTTTTTCAGTGTTTTTAAATCGATTATTATAATGGCATCAACTAGATACTTGAAATTTTCACAGAATATATACCGCTATAGCCCGGTCCGATTTTTCGACCGCTTTTTTCTGACTCTACATTAATTTTTGTTAGCTGTATTTTAGTTGGCATCCAAACTACATATATGTACCAAGCTTCAAATTGATGCTATTAACCGCTGAAGAGTTCCCTCCTGCGGAGACCACCCTGGCCGAACCACCAGAACTTCACTATCAGGCTATTGTATTGTAACCGGACTTACTGTATGCCAAATTTTAACTCAATCCCATTCCAATAAGTAGTCAAGAAACGGTTTGCAATGTTTGAAGCGGACTACTCTTTAGTTACATATAGAACACAAGTTAAATAAAAACTTGTAATGACAGAATTTTGTAAATATAGATAGGTTATACAGTCAAGGTCATAAATATATAAATAAATAAATAATAAATAAATATTAGGGGACAATCTTACACAAATCGACCTAGTCCCAAACTAAGCAAAGCTTGTACTATGGGTACTAGACGACGATAAACATACTTATATAAATAAATAAATACTTAAATACATAGAAAACAACCATAACTCAGGAACAAATATTCGTGCTCATCACACAAATAAATGCCCTTACCGGGATTTGAACCCAGGACACAGAATCCCAGGACCTCTTGCTTCGTAGGCAGGGTCACTACCAACTAGGCTAAAGCGGTCGTTAAATGCATGTTATCAAGACCTCAAAAATATCTATACACCTCTATTTTATAGGTGAGGTTGGTATTTACAAGTTAGGTATTTGACGCGATGGCGGCTGTAAGTGTACAGATATAGTCCATTGTATTTCCATTGCGAAAAGTCGGATCTCTATCGGAATACGACGGCCCTACCCCTACCATCTCAGCAAATATTATTAAAAAGAATGATGCTCAGGGTTAACTTTTTACGAAAACCGTTGCTGAATTTAGTTTGATCAAATTTCGTGCGACTCGTTCGTTGGTTGTGGTATTAATCATCGAATGGTAATAATGAGCTAATGAACTAAAACAATTACTTTGCTCACCCGCGACCTTAAAAAAGTAATTGTTAAAAAGTAAGTAATTGTAAAGTAATTGTTTTAGTTCATTAATATGGACCTCCGCAAAGTAACGCCTGATTCAATAAATTAGGTAATAATGAGGTTTAGCCGAGCGGTCAAAACGCTCGAATATTCACCCAAAACCTGTCAACTCAGCGCCCGCGCCAAGCTGACTCGGCCGGCGCGCGCGCCGCCACGTCTGCAGACTTTCTCCTTCGAACGTTGACTTGTCGTTGATATTGAATCATCGATGATTTTAATGATGTGACGTTGATTGATCGTGTCGTGGTACTCGTGGTGTTAGTGATAATAACGTTGGCTATGTTATTTGTTGTTTACGAGTCGGGTTGATGACACGAAGATAGCATAGATCTGCTTCCAAGGTTCTGTAGGTACCAGAAGGGTGACAATTAGTTTATTTTACGGGCGTTGTCGCGTATTTCAACGAAATTTTTACTGTCCCGTAATTTTATGATTCAATGGAAGTGTAATAATAAAAATACCTATTCAAACAATATTTATTAACACCACGCGATCCGCACGAATGCATAATACGATTATACCAATTTTTTTTTATTTTTTTTATTTTTTAGTAAGTAAAAACAATGAACGTTGATTTTTTTGCTCATTGCTATTAATTATCATAAGTGTACATTTTATCTATCTGTGTGGCGTTCCGGATATTACCGACGGTTGCTGAGCCAGTGTCCAATTTACAACCGCAATGACATACTCTATCTTTAGCCTTCGTATTGTCATTTTTGTAAAAATATTTATGTTTCTTGTTTGTTATACTAAATAAATATATTTTCTTTCTTTCTAATATAAAAAACGGCCTGCCCCGTATTTTAAACTCAAATCCCGTATTTTCAATGCAGTTGTCCCTTAAAACCGGAAATCAGATTTGGTCGGTCACCCTAGGTGATAAACAACCGTACGAGATCCGACAGCAAGATTGCATCGTTTCATGGAGTATTTAATGAAAATTAAAATTTTATAAACAATCATAAAAGGGGCAATAAGTTTCAGCCGGTCTGCCTATTAAAATTTGCCCGCTACTTATTTTATTAAATTAATAATAATAAGAGGAAATTTTGATTCACTACTCATTAAAATAAACTACACATTGCTTCATGTACGTCATGAACTTAAAAAGCCAGATCAGCACTGCCCTGCAGACTCTAAAACGCAGTAGGAGGGTTTTTACGTTTGTTGAATATTGAACTATAACAAGCACGCTGTAAGGAACATAATAGTCTAATCGCTTTTTTGCTCTTACTGCGTTTTAGGGGCTGCAGGGCAGAGCAGGTCATATTTTGTTACATCTTTACGTTCATGACGTTTATTATCTTTTAAATATCAACTTAAAGCTATTTTTTTAACACGCTTTTATTAGGTCGTCGTGTATGTAACTAAGTCTGTAATGGAAACTTTGAACATGTTCTGTACACAAGTCTCCCAATGTAGGTAAGTGGCCGCAAATAGTAGTTGCTAGCCGTTTAAGACATTGTTTAGAGTGAAAATTCTTAGCGGCTACTTAGCAACTCCTATTTGCGGCCACTTTTTATTTTCATAGGCAGATGTAGTTCGAACCCACGACCCTCTGCTTAAGAGGCCATAGGTCAAACCACTAGGCTACAACGGCTTTGCTTACCACGGGTTTTGCTTTCAATTAACGGTAATTCCTAAAAACACGCCCAAGAAATACTTAATTGAATTCGAGCGATGCCAAAAACGTGAAATCATGCTCCATTCAAAATTCAGAAAATGTCAGTAGGTTGATCGGCCGATTGGTCCACTTTGGACCACTGAGTACCTACCAAACTCAATTTTGAGATAGATATGGTTACAATTAGTTAAATTGGGAATGATTTCACTGCAATCTGAGAGTGCTTCAAGTCAACTCAAATCATAATTATTTATCTTTATTTAATTTGGACTCTTGCCGAGTCGGATTCGTTGAGGAAAATGTTCTCGAATGGCGTCCACGGACCGGAAGACTCAGTGTAGGTGCCTCCAACAAAATGGAGCGACGACCAGTTGCGGGAACGTGTTGGATGCGGATGGCACAGGAGCGATTTATTTGGCAAACCTTGGGGGAGGCCTACTTATGTTCAGCATGACGCCTTTCGGCTGAAATGAAGGTGATAATGAATTTGGACTTATGAACGAACGAACATCAAAAATTATACCACTAGTTCAGAAAAAACCCCTTTTTAGAAAATACCTTTTCAAATATCTATACAGTAACTAGCTGTTGCCCGCGATTCCGTCTCCGAAGAATAGGAGTATAAAAAATAGCCTACGACCTATTTTCAGACCTACCAAATGTGGAGAAAAAAAAACATAAAAAGCGGTCAAGCCGTTTCGGAGGAGTTCGATAACAAACACCGTGACACGAGATTTTTATATATTAGACTATCTGACCCCGCAAATATTGTTTTGCCATACATCACCTAGGGGTATAAAAAATAGCCTACGACCTATTCTCAGACCTACCGAATATAGAGAAAAGTTTCATAAAAATCGGTCAAGCCGTTTCGGAGGAGTTCTATTAAACACCGTGACACGAGATTTTTATATATTGGAGATAGATAATAATTAACGCATATTATTAAAAGGAGTCTCCTTAGGAAATTTAAGGTTCCGAAGATACTGGCAGGGTTCCCTCTTTGAATCGGTCAAGTTATGATTATGTATGACTGAATGTTTACATTTTGTCATCAAGAAATTCGTTCGTTTCGCTCATATTTTTTTACTAAGAATAACCTTAGGGCTAGGGTGACAAAGGTCTTGGTCGGCTATACGTAATTGTTTTGTGGTCACGAACCAGATGATTGGAACGTATTAGCAGTAACAGACGGCAGGCGGCGCCGGCGCATCGCGGTATGGCGCTGCTAACGGTGTCGGTACCGCTCCTCGAGCGGCCGCGCTTCGGCGCATACGCACGCCTATCGATGTCGTCGATCAATGGCATGGGATGGGAGAATGGTTGATTGACGTCGATTGACAGTTTCTAATACACCAATCGATCGATTGTCAATCAAATTTTTATGTAATAATAAGTATTTATTTTTTGTATTTAGATAAATCATCATCATCCCAGCCTATTTACGTCCCACTGCAGGGCACAGGCCTCCTCTCAGAATGAGAGGGCTTGGGCCGTAGTTCCCACGCGGGCCCAGTGCGGATTGGGAACTTCATTGAATTTATTCTCAGGTGTATGCAGGTTTCCTCGCGATGTTTTCCTTCACCGTAAAGCTCATGGTAAATTACAAATGTAATTTCGCACATAAATTCCGAAAAACTCAGAGGTGCGAGCCCGCACTCGAACCCACGACCCTCTGCTTGAGAGACCATAAGGTCAGTCAAAGCACTAGGCCTCCACGGCTCATTTAGATACCTAAATATTATTTCATAATTCACCTTAGGTATTAAGGTCAAGATTTGTTATATTTTATCATTTGCAAGTGCTAATTAGGGTTCTGTACCCAAAGGGTAAAAACGGGACCCTATTACTGAGACTTTGCTGTCCGTCCGCCCGTCCGTCTGTCCGTCTGTCGCCAGACTGAATCTTATGATAGCTTCACAGTTGAAATTTTTACAGATGATGTATCTTGGTTGCCGCTATAACAACAAATACTAAACAGAATAAAATAAATATTTAAGGGGGCTCCCATACCATAAACGTTTTTTTTGCTCGTTTTAGCTCGATATTGATAACGGCAACAGGTAGACGCTTGAAATATTCACTGAATATTTAGTTATATATTCACTTTAAAAATAAATAATTAAATTAAAATAAAACAAATGTTTAAGGGAGGCTCCCACACAACAAACGTGTTTTTTTTTCGTTTTTATAGATAACGAGCTGCTGCCCGCGACTCCGTCTGCGAAGAATTCGTTTATCGCTATCCCGCGGGAACTATGCAATTTTCCGGAATAAAAAGTATCCTATATGCTAATACGGATTAAGGTATAATTTGGCAGCCGACTCCACGCAGCAGCAGCAGATGACGTGTCGCTAGCTACGCGAACTTATACCTTATTTCTATCTAGGTAATTCCCTCCGTAGCTGGCGTAGCTAGCGACACGTCGTCTGCTGCTGCTGCGTGGAGTCGGTTGCCAACTTATACCATTATACTTACAAACTTTCGCGTTTATAATATTAGTAGGATGGTACAAAACCCTCGCACTTGGCCGGTTTTTTTACTTTACGATATAATAATTTGGTGCAACTAACATTTAAAGTCCTTACTCGTCTTAATAGGTATATTATCACCGAATTTGTCTAGTAAGTTCACTGGCCAACATCCGTTAAGTAGGTAGGTGTTTACATTACTTTAGAATTGGTGAAACCCAAATTAAACCGTTGTTGCCAATTGTATGTATTCACATACTGCTCTGGTAAACAAAAGAACCGTAAAAATAAAATCTGCTTTTTAGAAAACATTCGTTTTCTGTACTAGACATTCTCTCATTAATATTTAAATTATTTTATGATGGTAACTATATTATAGGTGAAAAACTTAAGACAATAACCTGGGGCTAAATTCAGAAACGGCCCAAAATTAATTCAATCGTTTGCGAGAGGATAGGGATGGGCTGAGCTTGGGATGAGCCTTATTTTCCTGTTAATTCGCTTTGTAAATAATAGTAGATTGTTCAACTAGGGACTAAAACAAGCCATAATTAGACGACCAGATGGCCTAGTGGTTAGAGACCCTGACTATGAAGCTTGAGGTCCCGGGTTCGATTCCCGTGTCGGGGCAGATATTTGTATGAAAAATACGAATGTTTGTTCTCGGGTCTTGGGTGTTTAATATGTATTTAAGTATGTATCTATCTATATAAGTATGTTTATCCGTTGCCTAGTACCCATAACACAAGCTTTGCTAAGTTTACTTTGGGACTAGGTCAATTGGTGTGAATTGTCCCGTGATATTTATTTATTTTATTTATTATTTTTATTATAATGACACAAGATATTTAGCCACCCGAGCAGAGCGAGGGTGGCTATAATTCGCGTGTCATTATGGCAGTTTAGCCTCGCGTTAAACACTCTACTTTTCACTTTGAATGCGAGGAAAAAAACGATGTTTTAGGTATACTAATCTACAATATTACTTTTATAAAACGTACGCTCAATACGAGCAATGGACGTCTGTTCAGAATTCAAATAGCAATTTAAATTTGTTCCGCGGGTTTTTTTTTTGAGTGACGCTTTAAATGTTTGTATATTTAGCCAACAGATTCAAACTTGAAAATTATTTCATAGCTAATTGGACTAAGTATGCATAATAAAATGAATTCATCTTTAATATAATTAAATAGATTAAAATTCGTAATTATTCATGGTGTTTCACGAAATTATTAGTTTTTAAAATATTTTTATACAGTTGTCATTTTGAGGTTAGGTATTTCTACGCACTAAAGGCTTCCACAGACCGAAGCGCAGGCGCTACGGAGCGCTTCGGAGCGTCCGCAGCGCGCTGCGGTCTGTGGAAAGCTTTAAAATTATCTATGCCCAGTTACTGAAAATGGCAATAATCCTCCATCCACAAACACCGTGATTGGCAGTTTAAGGGTTTCCAAAGTAAATTAAAAAAAAATTACTTTAATCCCTAGAGATCAAAAAAGAGCTTTAGTCCCGATATGCAGAGACTAAAGTAACATTTTAAGAGCATGAGAAGTGAAAATAAATGAATAAGGCTCATCCCAAGCTCAGCCCAAACCTCTCGCAAACCAGTGATTTTTGGCGTTCCTGAATAGCAGTTCATCCCTATCCTCTCGCAAACGATTGAAATACCGCTCGCAAACCGTTTTGGGCCGTTCCTGAATGTAGCCCCTGTTTGACTCCTAGGCCACTATAGAACCTTGTCGAATTAACTACTAGATAATTACAACGTGAGTGCGGGTCAAAGGATTATCAACTTACCGATCACAACATGCAATAAGGCACTGGTCCCACCGCCGGCGAGTGAGATATGAACTATTGACTTTTTTCTAGCCCAAGAAACGAACAAAAGAGAGAGATATATTTAAAGTTCATCGCTCGCTGTTCACACTGCCGGCGAGGACACTCTCCCAACGCCCGGCGAGTAAATATATATCTCTCTTTTATTTACACGGAAGCGATTATCTTTTGTTCGTTTCTTGGGCTAGAAAAAAGTCGATAGTTCATATCTCACTCGCCGGCGGTGGGATCAGTGCCTAAACGTAGACGGTCAGTGGCAATTCAAGTTATTAATACTAATACACAAGCAAAGTCCTTTCCTATTCATTATCGTTGAAACAGTTCTGAAAGATTGAGAGTCATCATGACAATAATCACTGTCGTAGAAGATAAACAGGGGCTAAATCCAGGAACTGACCATGACCAACACGGTTACGGAGCAGTATTTCAATCGTTTGCGAATACATATTAAACACCCGAGACCCGAGAACAAATATTCGTATTATTCATACAAATATCTGCCCCGACGCGGGAATCGAACCCGGAAATTCAAGCTTCGTAGTCAGATTCTCTACCTACTAGGCCATCTGGTCGTTTTTAACTTTTTAATTTTGTACTGACCATAAACTATGCACTTCGCGTTTTCGCGTTCTGATATGTAAAGAATAATATAAACTTTTACGGATATTTTTGAGAAAAATAATATTTTTGTAACATTTTTAAGGCTTCATTAAAAACGGAACCAGACGCAAATTGTCACGAAACGGTAACTCAGCATATCGTTATGGCGACATTTCTACATGATATGAGAATAAAATCAATAAGGCGTCACATTGAATATGTTTTGATATCCATGCAATTCTTGTGTTTTAAATATTTTTAATTTATTATATCTTGCTTGTGCTAATGTTATAGGGATTTATCACGCAAACAATATTTACCTCGACGTTTCGGCCACATTGCGTGTCGCGTGATAGATAAGTCCCGTTTAGTATAATAATTATGAGTGAAAAACCTACTTATTGAGTGCGAGAATATCAAAAGCATGGTACCAGGATGACAGAAAAGGGGCTTCAGGTAGCACAGTTCAGTTTTGTGGGAGGTAAAAAGGAAAAGAGGGCGCCATGGCAATCTTGCCCAGAGCACCGTTACCGACTATTGCCCCTAATACAGTGAGTTAACACGCATGGCACGCAGTTCGAGTTCATACGACGACCAGATGGCCTAGTGGTTAGAGACCCTGACTATGAAGCTTGAGGTCCCGGGTTCGATTCCCGTGTCGGGGCAGATATTTGTATGAAAAATACGAATGTTTGTTCTCGGGTCTTGGGTGTATATGTATTTAAGTATGTATCTATCTATATAAGTATGTTTATCCGTTGCCTAGTACCCATAACACAAGCTTTGCTAAGCTTACTTTGGGACTAGGTCAATTGGTGTGAATTGTCCCGTGATATTTTTTTTTTTTTTTTTATACTATGCGCTACCGAAAAACTCTTTGACTGTAATTCTTTTATTATAATAATTCTAGCATTAGAAAAAGGGTAAACCATCTTGACGAGTCTTTATAAGAAAAAAAAAACACTGTTTTAAAAATATCATCATCATCATCCCAGACTATTTACGTCGCACTGCAGGGCACAGGCCTCCTCTCATAATGTAAGGGCTTAGGCCGTAGTTCCCACGCGGGCCCAGTGCGGATCGGGAACTTTACACACACAATTGAATTTCTTCTCAGGTGTATGCAGGTTTCCTCGCAATGTTTTCCGTCACCGTAAAGCTCATGGCAAATTTCAAATATAATTTCGCACATGAATTCTGAAAAATTCAGAGGTGGGAGCCCGGATATGAACCCACGTCCCTCTGCTTGAGAGGCCATAGATCAAACCACTAGGCCACCAGCTTCAATATTCATTTCAATTCAATTCAATATTCATAAATTTAAAAATATAGTACCTCGGGCTAAATTCACTTGTTGCTTGTGACAGAATAGTAAGAGTAGCATTTATTTCCTATGCTATGGGTCACATCTATATATTCTATACTTCTATACTAATATTATAAAGAGGAAAGATTTGATTGTTTGTTTGTTTGTTTGCATTGAATAGGCTCCGAAACTACTGGAACGATTTCAAAAAATCTTTTGCCGTTAGAAAGCTACATTATCAGTGAGTGACATAGGCTATACTAGGTGCCAGATAACGCTGCCTAATATTTTGTTCTCGATCCTCTTGGTTGTGGCAGAATATCAGTGTTTTGCTCCTATGAGCAATGTTGACCACTGAGCCATGGCCCTTTTGCACTACTGCAGCGCATACAGACAATATATAATGTTTTACTTTTAAGTTTGTACTGACTTTTGTATTTTTGTTAATCTTGATTGTGTGTGCTTGCAGTACCAAATAAATGTCTTTATCTATCTATCTAAACTGTGTACCTAATCTAATAGTGAGAAAATGTTGACCATTTCTGCAATGACCGCAAGTGAACTCAACCCTGTACCACGATAACCGCTTAAAGTTGATTTAGCGATAATTTTCATACATTTAGCGACAGTCGTTTTTAAACTTGAGATAACATAATACTTGAGGAGTAATGAACTTTTAGGCAGCGTTATCTGGCACCTAGTATACTTTTTACCGCGGGAAAATACCTTTTCCTACGGGAAAATTAATTTATCGCGGGCGAAGCTGCGGACGGAAGGCTAGTTGTCAATATTCAGGAACTTCATTGTTGTGCAATGTGTTAGGATTAGGTACAGTCTAGGAAACTGAATTGCGTACCAGGGTGGAACCTTTTTCACAACCAATTGCAGGATGATTTCTTTGGCAGATGTACGGAATGGCAACATGACATTTGCTATGAAAAGGGTTTACCCTGGTACGTAATTCAGTTTCTTCGACTTTAAAGTCAGCTGTTAAAATATGGGTGCATACAATTTGCTCAGAAATCTGTCCCGTAGCTCTTACTATGTTATAGAATTTGAAGGTCAAGTGCAAAAATAAGTATCTATTTGATTCTCCCATCGTTATACATATACCTATACCTTAATTCGACGACATAAGAGCTATGGGACATATTTATGAGCAAGTTGTGTGCACCCATATTTTTAAACTTGACTGTACATGCTGAGAGGATTAAATCGATACCTACATATTTTGCACTTGACCGTACCTCGATAACGGCCGCTAATATTCTAGATGCGAAAGTTTTTGTGCGTGCGTGTGTGTTTGTTACTATATCACGCTAAAAAGGGTAAACGGATTTGGATGAAATTTGGTATGTATAGTCAGCTGCAGAGAAGAGGTACCCCTTTATCGGAGGTAAACATACGAGAGTACCTTTCCTCTGCAGCTGACCGTACTACATAAATGGATCTCGGAAATAAATGTGGGCTACTGTTAATTCCGATATTCCTACGGGATCAAGATGTACGCATAAGGCGGCCCCTACACCTACAATAACATTGTACAATACTTTTTATTGTACAATAAGATTGAAAGGCGCTCTGAATCCTATCGAGCAATTATATTGCACAATAATACGAACTGCACAATGTTTTCGTGTTCAGTCGGATACTAAAATATTGCACAATACTGACCCTACACGATGCAATGGAAAAATATTGTGCAATAAAAATTAAACTCGCTCAAACTTTCGGTCAATCATTGCGCAATCTTCAATATTAACCCTAAACGGTCAATAATATTGCACAATTCGCAATATTGCGCAATATAATTGACCGTTTAGGGGCCGCCTAAAATCGCAACATCAGACACGAATATTCTTCAATGTGAATGAAGATGTATTTTGGGGATTATCTTAAGAATTTTATCGTCATCATCATTTCAGCCGAAAGACGTCCACTGCTGAACATAGGCCTCCCCCAATCGTCTCGGTCCTGTTCCCTCCGCATCCAACGCGTTCCCGCAACCTTAACCAGGTCGTCGCTCCATCTTGTAGTTAGCTACGCTGCGTCTTCCAGTCTGTGGACGCTACTAGAGAACCTTTTGGCCCCATCGGCAGTCAATTCTACAAGCGATGTGCAATATCTTGTCATCCAATATACCACAGTGTCTCAATTCGAAAATCTTTGGCCAGGAATTCAGTGAAATCTCGAAATTTCAATGCAACGATTGACGCGTTTAAAGCAGTAAGTAAACACTAGTTTTAGGTTTCCATACCCAAAGGGTAAAACGGGACCCTATTACTAAGATTCCGCTGTCTGTCTGTCCGTCTGTCACCAGGCTCTATCTCATAAACCGTGATAGTTAGACAGTTGAAATTTTCACAGATGATGCATTTCTGTTGCCGCTATAACAACAAATACTAAAAAACAGAATAAGATATATATTTAAGGGGGCTCCCATACAACAGACATAATTTTTTGCCGTTTTTATAACCCTTCGTTTACGAGTCCGACTCGCACTTGGCCGGATAATTAAAAGATTAAGGATACACTTAGAGTGATCACTGATTAAGCATACCTGTAATGACGGTTACAATGAAGAAGTAAATAAAGTTTCTCATTCACGACCCAAATTCACGACCTATCTCGGGAGAAAGTACTTACCGGAAAGGAAAGAGCTCGCGAACGACTCATCTTGGCACAGGCGGGGGGAAAACGTAGCGAGCAACACTAGGACACTGAGGCGAGCTGTCATGGTGGACTGTCAAATGTCACTAATGTGAACTGTCACTGTCACTGGCGCATGGCGGGGCGACCGGGCGCAGCGTCGCGTGTGGAGTAACTGAGTGAAAGAAAGGCGTTCGTTGCGTGCGCGCAAAGAGTGCGCGGCGAAGAAAGCTGAGGTTTGTGGGTGCCTGCTGGCGGGCCTCTCAGAGGCAGGCTTGTCAGGTGTACGGTATTCCACCGAACCGATCGGTATTTTAGCACTGTGTTCGGTATGACAAAAATACAGAAGTATGGGCGGTTCGGTATTTTTTTTCTGATAAATTTTTCTCCCTGATAAACGATTCAACTGTCAGTTTTTACGCAATCGACAATCGATGTTGCCGATTGCGGATTGCGTTGCGAAGCGTGCATGACGTTTTCCATCCATCTCTTTCTTACGCGCGAATTAAAACTTGTTTAAAACTTGTTTTTTTTGCTCACTGTTAGTTATTTATTCGAAAAAGACCTGGCAACACTGCTCAGAGGGCGTTGTCTTACAGCAGGCTTTAGATTAGATTCAGTAAGTCGCTACATTAAAATAGTAGAAAAAACTCAATACAATGACTCCTTACTGATCACTACTTTTGTATCTTGCTATCTTGCTTGTCACCATACGAAATTATGCAACGACTGAAAGCGACAAGGTACAAAAGTGATCACTTATTTATGACGGTGACTGTACACCATATATAAAACAATACAGATAATCAAGTACATGGACTTATGCAGATCAGCATAAATTAAATAAAACTGGTACAGTGCGACATGAAAAGTAGAAAATGGAGTTAAAAAAATTCATACGAATTGTTTATATGTAAGCGTTTTATATCAAAAATGTGACAGTTTATCTTATACTATTTGATGTCATACTCTACCTAATTATAATTTTAAATCTCAACTCTCAATTCCCTATAACGTACCTAAAGCGTAGGTAGCGAAATTTATCAAATTATCTTCCTCTTAATTATGTGTTTCTTTTATAGCCTGGCAAAGGGCAAAGGCTGGGCAGGCTGGGCTATGGTCATCCCACGAACCCAATGGATAATGACGTTGTGGGTTTATGTAATGTATCACTAAATTAAATCTGGCTTTTTCACATAAAACTAGATCGTAATTTGCCCCTAATTAGCTGGAAACAAAGATAATGAGAGCGAATTCAATTCTTAAGCAGTTCGTAAAGATGAAGCGAACTATTTAGTGTAGATCAATGAAATACTAAATGGAAATGTATAATTCTATTTCATACTAAATCAAACTGAAACATAGAAGAAACCCCAGAAATAAGGCCAATGCTGGGAATCGAACCCAGGTCCTCGGCATTCCGTGCCGCGTGCTTACCCCTACACCACCACTGGTCAGAAGTTTTACACGCAAATTTTTCCTATGCATCATACATTCCAGCCTGCCGTCATCACATTTGCAGTGATACAGCGCCATCTATGTTCAGTCACTCCTTCGGAACTAACCGCTCACCCGGACAAGAGATGTCGCTACAAGGCCATAATTTTCAATATATGGATTTCACGGGATGACCGTAAAGATAAAAAAATTGAAGTTGAAAAAATAAAAAATACAAAAAGATACTTCAAACCAAACTTGTTGGAAATGTATAAATGAAATCATGTACCTAATTCCTGCGCACACTCACCAAAATGTATTCGGTAAAAAAAAACAGAAAAAAAAGTAACTCTACGACGGTGTTCGAGGCTCTGTAGCCTGTTTCCGATCGATGGACGATCACCAATGAGTCTTAGGCTCCACGCTCCACCAAACCCAAAGCGGCTAACTGAACGTAGTGGGCGTAGGTAGTCAAGTTTAATCATTTGTCCTCTTACGCGTCTGCGTAGTTATTCGTTGGACAAAATCATCGCTTAACGGCAAACTTCTCGAAGAGTTGATCTGCCAGTTATCATAGTAATAATTATTAGACGAGAAAAGAATGGGGCTCGACTCAAAGTAAAGGCTCTAATAGCTCATAAACTACGCTTTTTACAGACGAAATATACTTAAGAATAAATACGGTCAGTGAGCCGTTTGATAAATAGGTATTAGTATAAAATATTGCTGTTGTCGCCCTCAAATTTCTCCGGGAAGAGCCCGAAAGGGGAACTGCTGTTCGGACTGATTTATACGTGAGGATTTACTGTCATTAAGTTTAAATGGAAAATCGTAAACCGTAGTTTAATTTGCACCATGACTAGCACCATTAAGTACGATACATAGCAGTACAATAATGGCGCTAGTCAATGGTGCAAATGAAACTACGGCAATCATCATCATTATCATCATCCCAGCCTATATTACGTCATATATAATGAGAGGGCTTGGGCTGTAGTTCCCAAGCGGGCCCAGTGCGGATTGTGAACTTCACACACACCATTGAATTTCTTCGCAGGTGGATGCAGGTTTCCTCACGATGTTTTCCTTCACCGTAAAGCTCATGGTAAATTTTAAATGTAATTTCGCACATAAATTCCGAAAAACTCAGAGGTGCGAGCCGGGATTTGAACCCACGACCCTCTGCTTGAGAGGCCATAGGTCAAATCACTAGACCACCACGGATTTTTAATTAAATTTTCATGTTTATTTTATTTATATCAATTCGTTGTTATAGCAGCCATATTTTAATGGAAATTGCTACCCTCAAATCAAATGTAATAACACTGATAGACTGATATGATAACTCTACTTTCGTAGGCAACTCTATCTAGCGGAGTTAGGGATAGTATCTGGTTAAATCCATTAACGAAAAGAAATAATACAATACATTTTATTAATTTATTTATTTTATCTTGTAAGTATAAAAAGAAAATAAAATATTTCAGATCACAAAAGTCCATTAACAATTATTTGTTTCTATCGTCGTCTAGTAAAATTAAAAATGAACACACACACACACACACACACACACACACACACACACACACACACACACACACACACACACACACACACACACACACACACACACACACACACACACACACACACACATGTAAACATCATAGTTACTAATAATTTTTGTTAATTATTTTATAATAATCGTTTACTAATCGTTTAATAATCGTTTCTATGCTAGATAACATAACTGCACGATCGGTCGGGGTCGGTGATGTCTTTGCGCTCTGACACCTTGACTAAGTACGGCTTCTATTAATCTTATCAAATTTTTGACAATAAATTGCAGCGTTGAGGTGGCAGAGTGTGAACATGACTCCGGCTTTGATCCGATTTTATTTCTTATTAATTTGCCCGCGACTCCGTCCGCGAAGAATGGGGGGGGGGATAAAAATAGATGTTGGCCGATTCTCAGACCTACTCAATATGCTCACAAAATTTCATGAGAATCGGTCAAGCCGTTTCGGAGGAGTACGGGAACGAACATTGTGACACGAGGCGAGACCTCCTGATACATGTATGTTAATACCTACTAGGTGGTCTCAAACACCATCATAAAATACCCAATAAACGATTTATTATTTTATTATTATTATCGTCAGTCCAGTCAACATATTATTTCAAACGAAACTGAAAATCGTATTGACGTTTCCTATTTTTCAAAAGGTATTAAAAGTGTATAACTTGGTAAAGGAATCAATTTAATAGCTGACGTAGGTTTTCGTACCCCGACTGTACCCCGCCCCGGGCCGCAAATCCATCGGATTAGAAGTGTTACACGTGTACCTATTATGTTTGTATGGATTCTTCGGTGTGAATCTTTAGCCGAAAAGCAAACATGTGTAAGTATAAGCTGTGTTTAGCACTCGACCAGACAATCTTATTGTTTAAAGCCACAACAAAATAGTGGTGTAACAAGTGGTATAGCTAGGTTTTCTTATATGATAGGGGTTTGGTGGTAGGCGAATAGGGAACGTGCAGAAACTATAGGCGGCAGCACTAATGCAACAGAAGAAACACTATGCGGACAGTAAAAGAAACTTATCAGGGTAAAACAGTCAAATTGATGGCACCAGTTGGCAGCACCGTCTATATGCACGTTCCCTATAGGGAGATCTCTCTCCAGGCGGATGTTATGCCTGGGGACCGAAGTCCAATGAATGAAAGTTGGCAGTTGTATTTATGCAGCTGAGTTGAGAAACTTCGATAGTGCGATGCAGGATTGTAGTAATTTGTTTCTCATGTGATGACAAGATGGCGCTAGTAGTTGCTACAGGGGGAAAACACGCAGGCGAGTCACCTGATGGAAAGCAATCACCGCCGCCCATGGACACCGATAACACTAGTTGAGAGCCACGCCGACAAAGTGATTATATAAAAAAAACTAAAAAAGTTTTTTTTTAGGGTACTTCCCATAGACGTAAAGTGGGGGTGATTTTTTTTTCTTGATCAACTCTATAGTGTGGGGTATCATTGGATAGGTATTTGAAAATAAACAGGGGTTTGCTAAAACCATTTTTGTTAAAGTGAATATTTTCGGATATATTCACTCCGAAAGTTCAAAATAATGTCCCCCCCTCTAACTTTTGAACAGCAAGTCTAAAAAATATGATAAAAATCACGTAAGTTACACTCAATAAAAACTTTCTAGGAAAATTATTTTCAACTTAATCAGTTGAGCAGTTTTTAAGTTTTTGTAAAAAAGTATTTCTAAACTAAGATTGTAATTTAACCGCCATTGCAAGCATTTTTTTTCTTTAAGTGCCTATAAGATCACGCTAATAGTATCTTTTAAATAAAAAAAATAAAATTGAAATCGGTTCATATAACAAAGAATTACATCTGAAAAACCATCAACATACAATACTAAGCTAAGTAAGTAGACTGCAGATTAGATTAGGTAGTTACCCAATTCGCCGATAGACGGCGCTGTACCGCCGATGTTGAAATTCTGCCCGCGGTGGGAGTTGGGACCAAAACAACCACATTAATAAAGTATGCAAAGATTTTTTCGTACCTGCTACGGAACCCTATCTTGGGCGTGTCCGACACGCTCTTGGCCGGTTTTTTTTGAAGATCCCAAAGTTGTACCAGTCCGGAAATTCTGCCGCTGCAAGCTGGTTCCAAAGGTTCACCGAGCGTGGCAAAAGGTTCCACGTGAAACGGACTGTTCTGGTCTGCCAGCTATTGAGGTGATGAGGGTGGAAAGAAAGTCGGTTGCGAGTGGTGCAATAAAAAAAATTCATCATCATCATCATTTCAGCCGTAGGACGTCCACTGCTGGACATAGGCCTCCCTCATTGATGCCCAATCATTACGATTGGAAGCGATTTGCATCCACCCTGAACCTGCGGCCTTCACCAAATCGTCCGTCCATCTCGTTGGTGGACGTCCCACGCTGCGCAAAAAATTAGCAGCAGGCAATTACACTATTCAGAGCCTACTGTATCTTTCTACACGTGCAACCTGTGAGCTAGATACACCAATGTATAGGTAACGCCACCAGAGTTGAGGCCACGCACACAACCACATCTCATGTACTCATCTCATTACATGAGATGTGGTTGTGTGCGTGGCCTCAACTCTGGTGGCGTTACCTTTAACTCGCAATGCCCTCCGAGCACAGTATAATAATGCATTTAGGGCAGTGGTTCCCAACCAGTGGTCCGCAGAAGCCAAAATATGGTCCGCGAATGATTTAAAATTTTCTGGTTAAAGAACTTTATTTCTCAAAGAAATCATACATTTCACTTATCGAGAAAATGCTAAAACATAATAATTTAAACTTAGTATCAGCGAGCACCGAAAAATACACTAAGTTCTTAACATGCAAATTTTAAGACTAAGTTCTACCTAAATATTATATAATGTTTGTACATGTACCTACAATTAAAAAACCAATCTGGTAACTACAAAGACCTAAGACTTATCTAAGAATTAAAAACGTTTGCAAGCTACTTGTTAGAAAAATAACAGGCATGAAAACGCACAACAACAGGCATTTTAATTTCCCATTGACTTTTTTATTAAAGTATCAGTTTGATTATTTCAGTTTATTATTTTTATTAAGTACCTATATACACCTACATAGTGGTCCCTGCTAACAAGAATAATATAAAAGTGGTCCTTGACCAAGAAAAGGTTGTGAACCCCTGATTTAGGGTGTTGTTGGGGCTGCCTCGATATTGCAGTGCATCAGGGATGTTTACATCGGCACTCGTCGATTGCTTTTACGCAACGATGCGTAAAAGGTGTGCGTCCCTGGGGGGCTACTCCGAAATTCAAAAATCGAAGTTCGTATCGCATCGTCTTGCTCGCTCTTGCATTAAATACTATTAGCGTGAGAGGAATGGCACGATACGAAGTTAGAATTTTGCACTTCGTAGTATAAGGCCTGGTGCGCCGCGTGAGAGGTAGCGCCAACAGCATCCTAAAGATGATTTCAAACAAGCTTGACTGCCCTATTGTGAATCACTGCTGTGCGATTTCGAATTGAATGGCGCAGAGATGATCACAAATAGACACTATTTTATTCTTTTATTCTGTATTTTTTACTAACATAGTTATTAAGCACCCACTGTAACTAACAAATAATGGAGCCGAGTTATCTGAATAAATAGATTTATTATTATTATTAATAGATCGAACAATTCCTCGAAGCACTCCCCCATGATAAATGGAAGGTAACCAGCCCTGGTGCTAAAAGGAAATTGGGGCCCCTAGCATGTTTTATCCAGTCATCATCATCATCATCTCAGCCTATATACGTCCTAATGCAGGGCACCAGCCTCTCAGAATAAAATAAATAAATAAATATCACGGGACAATTCACACTAATTGACCTAGTCCCTAAGTAAGCTAAGCAAAGCTGTGTTATGGGTACTAAGCAACGAATAAACATACTATATACATAGATAGACACATACTTAAATACACATTAAACACCCAAGACCCGAGAACAAACATTCGTATTTTTCATACAAATATCTGCCCCGACACGGGAATCGAACCCGGGACCTCTAAATGATGAATGAGAGGGCTCGGGGCGTAGTTCATTTCCGCTATTCCTCGGGAACCATGCAACTTGCCGGGATAAAAACTATCCTATGTCCTTCACAGAGTCTCAAACTATCTCCATACCAAATTTCATCTATATCAGTTCACACTTTCGCATTTATAATATTAAAATAAGTATGGATTATGGATGCTGTAACTTTACTGAATGAACAAAGAACAGCCTGTGTAGTTGTATGGCAAGTGGGAGTGCTAACTTCTGCTTTTACTTTTTTTCCACGCGGCCGCCACGTTGTGCAAATATGCTAATTCTAACTCAACAGACTACGTTGCGAGGGTCAATATCGTTCCGCTGCGCGCCGGTAGACGGCGCTATACGACTTTTTATTCATAGTTACGACATCTAGCGTTGAAAGGCATGAACTTACAGTGCTGAAGTAAGATAGCACGTTAAGAGGATACGATGGCTGAGAGACTTTTGAGAAATAGGTATTTTTAATGAAATGTCGCTGTCTCACCCGAACCCCTCCGTGTCAGTACAGCGAGAGCGGGACAACTGCAGCTCGGACCGTTAATAGGCGCGTAAAATTGGTCTAAACAGCATTTCGTAGTCCCCTGTTTTCTTCTCGAAAACTGGACCAATAAATTTTTTTTTTTCAAAAATAATTTTAGGACAGATTTAGCTTTCTGTTGTTATGTTTTCTTTATATGAGGGATCCTTTTCTGATGAGTGTCTGAAAATGACGTTGAAATTGGGCAATTTTTTCAGTTTTTGAAAGCTCATATTTCTTATGTTAATTGAAATATTATTATGGAGAAAACGAAACACATGGGCATAGCTGTGGTAGATACAGATTATACAGTAAAAAAAATTTGGCTCTAAAGCCATTATCCAGGGAGGAAACAGGGGACTACGTTTGTATGGAGATATGGTGCGCATCGTATCCTATTAATTTCGTCTGGAATCAATAGATGGCGTTGTCGAAGTGAACGTGTGCTACAAAAATGTTAACGTTACATTATTTTAGCCGCTAACGATGTGTCTCTTGAAAGCTCTGAGGGCAAAAGAGGGCTACGCTCGTAGTTTCTATACGGGGTCACATTATAAGTAAGTAAATGATGAAATCCGCGCAAGACCTAAAGTCACCGACATAGCTCGAAGAATCACTAGACTCAAGTGGCAGTGGGCAGGGCACATCGCTCGTAGAACTTATGGCCGATGCCCCCTCTAATATAAAAAAAGCATGATGATGATAATACATATTTTTTTAGGTCTAACAACTGTAATGTTTCTCGTTAGTAAGTTAGGTAAGTTTGTTAACATAAGAACATGTTATAACTGACTTCAAAAAAACTTGACGAAGCCTGCGCATGCGCATCTGATTTTAAGATGTCCTTTTCTTTTTAAATACAATAAATACTTTAATGCTTAGCAATAGGGATGACGACTGGGTTAAAAATATGTCATTCTATTTAGTCCGTCAGTTAGATAATGGGAAAATATGGGATACGTATTTTTTGGTTTATCAAATTATTAAAAACCGACAAAGATATAGATCATCAAACTTCCGGAGTGGGGGCTTGTGACGTCACCTTTAGGTAAAAATTGTACCATATAGTGACGTCACTCGAAACTTCTAAGCACTGTATCCTCGTCATTTTTTGTTTGTCAAACAAAAGAAAAAATACGTGTACAATATTTTTTAATAATCTAACAGACGGACTAAATAGTTTTTTTTAGTCGTCTAGCCTATTCAACGTGGGAATGCTGCCTGCGTGATGGGCACCCTACCTAAGGGTCCAAATTTAGATGGTAATTTTTAGTTATTAATTTTTGTTTAGCTATTTTAAGTTAGTTTACTTACTTTGTACTTTAAGAAAGAGGAGGTTAAGTATCCATTTGGTTATATTTTTTTAAATCAATTCAGTACATTATTAACACGTAAATGGCAGTGGCCAAACAACGGCTACCTATGTATGAATGAACGGTAGAACAGGTTCTGTAGTACCGTTGTCAATGGCATATTTGTAGGTGCCAACTGCCATAATTTATGCTATTACTCAGCTGCTAGCAGGTAGCTACGCTACGGCTATGGCTGCCCGAAATATGTTTAAAGAAAGAAATTGTTAAACACTTTGATCCATTCAGTTAGTTCCAGAGATAACCCCCTTTCGCAGACAAAATAGTATCGCCAATTTATATCAATTGATCTAGTCTCAAACTAAACGGCTTGTAATATGGGTACTACACGATACACGATTAACGTATAAAGATATACGACTACTACTTATAAATTACACCGACTGAACTGTTCAAATTTGGCCTACAATTACATAGTAAAAAAAACCGGCCAAGTGCGAAACGGACTCGCGCACGAAGGGGTATAAAAAATTGCGGTTTACGATTTATGGCGTATTAAAAAAAAACTACCTACTTACTGGATCTCGTTCAAACCAATTTTCGGTGGAAGTTTACATGGTAATGTACATAATATATTTTTTTTAGTTTTCATTCTCTTATTTTAGAAGTTACAGTGGGGGGGGGACACACATTTTACCACTTTGGAAGTGTTTCTCGCGCAAACTATTCAGTTAAGAAAAAAATGACATTAGAAACCTCAATATCATTTTTGAAGACCTATCCATAGATACCCCACACGTTCTAAGTATGGGGAACCCACAAAATTTATTGTTTTTTTTTCTAGTTTTGTGTGAAAATCTTAATGCGGTTCACAGAATACATCTACTTACCAAGTTTCAACAGCATAAGTAGTTCTTATAGTTTCGGAAAAAAGTGGCTGTGACATACGGACGGACAGACAGACAGACAGACAAACAGACATGACGAATCTATAAGGGTTCCGTTTTTTGCCATTTGGCTACGGAACCCTAAAAAGGGCGTTGATCACAACACTCTAAGGTAGTACAATACAATACAATACAAATATTCTTTATTGATCACCAGAAACAGTAGGTACAGTAACATTACAAAAATAAAAATTCAGGTAGAAAATAGGCGGTCTTATCGCTAAAAAGCGATCTCTTCCAGACAACCAATTACTCAGAAATTAATAAATATCAACAGACTAATGTAGGTGGCAGAAATAACAGACAAGAGAAACTTAGTATTAATAGACAATAAAATCAATACAAATATAACATAAATTTTATAAATAAACACAATATATTCAATATAATACATATACACTACATATACTTAATACAAAATATCAATGGAAAAATGTCAAAAGGCCGCATGTGAGAAAAGGATTTAAAAAGGAAATTAAAGAAACAATATAAACAAAAAACAAAAAGAACAAAGAAGTGTCCAATACAACAAAGAAGTGTGTATTATGTTAGTGACAAATAATGAGCCTTTAGAAGGTAGAATTCTTCGCGATTGCCTGTGGACAATTTAAATCTCTGGTGGGTAAATGTTGGGCCAACGTTGGTCAACCTGAGGGACACGATAATATTAGTTCAGGTGAGCATTAAGTATATTTTAGTCTTAAGTAGAGATCGGAATTTTAGCGGCAATCTTGAGCTGTCATAATATAATTTTGTCGACTTACAATATTAATTAAACAACACAACCTTGTCGCCAAAAAGCGATCTATTCCAGGTTCGGATAGATGAAACTAAAGACTAAACTAAAGAAATAGCAACAAAAATATTTTGTTTATGCCCTTAATAAAACTACTAGTCTAAAGATAACACATTAATATGACTCAAATTGGGGTACGATTTTGAAAATTGTGGCGCAAACGTTATACCTTACTCTCGGTGAGGCACAGCGATCGAATATAATCTAAACTATGGAGTGAGCCTTTGGGGATGAATGCCTAATGTCCATTCTGCAGGCAACTATAATTACTCTGTGATGTAATCTTTGACAGCATTCTCTCCGGGAGGTCCCCAGGTCACCGGCGCGGGCGCATCGCTGACAGGACCACGCTGTTGATGAGGTCAGCGACCTCAATAAGGAAAATAATCTCGTCAAAAAACAATTGCGGTATGAGGGATTGGAACCTCCAAAAAACTGGCAAGTACCTACTGAACTCGCGCAATGATTAGGCGTGTACCAAAGATTGATACATCTGCGCACAATCGTATTACTTAATTACAATGTACTGCACATATAACTTAGCACTGTAATTAATACGATTGTCCACTAAGGTACCTATCGATATATAAGCGCAGGGGAAAAATAAATTTGCGCTTCATAGTACATATTTCTATTAAAAATAATAGTACATTGTGCATCTAGGGCCGTAAGTAGGAGATTACTAACGAGGGTCTATTAGAAGCCCGACGCCGAAGGCGGAGGTCTTTTAATGACTCGAGTTTGTAATCCCCTTACTGCCCGTGATACACACAATGATTTTCATCA
This sequence comes from Archips xylosteana, assembly GCA_947563465.1. NCBI lineage: Eukaryota > Metazoa > Arthropoda > Insecta > Lepidoptera > Tortricidae > Archips > Archips xylosteana. The sequence goes on along the minus strand of OX387364.1, from coordinate 1,620,242 downwards.
CATTGCGAGAAAAAAAATCCAAAAATAAAATTATTTTGTCTCCAAACACTTAAATTGAATAAAATAATGGCTACCCGCCAATACAGATTGTCACTTTTTCGAGTCATCTGTATTAGACGCGGGTTTGGGAGATTAAGATACTATTTGGATGGAACACACAAAGAAACAACCTTTTGTCTTGCGGTAGTTAGCAAATGGATAACGTTTATTTTCAAACAGTTATATGTATATATAGCGAACGCGCCAACCACAGATAACACAACATCATCTACCATAGATAATGTAAACTGTGTTTAGTTTAGAATTCGAAAGGTCATACGGCCAGATTCTACCAACATTTTAAAAAAATATTACTAATAATTATTGCAAAACTATTTGTTATAAATTTAAAATATAAAAATAACGAATTTTCATAAAGCGTAGATAAGTTGTGTTGTAAAATTTGGGTTATAGCTAAGTTTTAAAGATAATAAATAAAACGTTGGCTGACATGAAACCTCCTTAGTCTGAAATTACTTGTTTGCAAATTTTAAAACTAAAGTTAGAACTCCCTTGGGTAGAAAATTGGAAGTAAATCCATAACTCCCTTAAGAACAATTTAGGCCATTGACATTTAGTATACAGACATGGAATAACACCATTGACGAGCAAGTGTGATGAAAAGTTAATTTATCGCGTTTCCGAAATTTCTTCTTTAGGTATATGTATATGCTAGTGGTACCTTACTTTTTTCTAAGTTTCATAATTCTGTCAATAATTTTTTTTTTTGATATCCTACTACGATTATTCGCAGCCGAAAGAACGCAACGCAACCACACGTGCAAAAAAGCTACGTCTGTCATACTGTTCTGTATTCGTAATGAAAATAAACGGATCACTCACGTCTTAAAACGAGTTTAACTCGGCACGTTTCCTGCTAATCCGTAGCCCTTCTTGGAGTCACGTCACGGCGGCCGTTTATTTTCACTATGAGTGAGTCTCACGGTAGTTTCATGTTTAAACTGGTCTGTATTCATTTGCATAACGTGATATTTCTAATTCAAATTGACAGAACGTTGTTTCGCATAATTATGAATCCGCATAGCTGAACATCCATAATGTTAATGCGCATAATTTAAATTGTCATAACGATGACTTGACATACATTTAATAAGCATAACTTTACTTTGCATGAGTACCTATACCTAATATAAAGTATATATTTTTTATTTACTTAATTATTTATCGGGCTATTACAAAAGAATACCTAATATCGAAGGCTAAGGCGGGAGCGATGGTCTTACCCTTAGCCTTCTGAACCTAACCAGAGACAGTTTTCCCTGACCCATATCATAAAATTATGCGAATTAATTTTATGACAATTAAAAGTTATAGCTAACATTGTTATGCATATTTCAATTATACGGATTCATTATTATCCTAAATAACTGTAATGCTTTTTATTATTTCATATATGTAAAAAGGGCGCCCGACTTTTATGTCTTCATTTGAACACCTACCACCGTGCACGCAAATGGTCGTGTTAGACCAAATAAAACCTCTAGACCATAGAAAACGTATTTCGTTTAATCCGAACAACAAAACTTAAACTTACAGCTAAATATTTACATTTTACAATGCAATCACATGCAGTGATTATTAATGTTTGAAGTAAATGACAGTTACAGAAAAAAAACATGGCATCATTATACAACGTATGTAAAGTTTAAGAATTTTCCCATGTTGTATTCAAATAACAAAAAAAAATCTAGAACAGGCTCTAGGGTCTAGTCTATAACAGGCTAGTCGACGTTAGTATCGTGAAGTCCGTTTAACAATTATTTAATGTATTCTTTTTGGCTGATGGCCCTGGTATCCTAGGCTCAATAAAAAAACGGCCAAGAGCGTGCCGGACACGCCCAGGATAAAGTTCCGCAGCCATTACGAAAAAATCCTTGCATAACTCATTAATTTTACTATTAATTAATAATTATACTGGCCGTATTAAACAAGCAATATTTTACAGGTCAGGCTGCTAATTTATTTTAAACTACTAATAATTCTCAAGCAAACCTAGCCGTTATAGTTTTCTTTGTTAATTTGACATATTTGCTCCCATCCTGATTTTTTCAAAATTTTTATACCAACAGTTTAGCTTTTAGAGGGGGGAGGGTGCTCGATTTTAACAAATAAATCACTTTTAATCGCAAACGAATGACTGTATCGAAAATTGTCTTACAGCCTTGGACTGATTCTAAAAGACCTATCCGAAGATACCCCACACTATTGGGTTAGACGAGAAAAACAATCACCCATTACTTTACGTCTATGGGTACCCTAAAAAATGTTTTTTTTCTAACCGGTATATTTCTAATATATAAAAATCTTGTGTCACAGTATTTGTTATTGCGCTCCTCCGAATCGGCTTGATGGTTTTTATAATTTTTTTCTCTATATTTTGTAGTTAGAATAGGCCGTAATCTATTTTTATACCCCTTATTCTTCGCAGACGGAGTCGCGGGCAACGGCTAGTTACGTATTATAAAGTTACCCCAAACTAACTTTACCGATCATTTGACAACACATTGCCTGACAACTTGAGTATATTAGAAAAAAAAATACATAAGTCAATCGCAAGCAAGACTGCTTGGCTGTATGGTTTCAAACCTTTTCCTTTTCCCTAGCGGAAAGAACCTTAAAAAACAACAAGCAAGCAAGACTAACGTCAAACGGAGTTCACGATACTAACGCCATCTAGCTAAATTCATCTGTCAGAAAACTCTCAATGACAAAATTCAGCGGCCTTGCTTTAAACTGTATTACATACAATACGTTTACTTTTAGTTTACCACTTACAGATGGCTTGCCTTCATTTCATTTCCAACTTTAACACCATACAAATAAAGTAGCTATTACAAAATCTGCAAAAGTATTCTAAAATTGGCTTTATTTGTAGGTCATTAAAGTTGAATATGAAATGAAGGCAAACCATCTGTCAGTGGTAAACTTTATTTTATTTTACTGTAATAATTGGCGAATTTTTCCATACATACTGTCTAGCTGTCGCTTGTGTACAAAAATTACTTGTTTCTCTGAATTTAGTATTTATCACAAAATCAATACACACTCGTCTTACTCAAGGCCGGCGCACACCAACGCGTATGCGTGACTTGACACCACCAATTGTAATAAATGAAACTGTAAGAAAGATGTCACTTTATCTAGTGCGCCATCTTTCTTACAGTTTCATTTATTACTGTTACTGAATGCAGTATCACAAACCAAACAAAGCCTTGGAAACTGTTTAAAACTAAACTTAATAGTATACAGTCATGTTAACGAGTCCTTGACTTGAGTCCACTTTTTAATAACTAATGGAGTGCATAGAAGACAACACATAAACATAACACTTTTAAGTATATACATACAAAATGAATAATTTTTTTGCAATTAAACATTTCAAAGCAGGATACTGCTGATACAATGGATCCCAATATACTTTGTTAACCAGTAATGACTCAAGTGGCAGCGGCAGTGGGCAGAGCACATCGCTCATACAACTGATGGTATAGTCTGTTTTGGTCTACCATTCAGTCCTATTAGGACACATAGACGATAAACGGACAAAAAATTCCGTTTGGTCCTATTAGTAGGACTTAACGGACAAAATTATCTGTTTAGTTCCACTAGTAGAGCTAAACGGAATGACTACATCAGGTAACCCATGCCAATCCGCCCTATTTCTGGGCGGTCTGCCCTTCGGGCATCTGAAGAAACTTAACAAATCTATCCTACCTATTAAAGTGTAAAAATTATCTAAGCAGCCCTATTTCGTGCCAGAAGTATTGGGAATAACGGTTTATTTCGTCCGTTTAGTCCTATTAAACTTCGTGCCAGAAGTAGTAGGATTAAATGGATTATTTCAACTGATGGCCGATAGGGCCAAAGGGTTTTTGAATGGCGTCCACGGACCGGAAGACGCAGTGAAGATAGGTGACTTCTTACGGCTCTGCCACGACTTCGCGCGTTTAGCGGCGCGGCGAGCGTTTTATCAGTTCATTGCGTGTGCCGCCAGGTAACTACTGTACGGCGAGCGACTCGGCCGCGCAATGAACACAGAAAACGCTCGCCGCGCCGCTAAACGCGCGAAGTCGTGGCCGAGCCGTTAGTCCTCTTCAGCCTAAGCAGTCTTCTAAAGGGCGCCGTTCTACCAGCAGCCTGAATCGCATTCAGCCATTCAAACATGAGCTGGCACAAATGGATTGAATGAGTGAATGAAAGTATTCGTGTGTCGGTTGATCTCAGGTTGTCTAGGTCGCAAAATGACTACATAGGTTGGTTGATCACATCGCATAATGACTAGATCGCAAATTTCCCAGAACTTTATTTGACCACATCGCATAATGACTAGGTCATTAAAAAATGCTACCATTATTTTGAATCACTCAATAATATTTTAATACAAAAATAGGTAGGTTAATATCTTGTCATCCGATATACCGCAGTGTCTCAAGTCAAAAGTCTTTGACCAGTGTGTGTTGCCAGTGATGACTTATGGCACTGAGACGTGGCCGCTAACGATGGGTCTTATAAGGAAACGCAAGGTCACTCAGAGGGCGATGGAGAGGGCTATGCTTGGAGTTTCTCTGCGGGATCGCATCAGAAATGATGAAATCGGCGCAAGAACTAAAGTCACGGACATAGCTCGAAGAATCGCTAGACTTAAGTGACAGTGGGCAGGGCACATCGCCCGTAGAACTGACGGCCGATGGGGCCGAAAGGTTCTCGAGTGGCGTCCGCGGACCGGAAGACGCAGTGTAGGTAGGCCTCCAACAAGATGGAGCGACGACCTGGTGAAGGTAGCGGGAACGCATTGGATGCGGATGGCGCAGGGCCGATCTGTTTGGCGAGCCTTGGGGGAGGCCTATGTTCAGCAGTGGACGTCTTTCGGCTGAAATGATGATGATGAGGTAGGTTAGGCTAGTCAGGTAACTTCAGTTGCCCGAAGGGCAAAATAGCCACAAAGAGAAAAGCAGTAGGACAAACTATAGTTGGACCACGGGTACGGAAGGACAAAAATAAGCTATCTAGGCATTTTGCGACCTAGTCATTGTGCGATGTGGTCAATCAACCTCTGTCGTCATTTTGCGACCTGGACAACCTAAGATCAACCCCTGTGGGTTACCCATTTGAATACATACTTCACACAAATATGAAAATGACAGGCGTCAGTCATTTTTTATTTTTTATTTTTTATTTTTGTAATGTCACAACTGTTTTTGGTGTTCAAAGAATATTTGTATTGTATTGTACTTTTGTTTGATCCATTTGTGCCAGCTCTTGTGAATCGACCTGTACTAACTGTATTGCCCTCTATGCACACCATACAAAGGTTTTGTCGATACAGTGAGAGGGGACTATCACATTCATGCTCAGTAGTGAGCAGGATGGCATGTTCCTTAGATGAAAGACAACATAGATTAGGCTTGTGTAGCACATACTAAGTACTAAAAAGTATTAGTTGCTGATACTATACTACAATGAACTATTCCCATGTCTTTTCTGCTTTTACTACATCTCGATAGTGAACAATCCAACTGAATCGATCCAAAGTACTCTCAAAAGCTGAGATTAGCAACAGGCGTTGAATGAACAAACTATACTCCATTTAATTTAGAATAATAAACCACAACAACATTATATTGCGGCTCGTGAACTGAAATCTCTTTACAATTTTTACTAGAGTAACAGTTGACGACACGCAAATAAAGTGACATTAAAACAATTTTATTTTGCGGCTCCCAGACTATTGTACTGTACTATTTGCTAGGTAAGAAATAGTTGACGAGCCGCAATATAATGATGTTGTGGTTTTCAATTCTAAATTAAAAGAAGTATAGTTGATTGAACGCTTCATGTACAATCAACGTTTGGGCGGTCAACCGACAATTGACAAGATTTCATATTTCTAAGAGTATAATTTGATTTGTTCTCTGTTTTCTGTTCGGAAAGAGAAAGACGCTGATCGTTTTAAATTTTCACTAGGATTATTAATTAATTTATTACAATTTTTTTAAGATGTGCTTATTCTAAAAGGGCATAACTCCAAAACTACTACACAATAGATCCATTACTTTAGTCTAGTCTCTATTTGAAAAAAAGTGATGACGTAAATCTGACGTTGACGTTGTCAAAATTTTTGTTGTGCGTGGCGTCGGTTTGCACGGGCGGTTTATCCATTTCGATCACAACCAAGGGCTCCTTTAAAATCTTATTTGAATCAATAACACGTCGTTCGTGCATTAACATTAATAAAAATCGATCATTTATGCATCTGTCAAGTGTCAATGCAATTGTCAAATTTAAAATTATGACAGCTCTTTTTCTGGTGAAAAAGGCAAAGGAAACATATCTATTCTGTGGTAGTATTGGTAAATTCAGATATATATTTTAAATTTCTTGTATTTTTTTTAAATTTGGAGTAATAAATTATAATGAATATTTTTCCGTGTTCAGGAGGCAAAACTCTTACTGTTCCTGTAGTAATTTTCAGGTGTCAAAAAAATGAAATCTCGTCAATTGTTCATATCTACTAGGAGTTCGACGTCGACACCAAATATAGTCTGTCAATACGTTAACGGTCTAATTGCGCTGACGTTAAAATCGTGGACGACCCATCGATAGCTCAAATTAACTGATCAGCCACTTTAGAAAGAAAATTAAAATTCCTTTTATTCTTTTATCCGAATCTATTCCCTAACTAGGGAAATTATGTTAAATCCCTTCTATGATCCTCAAGGAATCTGCCAAACAAATCTGTTTCAGGGGTTGACGTTGTGTCTATCAATTAGTCAGTCAGTCACATGCTTTTTTATAGGTAAAGATAGATGGTAAACAAGTATCTATTGTCACAGAATAAGTAATATGTAACCAGTAATCCAACTTCATACAACAGCGCTCGAATCGACGCACACACACAGCCAAGAGTCTTACACGGCGCGAGCGTGGGAACTGCATTGTTTAGTCTGGCGAAGATTGGTTAGCGGCCGTGTAAGACGCTTGGCTGTGTGCGTGCGTCGATCGGGCGCTCTAGTTTGAAGTTGGATTACTGGTAACATATTACTTATTCTGTGCTATTGTTGTCTTGTATCTAAGGCCACTCTCTGTCCCGGCACTATATCACTTCACTTCACAGCACTGTCACTCGGTGTCCATCGCGTTCTTCATGTAGGTGTCGAGTTCCGCGTCGAGCGCCGACTTGGTGCCAGCCATGTACAAGTCCAACTGGTGGTCTAGCTCTTCTTTGGTTGGCGTCGGCTTGGGAGGCTGGTTACGGAGAATACCACCTGGAACATTAAGAGTGTTTATACCTGCTGAGCTGGCAACGTTGCATTTTTGTTAGTTTTTCTCGATTATTCCATAAAAATTGAACGAAAATTAAAAATGTGGTGTATACGAATTGTTCTAATATACAGGGTTATTGGTAAGTCGACCTATTCCCGTTAAGGGGTTATGGGGGAGGTCATTTGCAATCATTTTTGTCCCATAATGCCCTATGCAAAAGTGAACCATTTCTGAGATAATTGAAATTTAAGTTTTTTGCAAAAAAAGTCGAAAAGGAATCTTCAAAAATTTATTTAAAAAAAAGTTGGCCACTTAAGTCAACTTTTTTTATTTTCTTATGTACAAGATAAAATAACTGTTCTTAAGGCTGTGACTAAGTATGACGGTGAGCGTGAGTTTATCATACGCAGTGACTGAGCACTGTCACTACTAAGGCTTACCTCGTAGTGATGGTTAACTCGAGTTGGGCTTAACTCGAATCAACTCAAGATGAATTCTCTCCAACTCGAGTTTAAAAGCAATGAACTTTGATCAATTATAACTGTAGATCCACAGTCGCGCGCCCGAAAATGTCCGAGCCAAATGAGCGCCACTTTGATAAAAGTGGCCTTCTTTTTTCTCAGAACGTTGCGTGAAATTGTCAAGTTTAGCTGTCAAGTGGAGTTTTGCCGCTTCCGAAATTCGACTGTAATGAAGTAAAGACTAGGCTCAAATTTCTGTGTAGGTGATGATTTTATTTGTTACGCAACCAAATAAAAAAGTTCGGACGTTCTTTGAAGGGGATTTTTTTCGGCAATGTGTATCTTCAGTTATAATTGATCAAAGGCAATGAAAAATGATTTGATCTTAAACAATAATTTCCTTTTTTACTTTAGTTAGTATAACTCTCGCAATACATTATAAATAAATAATATAAAAAAACGAAAGAATTGAAACATAAAAATATCATTTGTTTGCCTGCTCCATTTTTTTTAAACTATTAGTGCGAATGTGTTGGAATAAATTGGTAAAAACTTTGAAAAATCTCTCTAGTTACGTAACTCGAGTTCAACCCGAGTTACGTGATTTTTAACTCGAGTTAAATAGAGTTCTTTTTTCCTCGAGTTGGCACATCACTATTACCTCGGCTACCTCGGGCCCGGGCGCGCCCCCGCGCCGCCCCCCCCGCCCCCGCGCCGCGCCCCCGCCCCGCCGCCGCCCCGCGCCCCCGCCCCGCCGCCGTCCCGCGGCTCACGCGGCCGAAATTTGCGCCACCCCTGAAATGACAGATAACAATTTTCAGCACCTTGTTACTGGCAGCGCCATCTGTTACTCCATACTGTTTTAAACTTTCGCGATTTTCACTAAACTAAACGGGACTTATCACTAAACTACGGGACTAGACTTATCTTTTTATTTCTTTTTATTTTTTAATTAATATTTACCTCGACGTTTCGGCCACATTGCAGCAGACGTGGTCACGAGTTAACTGAAGTGTAGGGTGTCAAGTACGTTTAGCCGCACGAGTCTTTCGAACTACCCGCACTTGATCCCGATTAGAATCAGCACCCGTATCTCGAACTACCAGCACTTGTTCAAGACTTTTTAACGGCACCCCATCACACCGACACACCACACTCACAACATCCGACGATCTCTCCGAACACTCATCCCGACGCCAACAATTATTTATAACAGGATTCCACAAAGACGAAAGCTTATATCCATCCGCCCGGGATAATGGATAGGGATTCAACAAAATGACCCAAAAAATTCTTTGGTTGTGTGACGGGTTTAACAATAATTGATAAAGTCAACCAAAAGATATCCTCTGCCTGACTAGGCCTCCTCCAAAGAACACCACATGACCAGTCCATTTGGGACTCCTGCAGCCTTTTTGTGGGGGCCTACCCACACTGCGTGATCGCCACTCAAAAACACATTGCCCTAACGGCCATCAGTTCTTCCAGCAAATATGATGTGACCAGTACCTTAGTCGTCCGCGCAGGGCTCTGTTGGCCCCGCGGCGCCGGAAGCCTCGCATCGTGCGCCCGCGCCACGCGCCCTGCGACAGGTTGCCGAACGATGCAGCCCGGCTAAAACAAAAAAGTTTCTGTAAAAACAAAAAATTATAAAATTAAAAAGTTAAGGTGAGTCTGGCGGGGTCTAATAGGTCAATCATTTTTTTGTTCCCTGTGACACAGAGGCTTTTGAATTGATGCTAGGATAATGCATTTCATATTGTATTTTACCACATTTATACAAACTTTCAATTAAAAGTGACAAAAGGTTTTAAATGATAAATGTCTTCTGGCTCATGGTCATATCATATTGTCTACCCGTCAGCCATCACTTTGCTTTTATGTTGGCACCTTTGAAACTACACAAATTGTTCACAATTGATTGAAAGTGAATTCATTCGCACATACTAACAAGTATGTTTGTTTAGGTGCTAAAGCCTGAGCTATATTTGAAAAGCTGTTGTTTGCAGATGATTTTCTTTAGAAATTGTTATGTATAGGACCAAGGAATTAAAACAAGGATGAACTAAATGAACTAAAAATGAACTAAAACAATTACTTTGCTCACCCGCAAAGGTCCGCAAAGGTCGCGGGTGAGCAAAGTAATTGTTTTAGTTCATTAATATGGACCTCCGCAAAGTAACGCCTGATTCAATAAATTATTTAAAACAAGGATGATAAAAAAAAACTTAATAATCTAATATTCAGCACTCAGTGTGGGTCATGTGCAGCCCATAGTTCTTCTTGTGGGAGAAAGTCATGCTAGGCGGATGGCAAATGTCAAAATTTTGAAGAATTGCGACCTGGCTCTGCCTCTTTTTGCTACTTAGTGACCTATGTTGCCAAAATGTTAACCACTGCATTCTATAGACAATAAGACTGATTAGACCTATAAAACATTAGCAGTTGCCTGCAACTTTGTCTGTGAAAAATTCATTTATCGCGCGCCCGTAGCAACTATACAATTTTCTGTGATAAAAGCTATCCATGTCTCAGGGTCTTAAACTATCTATGTACCAAATTACATGACAATTAGTTGAATACTTTAAAGGTCTCCACAAACCAAAGCACAGGGCGACGGAGCGTGCCCAGCGCGCTCTACAGGGTTATTTGTTAACACTAAATCAAATATACGGTGACACACACCGGCAGCACGGCACAATGTAATGTATATGATTCAGTGTTATAGTGTGCTGGGCAAACTCCGTCGGCATTGCGCGCTTTGTTTTGTGGGGGGCTTAAGGGTGAAAGTATAACATTAACAACCAAACATTGTAATATTTTTAATTTGGATTAGTTGTGGTGTGAAAGTACACAAATAAAATGGTAGGTTTAACTAGAAATCACAAATAAAATTTCGGACGCCAGGCTATTTAAGAAAACAAAACAGCCAAAACCCAGACAGTAGAACAAATTTTGGACTTTTTTAATCCAGGCCAGGGACTCAGACGTGGCAATAAAAACTGAGTCTCACCTGATAGAGGTTCCTAGTTTTCGTCTGATTTCATTGTAAGCTTGGTTATCGGACTCTTATGCCAAAATTACTAATCTAATTACTATGAGCTAATTAACACAAATTTACTCTTAAAATTTAGGTACAAATGCAATAATTAGGCGTCAAGATTCGCCTTCTATTTAAAAAAAAAAGGAATTAAAAAAATATGCCAGAAGGACGTGTGGCGTTACACTTCCATATTAAAAAAAAAGCTAAAGCTAAAAAAGCTAAAGTTATTTGACTTTGGTGCATCTTGCGGTAAAATAAAGTTTTTCACTGACCGTTTATGGACGAAAAATAGTTAAATACACAAACGAAATTTATGGCGGGATCCACATGGCGGCCGGCACCGCGTGCCTTCACATTTATTCCAGCATGCCGAAATGCGATGCGTCGATTGTTTTAATCCATAGAAGGAATACAAATATGTATTATATAAAGGAAAAAAAAAACGCCTCGCTGCTAAAATAAGAAAGCCACAAGTTAAATCTCAAATAAAAATCAAAATACCAAAAGGTTGAAAAAAAAACAAGTAATGGTAAAAACTCACCGTTTTTTCCGAAATCAATACATATTATGATAAATCACCATTTGGTGAATTAAAATTTGGCTTTTTATGCCATTTTAACACAGATCACAATGAGATTTTCTCAGATTACATTAATTTCAAATTTCAAGCCATCTTATCGATGGGATGACGAAAGGGAAGTAAAAAATGATTTTTCTTAATTACTTTAACAAGATTAAGCCTCTTAAGCCTCTGATAAACCAATTAAAAATAAAACCTACCTCAATTTTTGAACAATTTGTGACAGGTGTGGCTGAAACTACCCTAAAGCTAGAAATTTCTTAAAGGAACTGTCAAAATGATCCAATTTGTTTGTAGGGTTGGGAATACAACACTACAACATATACTGGCATTTATAATATTAGTTATGATTTTATGACTGAACATAAGATAATATTGCAAACCTACCTAAGGTTCCCATTGGACTGCCTCCACGAGATTCTGCTCTTGATGCCACGCTGGCTGAGGTTACCAAAGCTGTTGGAACGGAGCAGGCCAGGCAGGCTGCTCTCACTGCCGAAGCGGCGCAGAGCCCCAGGGCCCACGCCCAGCCGCTGACGGAGGGATTGCTGGAATTAAACAGGAACAGTGAAAACGCAAATATTTAATGTTTATTTGGGCAAAAAACAACACAATATAATGAGTGAACTTAAAGAAAAACTTATACATAGGCCAGCAAATATGCTTCAGTTAATTTATGCGGATGAAGTAATACGTAAAAATAAAAACAGTCAAAAATGAGAAAAAGAGAAGCGCATTTATAGCAGCAGAAACGCATGGAGTTATAGGTACTACAAAAACTTTACGAAATAAAAATATTGATAAATAGTAAATAAAACAAATTATTCTAGGTTGTATCAAAGATTCTCCAAGGTTATCTAATATTTAATTTGACGACGAAGCTTGAGGTCCCGGGTTTGATTCCTGCATAATTATTATTATTATTATATAGATTATTATTATTATTATTATAGCCTTTTTATTTCCATTATGAATTCATTCAACATAATATCATAGTAAATCAAGGGTGCATGCATTACATTCTCAATATAATTAAATTAATTATTACACTAATTATTAAATCAACATTTCATAATTATTTCTATATTAAATTTCATTTTGTAATAAATAACATTTCAGTAATAATTAATTATTTTATACTAATGATTTAATTCTATTTTTAAATAAAAATATTATACAGGGTTATTTTTAATTCACTGACATCCTCTTAACCCTGAATTCCTATCACTCAAACAAATGTTTTTTGTTTTACGATTTTCTAAAATGAAGCACTTTTTTTCCCATACAAATACACAGAGTATCGTAAAAATAAGAGGAAATCTCAAATTTTCAAAACGTTATTACACCAAAAATATTAAGTTATGACAAAAGCCGTAAAACAAAAAACATTTGTTTAAGTGGTAGGAGTTTAGGGTTAAAAGGATGCTAGTGAATTACAAATAACCCTGTATATTAGATATATTAAAATTACAAATACAGTTTAATAAGTTTGTCACTCATGGCCAACGGCGTCAATATAAATAAATTGATTTTCATTAAATTAAACACCACAATTCAATATGGACCCCTCAACAGATAAAGGCCTCCTCCATTTCATTCCACATCCGTCTGTCCTTTGCTTTTACAGTCCAATGTTCGCCGGCTATTCCTACTATCTCATCAGCCCATCTTTCTTTTGGTCTACCTCTTTTTCTTTTGCCTGTCGGACCTCACCAAGACGTTACTTTTTGCGCTCATTTGTCATTGTTCATGCGTGCAATATGACCTGCCCATTTCCACTTAAGTTTTTTTGAGTGTTCCAGAGCATCTATTAATTTTGTTGTTTTCCTTACCTCTGTATTTCTTTTTTTATGTATTCTTTGTATATTTAAAACGCTCATTTCCATTGCTCTTGGCACAGATATTTGTATGAAAAATATGAATGTTTGTTCTTGAGTTTTGGGTGTTTAATATGTATTTAAGTATATATCTATCAATATAAGTAAGTATGTTTATTTATTGCCTAGTACCCATAATTCAAGCTTTGCTTGCTTACTTTGGGACTAGGTTAATTGGTGTGAATTGTCCCATGATATTTATATTTATTTATTGATTGTTTATTTAATTATAGATTTTGAAAGTTAGTCTTAAAGGAGCTGGAGTAATTTCCAATTTCAGTTAGTAGGATTAAACTAAGTTGCTTTCAACACTGCAAAGTCAATTTCAACTTCAACTTTTTAGGTTTTGGCAATTGGTTGCTTTAGGTTAGCACCACTACTGCCAATAACTCCTGACAGTAGCAAAGTGTATCTTGTGTTTGACTAGTTTTAAAAAAAGTCCAAATTATGGTTGCAGCAACGTGTTTGTTGCGTACCGGGAATGGACGTCTACAAACTACAAAGACTAAGGTCCATGATGTGATAAAACTCCAGATACACTTACCCTCTTGGCTTGCTGTTCCAACCGGCGAGCCAGTTGTTCTATCATATTTTGATTTTGATTAAACTTGATGTTTTGGTTAAAAAAACTTCCAACTGACGGCCGTCGACGCGGCAATCGGGGCCGGGGCGGAGGCGCCGACCCTAACATAGTAAAACGGTCATTCAGACTCATATTAGTGGCCTGGAGACCATGCACTTTCTCTATAACCATGGTTTATCACCACCTTAAGGGTGCTAACTAAGCAAAAACAACACGCTTGAGTTACACTACGCCACGGCTGTAGAACGTGCTAGAACTTGTCGGCACTTTGTTTCAACAATATGTAGTAACTATCAAGTTCCAATAATACGTAATTTGAGTATATATTTAGAATATGAGAAACATGAGATAATATTTTTGCAGACGCTAGACTCGCGGTAAAGAAAAAGAATGAATGGGATGGGAATGGAATCTGACTGACTGAACAAATTATGAAATCGAATGACAAGTTTAAGAAGTATTTCTATTCTTTAAAATTTCATGTTCAAGAAAAGTATTCTATTACAGAAAAAGAACAAGTTAAAGAACATTTTATTGTTCATAATCAAAATATTTTTTAAACGTAAACTATCCTTTAAGCTCTTCGATTTTCCAGTTTATCTGAAGATTAGGCCTTACATCTTGAGTCTTAATTCAAGAAGTTATATCTGGAAAACGCTTTTACTACCACAGGCTATAAACAATTTTGAGTGAATGAATGTAACGTTTTGATATTAAAGTTTCCAGTTCTTCGGTTCAAATGTGTCTAAATTGAATCGTCTAAAGTCAGGTCACAACTACTTTTTCAAATGTAATTTTATAATATTTTTGTTGTATTTGAAGCAGTTTCGCAGAAAAAGGTTAATATCGATGAATTTCAACCTAAACTATTTGACAACTGACGTAAACGATTTTAGCCGTAACAAAACGTACACCGTCACAGTGACGTTTTCAATGACATTCAAAACATTCGCTTACCTCTGAGCTTACGCGATTTCATAATATTTTATTTTCATGAAAAGCTGAAATAAAAAGTCTATCGCTTAAGCGGTAACTCATCCGTAACAAATATACTCAGTTTACATGTAATAAAATCAGTATTCTGAAACCATTACAACGTTTTACAGCGTTTGTTTTGGTGCGTGTTGTCTAGGTTAGTTACTGAAACAGTATGAAGCTCGACCGGTATATAAGGCAGTGCCCGAGCGGCGAGAAGCTTATTTCGATCCAACCTACGATGTCGGAGGTTGCCAACGGCTCGCCACTTGACGACAATTGTTTGTTCGATATGGACGCTTGCTATGATACCTTCGACAAGGACGGGTACGTTTTAGACCTACTAGCTTAATCACTCCCTACTCATGAATGATGAATCAAAAATTTTCAGCAGAAAACAAAACAATTTTCCCGCGCAAAAGTAACTTTTTTTTTTACTGTTTTGGTTTATAAAAATGAAAACTGTAAAGTTTGAAAAGTTTAAAATAGTTTTTCAAAGTTCATATTAAGCTTGTCCAACTTCGTTCGGAACTTCCTATCAATTTGTAGCCGCAATATAAATAATTTATTCATTTCTTGGGCCAGTGACAGAGACCAAAGTTCACTTAACATTATTCATTAAGTTTTTGCATTCTAATTTGGTCACAAGTACTTCAGACTTTTTTTATATGAACTGGCATGATGGCCTACTTGCTCACCATCGTAAAACTTAATACATAATGGTATAACTCACAGAAATATATCGAGATAGAAGGAAAATGCTCGGCAATTTGTAGCGAGACCGAGCCTGTAACATCTTGCGTAGGTACTTTGACGTCACGAGTGTAATTTAGTGATGGGAAACAAGCCGCGCGAAATCAATTCAAAAGCATCGATTCACAGATCGATTAGGGAACCGATTCTTATGCACAGAGGAAATGATAATTATTTTCGACAGAGGAAATGAGAAAGGTCAGAATTTCAAATCGAAAAATATAAATGTAGGTAGGTACCTACCTAACCATTAAATTGCTTTACATTTAATGAACTAAAACAATTACTTTGCTCACCCGCGACCTTACAATAGTTACGTTTATGCAAGAAATGTGTGTTCATGCAGTTCCTCCACCTCCACACTGTACGAACACACACAAATCACATAAACACAACTATCACCACCACCAAGCTACACTGACGCGTTTCGAACTCAACCAGAGCTCATCCTCGGAGTTACCACAACCGTATGCTATGCTACCAAATGTTAAACATTAATGTTAATTGTTTTAGTTCATTAATATGGACCTCCGCAAAGTAACGCCTGATTCAATAAATTAAATGCTTTACATTTGTCAGTACCTACTATAGCCGCTGCAGTTATTCATCATCATCATCATCATTTCAGCCGTAGGACGTCCACTGCTGGACATAGACCTCCCTCATTGACGCCCAATCATTACAGTTGAAAGTGACTTGCATCCTCCCTGAACCTGCGGCCTTCACCAAATCGTCCGTCCATCTCGTTGGTGGACGTCCCACGCTGGGCTAGCCAGTCTGTGGTCTCCATTCGAGAACTTTTGGGCTCTAACGACCATATGTTCTGCATGCTATATGGCCTGTCCATTGCCATTTCAACGAGCTAATCCGTTTGGCTACGTCGGTGACCCCGGTTCTTCTACGGATCTCCTCGCTTCTGATTCGATCCCGTAGAGAAACTCTGAGCACAGTCCTCTCCATAGCTCGTTATTATAATCGTACCTATAATCGTGTAAGTACTACACACAAACACACACACACGCACATTTTTTAAAATAATATTTAGCCTTATGTAAATGTGTTCCTTTTCATCATATGACATCATCACTACATCAATAGTCGGATAAGCTGTACTGATTACTCGTCGGTACTAAAGCCAGTAAAGGTGTCTTCGTGGAAATGTATAGAACAATTCTTGCTGTTTTTTGTAGGAAACCATTTTTTACGACCAGTTGTTTTCAATCCATTTATTTTTAATATGAGGATCATTCGGAAAACTAAAATAAAATTGCAATA
Organism: Archips xylosteana; assembly: GCA_947563465.1. Taxonomy (NCBI): domain Eukaryota; kingdom Metazoa; phylum Arthropoda; class Insecta; order Lepidoptera; family Tortricidae; genus Archips; species Archips xylosteana. Next base: position 1,603,372 of record OX387364.1, on the reverse strand, counting down.
TAGAAGTAACCATAACCTGTTTGTTAATAATATTTGCTTTGCACTACGTACATTATATAGCTACATAATAATATAAAAACGTAATTATCATTTCCTCTGCTTTCAAAATCGATTTTAATCGAGTAAGAACTGCGATAGTGTACTTGTACATCACTATTCTTACTTTTGACAGAAAAAATGATAAATTGACCTTGGACGCGACTCGATAGTTTGAATAGCTTATTTTTACATTGCTGGTTTTGAACGCACGCCATGTCTGGCTCGTCAAATTAAAGCCGCAATGGAAAGCTAGCGTGGACACACTATCGCCCGCTACTGTTCTGATGAAAATAATAAAATAAATCGTTTTTTAATTAATAACAGATATTTTAGGACAAATAGTAGTTACCAATGAAAGGAAATACCTCGACTAACAGCTCCAACTTTATTTGTAGTATTTGAACTGTTAATTACTGAACAACGAGTCATTTTATTTTTAAAACCTGACGTCGCAAGCAGACCGCGGTCGAGAGCAGACTGAAGTTCGCGGCGAGCATTGGGGCTTATAAACTCCATTTGGCCAGTCGACGTACGTAAACTCTTTCCTTCTATCTCGATATATTTCTGTGGTATAACTAGTCCTGGTATAGTTAATCTAAGTACAGAATTATATACCATGTTTTTTTTTATTTCTGTTAACTTTAAGGAAAGATTATTCAGGTTTAATAGAGTTAATTTCTTGAAGTAACTAGTGCCTTAACTCTTACTATTTTTGAGATATTCAATAGTTAAATTTGAATCTTTTAAATTTTATCAGTAAAGAGTTTTCCATTCATAGCTATTTGCTAGAAGGAGATTATTATATTTTTTTTAGTTAGAATAATGTTATTATTATTATTGTAACTCTAAGGGACCTTTTGCACTGTAATATTGGTTTATTATGTATGAAAAACAAGAAAAAACATTTTTAATTTAACAGAATAAATAAGAATATGTACTTATTCTTTTACATATTAAGGACTGGTTTGGAGTTAACTTAACAGCAAAGTTACATAGTTAGCTGCTGTTTTAACAACCTTAGTTGATTTTTATACTATAGATTTGGTATTACAGTTTAGAAATATTAATATTAAATTTCATAAAAATTCGTTTTGTAAGCAAGAAAAACAAAGAAGTCATTCAATGGAAAAATAACAAATATTTTCTATTGTCATTGTAAAATGAAACTACAATAATGTAGTAAGTATATTACCTATTGTTGCATAGAAACCTCCCATTGGCCCCACTGGCATGTTCACGGACATTGGACATAACTTGTAGGTATGCATAGTAAATGAGTCAGTCAAACAGTTGAATTGATTTGGGTAATATTTTTGTACATACTTCCACTGAAATTTCATAATTATCATATACATCCCACTGCAGAGCACAGGCCTCTACCCAGAATGAGAGGGTGGGGCCGTCGTTCCCACGCGGGTCCAGTGCGGATTGGGAACTTCACACACTGAATTTCTTTGTAGGTGTGTGCAGATCTAATTCCCTTACGACGTTTTCCTTCACTGTAAAGATCATGCTAAATTTCAAATGTAATTTCGCACGTAAATTCCGAAAAACTCACGAGGTTGAGCCCAGATTTGAACCCACAACCTTTTGCTTGTAAAGCCATAGTTCAAACCGGGATCCTGCCTTTTTACCAAAAATATTTGCCAACTGATTCGTTTCCCTAAGAACTGTTTCATTTCTTTCTGTTTATTTGTGTTTTGGTTTACTTATGAAACCAAAAGAATGTAAATGACCACATTTCCTTGCTAATTGTTACATATTTGCTGTGACTTATTTTTCAAAACTGTTTTTCAATAGAAAGACACATCATGATCGCTTACCTTCTTTCTAATACTAAAGAAAATGAAGTATAGACTACTATACTACAGCTTTTTTTTCCACTACTACCAGTAAACTGGGGTTACTTTAGGAAATTTTGGTGCTACTTTGATAGATTTAAAGTGGTTATAAAAACGAAAATATTCATAGCTCGATTGAGCAAATGACGTAAAAAGTTAGGAAATTTATCAAGGTAGTTATTTCACTGCCACAGATGGTATAAAAAAATAAGGAGACGGCGTAAAAACTGTTTTCCAAAGTAGCCCCTGCATTTTAAAGTAACCCCATTTTACGGTACCTTATAATAGTAGGATTGTAAGCAAATAACGAGAGCTTTCCATCCAGTGACGGCAAGCTGAGCTTCCCTGAGTTCCGCGTGATTTGCAAAGCCCTGTTCCGTAACGACAAGGGCCACATTTACCCGCTGTCGGAGGAGCGCGCGCGACACATCTTCCAAGTGTTCGACAAGAACGAGGACGGGTTCGTCGACAAGGAGGAGTTTACGTTCTGCTGGAACCATTGGATCAAAGTCGTGAGTACCTATACCTTCTATAGCTAACCCGTTTAAACGTGAAGTCACATCTATCAGCTCAGCACCGAATCGCATTTAGCTGGATGATTTTGGACACACTATACGCATCGCAAGTTAAAGTATGCTGTTACATGTTTTCAGATGCTAAAGGGTGCTATCGAATGCTTTAGTACTCTTATTCGTTACGCCGCAGTTGATGTTGAAAACTGTCATGGATAGGTCAACTATAAACGTTATTGTCCTAGCAACGCAAAAGGCGAAGGACGTGGATTAATCCACTATGGAAAACTAGGGTTATCAATGGAAGTTTTGTAACACTTTCATTTGCGTAAGCAGCCTTTCTCATACGCAAGCATCCCAGTACGCTTAGTATAAGTTTTACTTCACCAAAATACTTCTCGATCGCGTTTACGTAAAAATTTCAATTCTATGGAAACATGGACGCGCGCACGCGGAGGCCCTGTCCATGTTTCCCTCGTAATTGATTTTTTTACGAAAACGCGATCGAGAGGTATTTTGGTGAAGTTTAACTTATACTAAGCGTACAGTACGCTTAGTACAAGTTTTACTTCACCAAAATACTTCTCGATCGCGTTTACGTAAAAATTTCAATTCTATGGAAACATGGACAGCGTCTCCGCGCGCGCGCGTCCATGTTTCCATAGAATTAAAATTTTTACGTAAACGCGATCGAGAAGTATTTTGGTGAAGTAAAACTTATACTAAGCGTACAGCTCACGCTTAAGCAGCCGTTATCAATCGCAAGCGTTATGTCTCACACGTAAGCAACTATTCTCATTCGCAAGCATCTAGTCTCACGTCTTAAGCAGCCGTTCGCAAACTTTATCTTGAATAAGCATTCTTCAGTATGTTAAATGGATAGCTACACTTAAGTATACGCATTTAATGCTGAGGCTGGATCGGTGCGGAAGGGTGAATTGATGCGGACGCATCTTCATACAATATTGTGTTTTTGTATTGCAAAATGCGATTCGATGCTGATAGATGTGACTTGTGAGTCCTTTCCCGCACGGCACAGGGGCTGGGGGGTAAGACGACAAAGAAAGCCTCATGTGCCGGCTCTCCCGGCCCCCTTTGTCGTCTCACCCCCTAGCCCCTAACCGCGCAGGCGAGGACTCGGTTAAACGGTTTAGCTATAATCTAGGTTAACCCTCGAATTTACTCCTGACAATTGTGGATATGTAAGTACTGTACAACTGTGGATACTGGAGTACTTTGGTCACATAATGTGAAGTGAAAAAAATATGTTGGGACACTATTTATGAAGAGATTTATTGTTAAAACGCGCAGAGTAACTTACTACGGTTTAATAGAATCGCCATTTTTTCCTCTCTGGCGCTCGCGGCCTCTCATTGGCTGTCGCTACAAAACGAGCCCCAATGGGAGAGCGCGGACGCTGAGTTTTCTGTTGTGGCAACACGCCACAAATATATATTGTTTTCAGAAATCCATTTAACCCAATTGGTAAGTTATAGTAGTTTGCGAGCTCAACATTTTGGGATTAAAATCTCATGTTTCAAAAAATGTTACTAGACATGTTCATTTCCGTGCACCGTTCGTATCATTATGCTTTAATGACACCCGTACACTCGAAACAAACCATTTCGATTCCTAAATAAGTCCTAAATTGCTGTGTTTATGTATCACAAGTGAAGTGACGGGCGTTTATCCGACCATTGGTAGAGCTTGTCTAATTTAAAATGACGCGCGCCCAGCCACTGCATTTACGCACATCTGCCAAGAGAATTATTTCTCTATTGTAGCTTAAATAGAGTTTCAAATCCTGTGCGTAAATGCGGTGGTGGGGCGCGTCATTTTAAATTAGACAAGATCTAATGATAAATACGGCCTCCTCCTCATCATGAAAGGTAAAATTCGGGCATGTGCCCTAAGATGCATCGGTCTATGGACAGGATTCACTCGACTTCATAGCAACAACGGACCCTAGTGAGCATGCCGGAAAATTCTGGAACAGTGACCACATGGAAGAAGTCATGGGAGTGGTGATTAGTCTGGTAGTTCGTGGGTTGGTTCAAGATCGCTGTTTCCAGCAGCTGTGTCAAAGATAAGGATATCATTAGTTAGCCGATGTCCAGTAGGATATGGCACCTCGAGAAGAAACGAAAAGGTTCGTCAGTTTTCAAAAAATTTAATTTAACACTTTTCAAGCAGCTGAAAAAAACCTGGTACCTACCCCTCAATGGTGAAGTTGTTCCAGTTCTGGAAAAATAGCAGTCTTAAGCGAAGCAATAAAACTAAAAGTCAATAAGTCGTTTATAGTACACCGTGTTTTTTTTTTATTCAGGCCAAATAGAGTTAAATTCTCGAAGAAACTAGTGCCTTATCTTACTATTTTTGAGATATTCAATAGTTAAATTTAATGGCTGAACCAGTATAAAAGGTCCGAGCAACGTGTCGAATTTAACGGAAATAAAAAAAAAACGGCGTATAGTTCCACATTTTTCCTTGCACATTCAAGTAACGACGAAATGCCCGCAATGTGCTCGGAGTTTCGCCGCAAAGATAGGCTACATTAGCCATCTTCGGGCGCATGAGCGCTAGAACACCAATTAAGTAGGAGTCGAAGTGGTCGCCATGGCCGAAACCGGTCGGAATCAATCAATCAAACGACGAAAATCGAGGCCGAAAACATGGCACATTACCGTTTTCGCACTTTTTTTGGAATAAATCCTGCTTATACAAAAAAGTAAACAAACCACACAGAGGCTCGATTCGAAAGCGATTACGAACAATCTACGAATAATTCAATCATTACGAGCATTCATCGCGGATTAGCTATCGCGCATCGATTGATTGCTTATCGCTATCAATGGACAGGATTGCGCAGCCTTCACGTGCTTACTATTAGGTACTGACATCCCGTCATGCTGTAATGTACAATGGGCTTTATGAGAAAGTCCGATTTTTTGTTTATTAAATGCAATTTACATGTAGGTAAATAAGTACAATTCAATCATATGAAAACCCAGAAGGGCACAGCATTTTTGAATGAGAGAGATTAATACAATAAATTGATATTTTAGTTTTTTTTTTTACCCGAAGGAAGGTTATGTTTTTCGAGTGTGTTTATTTATTTATTTGTGTTTTTTTATACAATATTAGATATTGCCCGCAACTTCGTCCGCGGAGAATAGGGGTACAAAAAATAGCCTACGACCTATTCTCAGATCTACCGAGCCGTTTTGGAGGAGTTCGATAACAAACACCGTGACAAGAATTTTTTATATACTTGATATTGGCTTGCGTTTGACCACAATCACGCCTGAGCCCTTATGGAAAGTGAAGACGATGTATCACTCTTTGGCACGCCCTACAGCCTAGACTCGACGGATTTTAAAGTGTGAGGTGTCGTTAGATTCGTCTCAGTTGCGAGAGTGACATAGAAAGAAAGAAAGAAAGAAAGAAGACATTTATTCACTTTTACAAGACAAACATATACAAGAAAGTACACACAAAAAAAACAAAGATAACAAACAATGGAAAAATAAACATGTACAATACACAGCTAAGCATGTGTCCCCGCAAAAGTGAAACGGTCGCTGACTCAGCATTATGCTGAGGCGTTAGACGCCTGCAGCGCTAATTTTCTGTCAGAACCGTCTGTGACTCACGAAACGATACACAAATATACTATAATGAACCACTTACCTATATAGAAATAAATTAATAAAATGATAAAGAATTGATAAATAGTATAGATTTATTATAGAGTAGCATAATAAGTTAATAAGTAAATAAATAAATTCATTCATCATCATTTCAGCCGAAAGACGTCCACTGCTGAACATAGGCCTCCCCCAAGGCTCGCCAAACAGATCGGCCCTGCGCCATCCGCATCCAATGCGTTCCCGCTACCTTCACCAGGTCGTCGCTCCATCTTGTTGGAGGCCTACCTACACTGCGTCTTCCGGTCCGCGGACGCCACTCGAGAACCTTTCGGCCCCATCGGCCGTCAGTTCTACGGGCGATGTGCCCTGCCCACTGCCACTTAAGTCTAGCGATTCTTCGAGCTATGTCCGTGACTTTAGTTCTCGCGCGGATTTCATCATTTCTAATGCGATCCCGTAGAGAAACTCCAAGCATAGCCCTCTCCATCGCCCTCTGAGTGACCTTGAGCTTCCTTATAAGACCCATCGTTAGCGGCCACGTCTCAGTGCCATAAGTCATCACTGGCAACACACACTGGTCAAAGACTTTTGACTTGAGACACTGCGGTATATCGGATGACAAGATATTGCGGAGCTTCCCGAACGCTGGGCAGCGTTCGGGAATAAATAAATTAAAATAAAGAAAAAGTAAACGGAGAAGATATGTTTAAAAACAACAGGCTGGCATATCAATGTGTAGGTGCTGGTTTTTACGGATAGGATAGGGTTTATATTTTCCCGGATTTCCCGTGGAAACGGGAATAACACGGGAAACACTGATTTTCGAAAATACTTATACGATTTCAAAAGTTACTGTCGAATTTGAGATGAAATTGACGGTGACATAAAGACGGACGTGCAACGTGAAATTTAGACATGAGGTCCACTTTTGGGGATAAATTAGGAAATTTTTCGCGGTTGGTTTTTTAAACTACAATTGTTTACTTTCCCTACAATAAACCAATCTGTTTTTGTTTAGAGCAGATAAAGATGGACGTCATCTGTTGCAGATAGTGCGGCCAATCAGCGCGTTCCTGGTGGTGGACGTTCAGAACGACTTCATATCCGGGACCCTGAATATCAGCAAGTGTAACGCGCAACAAGATGGCAGCGAGGTCAGTGGCCTTTTGTTTATTGTACAGTCTGCCAAAAATATGGTCTACCACGCTATGGTTGAAGTTCATTTGCACGTCTTGATACAAGAAGGACGATTTTCCATTGCAATAACAGTGACTAATGACTTTTGACTTAACTCAGTCCAAAAAGTCAACCTTAGCGATATTTAGATCTCGCAGAAACTTTTGTCAAAACTGGTAGACCACTTGTTGGCTTGACTGACCGTACACCTCGTATTCTATGTAAGCATTCGTAGAGTGAGTACTTAGTTATGTATAAAATGATGTGCCCATGTCTTTTAGGACGGAATTTATTTTGACATTTGCCTGCACCTACCTACTTATAGTAAGTACTTAAAATTTTATAAGCTGGGGGTTTAGGACTGCAGAACTCATCTAAAAGATAACATTGTTCTCGTTCGTTGAAGCCTACCGCTAATAACAAATTAGAACAAGTAACAAAAAATGCAAACAAATAGCTACTGTCTTCTCTAAGTTACAAGGTTGAAATTGCAAAAGCTTAACTCATTAAGAAAGGTCTTTCGTCATTGTAAGCGGTACTCAGGTAGATCGTCGGCGTTGTATTGCGTCCATAATAGAACAAACGAGAACAATGTTATCTTTACCAGATGAGTTCTGCAGTCCTAAGCCCCCAGCTTATAAAATTTGAAGTATACTAGTACGAGTATGCAGTGCCGCGCTGTGCTCAGGGGTATCCCTGCCTTTTTACTACCAAAGGGTACTTTGATTATTTTCTTGAAATTTAACAAAGACTTGTGTTTCCTTGCGGTTTCTATGAATGAAATGCTCCAACTTTACATCGAAAGAGTCTCAGGTTGCGGAGCCCTGATATCATTGACCCCCAAACTATTACGTGCGGGACTAAAATGCGTTAAGGAAGTTTTCAAACTAAAGTTACTTAAAAGTAATATCTAGTCTCTAAAAATATCCAAATAGCACTTTAATATCGGGTTATAAGCAACGTTATAGTAATTTAACGTAATTTTTAAAATGTGCACTAATAAATCCTTAGTAACTTACTAATATTATAGTATTTACTTATTAGTTTTGCGATTTTAACCGGTTATCTTCATTCCTCAAAATTATGTCTCTGCCACCCGGGCTATACACGTCCTATTTCTGAGCAGGCACCGAATGTTCCCGCGGATCCGTAGGTTGTAGGTCCCGCACGGGCTCAGTGCACATTGGGAACTTTACATACACCATTAGGGTGAGGCCACACGAGCGTAATTTTGTGAGTCGTGAGCGGCAGAATTTCGGTCCGCGCCATACAATATGGACGCCATCACGTGACACTCACGTGACACAATGTACGGCGCAATCGAAATTCTGCCGCTCACAACTCACAAAATTATGCTCGTGTGGCCTCACCGGTTTACTAATGTTTCGCAAATTACGTTTCCCAAACTGATTCATTTGGCAAATGTTTCATTTCCCAAATGTTTATTTTTTCTGAAACTGTAAACTTTTCAGGGTTGTTATAAAACAAACCTAACCTAACCTACAGAATAGTCCTGAAATATATCCTGAATAGTTTACAGTTTCAGAAAAATAAACATTTGGGAAATGAAACATTTGCCAAATGAATCAGTTTGGGAAACGTAGTTTGCCAAACGAAAGTAAGTATAGTCGGGGTAAGAAAAGGTTCGTCACTTTTCGACTCTATGTCAACGAGTTAAGGTCGAAAGTGACGAACCTTTTCATACCCCGACTATACACCGGCCTCACCCTATAGCTCCAAACACACTGACAGCGGAGGCCTGGCGGTGCGTTTGGAGCCTTATAGCCGAGCGACAAAACTAACAGAACTACACACTCGCTTCTCGCTGCTCGCCAACTCGTTTCTAGATTCTAGTTCATTGCGTGTGCCGCCTGATAATCACTGTGGTGCGAGCGTCTCGGACGCGCAATGAACGTAGAAAACGCTCGTCGCTGCCGCCGGTCGCGTGAAGTCGTGGCTTGCCCATAACGGCAAACAACCAGTAAAGTCTCAAAATAATTCACGGATTTCACGGATTAGTATCTGACGTGCGAAACCGCTCTACCAATATGACCGTATCCGTACATTGGCAGGTATGCCGTGCCCCGCGCCCATACCGTCAGTATTAACATAAGTCGCATTGCGTTCATTAGGTATATACCGTTATGTCAAATGATGAATAAAATCTATTTTTGGCCGTAGGGTTGAGAAAAAACATGTTATGGTTGCGTTTACCTTTGTCTTACCTTAAACGCTTTTACCTTTAGGGGCAAGGGGTGGGTGGTAATCATTATTATGCATGTTAACTTACCTTTTAAATACTTATTTAGCACTGATACATATATAACTATACAAACCGTTTTTAATCTATAAATATAATTTTAAATTGTAAAAGAAACAATCTAGATTCACTCAAATGCAAGAACTACCTTCCGTCCGACACAAGAAAAATCATTAGGATGGGCGCGCCCCGCCGTTGACTCTCAGTTTTAAACACACCAAAAAGGCGGGACCTGCTCGACGCTGATTGGTAGAAATATTTAGTTCGTAATGTTGGCAGCTGGTGGCGCGACAGTTTGTTGTGACTTTTCGTTTGACAGATGTCATCCCGGAAGCACCACAACACCCGCAGATGGCGCTAGTTAGAAGATTGCCAACGTGCAGGTTATCCTATAACGCAACGATAAACTGGTACCGAGTGAGGGATCAAGTTAAACCAGTAGGTACATCATTATTTCAGCCGAAAGACGTCCACTGCTGAACATAGGCACAGAATATATAATAGTACTAACGTACCTACAGAATGGACACGCTCCACCCCGCACCGATTCGAGTTACCCCACCCCTCAAGGCGCAGATTGCTGGACCCCGCCGGAATACAGAAGAGTGCGCGCGCGATGTATGTAGGCGTACACGTGTACTGACGTCGTCGTGCTTATGTAGATTCAAGAACGCGTATTTGTACGTCGTGTCCGCCGCGTGACATAGGTCTCCCGCAAGGTTCGCGAAACAGACCGGTCCTGCGCCATTCGCATCTAACGCGTTCCCACAACCTTAACCAGGTCGTGGCTCCATCTTGTTGGAGGCCTACCTACACTACGTCTTCCAATCCGTAGACGCCATTCGAGAACCTTTTGTCCCCATCTGCCATCAGTTCTACGAGCGATGTGCCCGCCCTCTGCCACTTAAGTCTGATTCTTCGTCCTATGTCGGTGACTTTAATTCTTGCGCGGATTTCATCATTTTTAATATGGTCCCACTGCGGAACTCCGAACATAGCTCTTTCTATCGCCCTCTGAGTGCCCTTGAGCTATCGAAAAAGATGTTGAAAATGAAGCCTTACGAAAAATTTCCCTGAGTGGTTTAGAATTACACCTCTCCATTTTTTCCGTGGAATTTATCTGCGGAATTACATTTGTAATTTACCATGAGCTTTACGGTGAAGGAAAACATCGCGAGGAAACCTGCATACACCTGAGAAGATTTTCAATGGTGTGTGTGAAGTTCCCAATCCGCAGTGGGCCCGCGTGAGAACTACGGCCCAAGCCCTCTCTTACTGAGAAGAGGCCTGTGTCTTGCAGTGGGACGTATATAAGCTGGGATGATGAGGTCCAAAGAAAGGTAATGATCATACTCTTCTGGACTTTCTTGGCCCTGTGTTGCCAGCCCTGCCGCGCGGCATTGCCAATGTCAGAATCTTTCCAAAGTGTAGTAAAACCCTCGTTACATTACATAAACTGGCAACCCCACATAAACTCGGGGCGCATCAAGCCTAAATTGTACAAAAGCTTTATTAAAACTCATTTTTTACCGTAGGCAAGTACTTAAGTAGTTTTGATTTTCTGTCATCATTTTTGATAAGTGATTCATCATCATCATCCCAGCCTATATACGTTCCACTGCAGGGCGCAGGCCTCCTCACAGAATGAGAGGGGTTGGGCTGTAGTTGGGTGAGGCCGCTAGGCGTTTCAACCGCCGTATCCCGTGTGTTACCAAAATCTAAGGATAATGTCCGTCCATAATCTAAAACTAATTGCAATTCTGCGACCCCACACCACATCATGCGTGGTGGTGGTCACTGAGATTTTTTAGTTGACGGACGGACGGAGTCTATTTTGGTAACACACGGGACACGCGGTTAAAACTAGGGATTGCAATCCCGCAAAACGGGATCCCGCATTCTGCTTTTATTAATTGCTGGATCCCGCACCTTTAAAGCGCGGATCCGCGGATCCCACAAATTAAAAATTTAGCGCTAAAACTTTCACGTAAATCGACACAATAATGCCATTTGCTTCTTAAGAGCTTATTTTCAATAGTTATCACCATAGATTGATATCACAGTAATAGCATCTAAGAGAAAGTTGTGATTTGATTATTATTCATTATATGCCAAACATTTTAGAGATGAATTTAAGAAAACAGATTACTAGTTTTTTATTTTTTTTTAATTATTGTTGTTTTTCATTTAATGATAATATTGTATTTGAATTGAATTGAATCGATTTGTTACTTATACTTAATTAATAGAAAATAAATAATTTCTGTTGCTTTTTTTACACAAAAATCTGTAGTTTAAATTTGATTTTATAACAAAATTTCAAAGAATCCCGCATAACAATCCCGCGTGATTGAATGAGCTGCGGGATTGCAATCCCTTGCTGAAACGCCTCGCGGCCTCACCCAGTTACCACGCGGGCCCATTGCGGATTGGGAACTTCACACACACCATTGAATTTGTTCGCAGTTGCATGCAGCCTTATGCATTATCTGCATACACCTGTATATACAGGTTTCCTCTCGATGTTTTCCTTCACCGTAAAAAGCTCATGGTAAATTTCAAATGTAATTTCGCACATAAATTCCGAAAAACTCGGAGGTGCGAGCCGGGATTTGAACCCACGACCCTCTGCTTGCGATGCCATAGGTCAAACCACTAGGCCACCACACCACGGCTTTCCCATTGAATTGAATTTGCAAAAACAAATCTTAGTTCCATCGAAGGAACTACTACGAAATATCTAAAGATATCCAAACAAAACGCAACGTCACAACATATCAGTAACTATAACATAGTTATCAAGCCCATATGTCAATACCTGTTTATACCTGTCCACCGTGACCGTTATCATTTTGAACTCTACGTCCCCGAGATAAGGGCCACGTCTATAGCGACGCGTCGTATCGACCTAACAGCGCGTCACCGATCGACTAATAGATAACTTTTGTATGTGTGGGTTAGCTTAGTCGATTGCCGAGTTAAATTTGTACAAGGAAACGTCTAAGGAAATAGCAAGTCATCTAGATTAGACTAGCTTTATCTTCATCCAAGCATATCATGTCTCACTGCAGGGCACAAGCCAGGGCTTGGGCCGTAGTTCCCACGCGGACCCAGAGCGAATTGGGAACTTTACACACTCCATTGAATTTCTTCGCAGGTGTGTGCACGTTTCCTCACGAGGTTTTCCTTAGCCGTAAAGATCATGGTAAATTTCAAATACAGGGTTATTTTTAATTCACTGACATCCTCTTAACCCTGAATTCCTATCACTCAAACAAATGTTTTTTGTTTTACGACTTTTTAAAATGAAGCACTTTTTTTCCCATACAAATACACAGAGTATCGTAAAAATAAGAGGAAATCTCAAATTTTCAAAACATTATTACACCAAAAATATTAAGTTATGACAAAAGCCGTAAAACAAAAAACATTTGTTTAAGTGGTAGGAGTTTAGGGTTAAAAGGATGCTAGTGAATTACAAATAACCCTGTATAAGGCCGTGTTCAAACCAAACTGACTGTAAGCCGCTGAATATTATGTGAGCAAAATAAACGGTATTTTATGTCAGCGTCTACGCATAGCGTAATAACGTAATGTTGGTTAGATGTGAACGAAAGAGTAAATATGTATGGAAATACAATAAACTGCGTAACGTTCGCTCACTTTCGGCGGCTGACAGTCAGTTTGGTTTGAACACGGCCTAATATCGCACATAAATTCCGAAAAACTCAGAGGTGCGAGCCCGGATTTAAACCCACGACCCTCTGCTTGAGAGACAATAGGGCGAGCCACTAAGCCACCACGGCTACTTGCTGGCTACAGTAGACTGGACGATTTGGTGAATGCCGCAGGTACAGGGTGGATGCAATTCCCTTTCAACCGTAATGATTGGGCATCAATGAGGGAGACCTATGTCCAGCAGAGGACGTCCTACGGCTGAAATGATGATGATGATAGTTGACTGGTAATATGTATGGGTTCCATACACCGTCGTGGACAGGCGTATGTAATTAGAAGCGGCCATGCGTGAACTGACAATAAGAGTGGATCAGCCGATCTAGTAGACCGTGACACCATGCCAACAGTTTCGCCGCACCTAAGGACGACATTTGACCAATTAACTGTCTCCGACCCATAGGGTGCGGTTAAAGTACCACCTTTACTCGACCCACAATCGACCCGGAACCCGGACCCAATAACAAGGCCTACAATTTTTTTGAAAACAATGGACCTGGGGTTGTTTTGACCCGGACTGAACAACAATTACGTATGACATGAACGTGTCTTTGTGTGCCTGGATCAATTTACCAAAATCGCTATATCCTAGTTGCAAAATTTCCATTCGTAAGTTTTCCCAAATGCTTTTTTCTCACTATAGTTTTTTACTGAAGCTTATTTTCACAGTAGCGTTTTTTCCCAATTTGAATTGACACAGAAACAGTAGCGGAGCGCCTTCTTCTGTGTGCTTTTGGCCCTTCGGGCCGATGCAAACTTAACATAACCTAAACCTACCTATGTTTCTGTGTCGATTAGAATTGGAAAAAACCGGCCAAGAGCGTGTCGGACACGCCCAAGATAGGGTTCCGTAGCCATTACGAAAAAATCAAGTAATATTTTTCTAAGGATTTCGTATGTGTACGGAATCTTTCAAGTTAGGTATCGTCAATACTTTGAAAAAAGCTCGTATCTCAAAATCGTTAATCTGGCAAAGTGAACTTTATTACGCGCATATCAAGGTTCAGTTTTGTTTACATGCTGATTTGAGATACGAGTTTTTCAAAGTAGTGACGGTATGTTTAATACCTTAGGCTAGGCTACTATTTACTCTTAAACTACAAATAATTCCCAAGCAATCTTAGCCGCTATAATTTTCCTTGTATATTTACTACCATTTCGAATTTTTTCAAATTTTTCCACCCAACAGTTTAGATTTTAAAGGGGGGAGGGACGGTCGATTTTAATGAAATTTTTCACTTTTAAGTTGAATATTTCGCAAACAAATCACTGAATACAAAAATCATGTTAGCAACCCCCCAATGGTTTTAAAAGACCTATCCAACGATACCCCACACTATAGGGTTAGTCGAGAAAAAAAAATCACCCCCACTTTACGTCTATGGGAGGTACCCTAAAAAAAATTTTTTTAGTTTTTTTTATTTAACCACTTTGTCGGCGTGACTAATATATATATTCATGCCAAATTACAGTTTTCTAGTACTAACAGTCTCTGAGCTTAGCCGCGGACAGACAGACGGACAGACATGGCGAAACTATAAGGGTTCCTAGTTGACTACGGAACCCTAAAAAACGCGATTGTGAAAATAGGCTTCAGTAAAAATAAAAACCCATTTTGGGAAACAAGTATTTGGGACAAAAGCGAATGGAAATTTTGCTACTGGGAAATCAACTGCGGTCACAAAAAATCGCGTTGAAATGAAGACTTCTTATGTACTGCGTACCTCGGAGGGAAAAAACTATGCGCTTATTGTCTAACGTACGTGCGCTTGCTATCGCGTTCACTATTTCCGACTCGCACTTGATCGTCTCTCCCATACTACACGGGGCCCCGAAAGTCAAATATATATTCGTTTCATCATCAGCTTATGCTCGTCCACTACTGGACATACCTAGGCCTCTCCCAATAACACGCCACTGAACACGGTCGTTGGCCACTCTCATCCAGCTCTTGCCAGAGCTGCCTTGCGATAATCATCGCTCCACCGAGTCTGAGGACGTCTTACGCTACGTTTGCTGATCCGTGGTCTTCACTCAAGAACTCGTCTACCCCAACGGTTATCGGTTCTTCGGGTTGTATGGCCGGCACATTGCCACTTCAGCGTGCTAATGCAGTGGGCTATGTCGATAACTTTGGTTCTCTGACGGATCACTTCGTTACGAATTCGATCTTTCAGAGAAACTCCGAGCATTACCCTTTCCATAGCACGTTGAGCAACTTTAAATTTGTGGACCAGCCCTACCGAGAGTGTCCATGTTACGGCACCGTATGTCATGACGGGTAGGGCGCACTAATTGTAGACTTTAGTCTTTAGACTCTGTGGAATTGGCGATGTGAAGACTCGACGCAGTTTCGTTGTTGCCCAGCCCAGCTGTATTCTTCTGTTGGCATCTTTCTCGGAGTTGTTTTTACCTAACTGCATAGTTTGCCCGAGGTAAACATACTCCTTAACAACCTCGAGAATACTGCCTTGAACTGCAATTGGTTCCGGACTTAAATGTTCATTGAACATGACTTTGGTTTTATCCAGGTTCATCCGAAGACCAACGCGTATGTATTCGTTTGAACGAAAATAATTGTTTTTTGTTGTTAATAATATGAAAGTTTATTTTTATGGTGATATTTAAGAATTTTTTACAGAGTTACCAAGCCAATTTTTCAATATTATGTTCGGTTATTGTGTTTCTTTGTTTCTTTTTCAGTCTACAGTAATTTTTCTGTAGCAGAATTCTTCATTATTTCTTCACACTGGAAGCTCAAACGTCAATCTTTTCGACAGATTTCGTGAATAGGCCTCGCCTTAACTTTAGGTAATACGGGGCCTCATATCTTAAGGATCCCGGCATGCGCTAAAACGGCTCTGACTTGACCGGTATCAACTTAGGTCGTCGAATACCAAATTTATCGTGACCAAATTTACGAGCAAAATTTATTATAATTTTGTGCTAAGTGATAAATTCAAAGTCTAAACTGCCTTGTAGAACGAAAACTAAGTAAATAAAGCAATAAATCTTCTTTGCATGCGGGTAGCTGCACTGCAGTGGTGTAAGCTAACTGACACGGAAGCCATCTTGAATCCATTCCAAATATTGATTGGCATTTCAAATTAGAGCAGTCGTTCATTAGGTGATGTGGAGTATCTGGGCGGCTAGCACGAGAGATTGCCACCTCGCTTTGACGCTCACATGCTAACAGCCGGAGAGAGGACTAGGGAGATATACAAGCAGGAAATAATTTGAAAAAAATCTAGGGGTTGTATTTACTTTTCTTTAAATGGGACTAAACGGGAAGCTACCCTTGCAAACAAAAAAAAAACATATATTTCAAACTAAATACAAACTGAAATATAGATGCACAGAAAAAACCCCAGAAAAAAGACCAATGCTGAGAATCGAACCGATGTATTTAGTTTGAAATATATGGTTTCATGGGATGACCGTAAAAGTAATAAAAAAAAAAAAATGAAGTTGAAAAAATAAATAAAAAAGATACTTCATATCTGACTTGTTTAAAGTTGCACAGTAGCGCCACCTCTTGGTCCAGGTGAGCGGGTAGCTCCGAAGGAGTGTTAAAGTCTCTCGGTAGAGGGCATAAACATAGATGAGTGCTTTATCACTGCATAAGGTGATTATAACAGACTGAAATGTACGATGTATGGGAAAGATTCGTCGCTTACCTCTAGACCAGTGGTGGTGTAGGGGTAAATCACGCAGCACGGAACGCTGAGGACCTGGGTTCGATTCCCAGCATTGGTCTTTTTTCTGGGGTTTTTTCTGTGCATCTATATTTCAGTTTGTATTTAGTTTGAAATATATAGTTTCATGGGATGACCGTAAAAGTAATAAAAAAAAAAAAAAAAATGAAGTTGAAAAAATAAATAAAAAAGATACTTCATATCTGACTTGTTTAAAAAAAAACATAGTTATTATTACACCCGAGACTACTCTACCGGGACAATTTATTCCCAAATTTATTTCGACGTGTATAAGTGAAAATCGTGGAAGTTTAACAAATACAATCGAGTTGTAAACCTCATCGTTTTTTGAAGTCCGCTAAAAAGGTAAAATTAGGTAAACTTATTAATAACAGGAGAAGCGCAAAATTGGCGACATTGATTCTGGTAGAAAATACACACGATATCATTTCTCTTAGTTTTAGTTCTATGGTGTAAAAGCTATGGAAAGTTTTTAGGGTTCCGTACCCAAAGGGTAAAAACGGGACCCTATTACTGAGGCTCCGCTGTCCGTCTGTCTGTCACTAGGCTGTATCTCATGAACCGTGATAGTAGTTAGACAGTTGAAATTTTCACAGAT
Organism: Archips xylosteana; assembly: GCA_947563465.1. NCBI lineage: Eukaryota > Metazoa > Arthropoda > Insecta > Lepidoptera > Tortricidae > Archips > Archips xylosteana. The sequence continues at coordinate 1,585,845 of OX387364.1, read as the reverse complement.
GATGTACATATTTCGGTTGCCGCTATAACAACAAATACTAAAAACCAGAATAAAATAAATATTTAAGGGGGCTCCCATACAAAAAACGTGATTTTTTTGCTCGTTTTTGCTCGATATTGATAACGGCAACAGGTAGACGCTTGAAATATTCACAGAATATTTAGTTATATATTCACTTTAAAAATAAGTAATGAAATTAAAATAAAACAAATATTTACGGGGGGCTCCCATACAAAAAACGTGATTTTTTGCCGTTTTAATAGGTAGGCAATGGTACGGAACCCTTCATGCGCGAGTCCGACTCGCACTTGGTCGGTTTTTTAAATTGTTATGAAAAGTCTTTTGCTCACTGTAGGTAACTACTTGTATTGTCATCCAAACTACATATCCGTGGCACAATTTACTCTCTCTCTCTCTCTCTCTCTCTCTGCTCAGCCGTCCTATTCGCTGACTCTGCTCTCTGCAAGTTTATTTTTTAACCCCCGACACAAAAAGAGGGGTGTTATAAGTTTGACCGCTATGTGTGTGTGTGTGTGTGTCTAGCTCTTAAAAGAGTGAACCGATTTGGATGCGGTTATTTTATTAGAAAGCAAGCAGGTTTCTTTGCGATGGCTCTTAGATATGTTTCATCAAAATCGGCTCAGTCGTTTCCAAGTTATCAGCTCTTTTACATATGTGTGAGTGACATAATTGCGTTGGGGGTATTTAAATTTTTCATTTATTCGCTCTTATTACTATTTCAATAAAGTAATTAATCCCGCATTTGAATGGGTACACGTAAAGAACATGTCTAGTTTTTTTTTTTTTAAATGAGATTTAAATCTCAAAATGTAGAGCTCACAAATTAATGGCCATAAAGTATGTGAAATTATGAAATATACGTAAAAAAATATTCGATCCAATATGGAACCATTTTTCATACCTACATAATACCTATCTGGCTAGTAAAAGCTTGTAAAAACAAAATCTTTTCGACTGGCAGTGCATTGGGAATCTAAATTAAACTTTGATTGACGGAAGCTCAAACCGCGCCGATTGTGGCGAAGCGCCGAAATTAAATTGGCCGTCAAAGGGGAGGTGAGCTGCTCGAGTTCACACCTCCTCGGCCGTACCAGGCACGGACGAGGCAACATAGCAAATCTATATATGAAATAAAAGCTTGTATGCAGAAGTATTGCCTTGATCACACGTACCGAGTAAACGGGCGAGACAGTGCTCTCGGCCGAGTACTCGGTGCGTATAAACATAGCGCCGCGTGCTGGGCCGAGCGCTCGGCCGAACGAAGCAGCGAGACAGTAGCTCGGCTCCCGTTCTATTTACTAGGCCGAGGTCTGAACGAGCACTGTCTCGCTACTCGGCCACATGCAGTCTCAATAGAACTGTGCTAATTTCAAAACACGTGTGACAGGCACTTGCATATATCACTCATCATCATTTCAGCCGTAGGACGTCCACTGCTGGACATAGGCCTCCCTCATTGATGCCCAATCATTACGATTGGAAGCGATTTGCATCCACCCTGAACCTGCGGCCTTCACCAAATCGTCCGTCCATCTCGTTGGTGGACGTCCCACGCTGCGCTTGCCAGTCCGTGGTCTCCATTCCAGAACTTTTGGCCCCCAACGGCCATCTGTTCTACGTGCGTTCTGATCTTTTCGTCCAAAATACCTCAGTGCCTCAAAACAAAAGTATTTAATCAGTGTGTGTTGCCAGTGATGACATATGGATCCGAGACGTGGTGCTTCACTATGGGCCTGATGAATAGGCTCAGAGTCGCTCAGCGAGCTATGGAGAGGGCTATGCTTGGAGTTTCTCTACGGGATCGAATCAGAAACGAGGAGATCCGTAGAAGAACCGGGGTCACCGACATAGCCAAACGGATTAGCTCGTTGAAATGGCAATGGGCAGGCCATATAGCATATATCACTGTCTCGGCAGAAAAACATTTTACTGTCTCGCCCGTTTACTCGGTACGTGTGATCAAGGCATATGGGTTGAAATCGCTCGCGTCCGTAGGTTTACCCTCGAGACCCTACACCCTACACGTGACCCCTGCCTGGGTAATGCTAATCGAGAAATACCTACTACTCCGGTGGTAGGCTTCGGCCGTGGCTGGTCACCACCCTATAGGTTGAGCCAGGCCGCCAAGCTACTCTCGTCGTGTTCCGGCCTGTTGCCTATAGAAGCAATTCTAGAGGAACGTTCTCGTTCTGAGCAGTTGTACAGCGCGCGCGTAACGGTTACAGCGCCCCGTATTTGTTGTACGGTTTGCACTGCTTGTGGGCGCGCAACACCTCGCTCAACTGCCTTCTTCATGCTTATTCCCCTAAATTCAAGTCTAGGGTAGTCTGGCGGGGCGTGAGAAACTTTGCAAGTAAAGCCGGAGCAAAAAAGCCCCAATGCAATTTAGTGCACATATGTGTGAAAAAAATATACAGGGTGTTTGGTAGCTACGTACAAAGCTTTAAGGGGGTGATAGCCGAGGTATTTTTGAACATTTTTAGCCATATATGTCTTAGCCGAAATTTGATATTTTGTTTTTAAATTGAAGACTTAGGAATTTTAGGAAAATACCCAGAATTTGATAGTCACGAGTCAATATTGCCCCAATGAGCGTTAATTTGGAAACCAAATCCTTTATTTCGGATAGTTTAATGTGTATTGGACCAAATGAAATAATTTTTAAGTGTCTTTCTTGCCACAAAAACAAAATGGAGGCATTCGAAATTACTAAAAATGTTGGAACAGTCATTTTTCTGTGCCATAAAAAAAAATTAAAAAAAAATCCTTGAAATGTTCAAACATTTTTAGAAACATGCCTGTTTATTGTTCTTTCTTTTAAGGTATCACTCATTGACATTGCTTGCTAAATCTCAGATAAAAAGTAAAAACCAAACTCAGGGAGCACTCGCTAAGAATGCACTAGTCTTGAAATTTAACTAGTAAATAGCATGTGAAAAGGACAAGTTTGCGTCATTTTTCTGTGCCATATTTAAAATTTCCAAATTAACGCTCATTGGGGCAATATTGACTCGTGACTATCAAATTCTGGGTATTTTCCTAAAATTTCCAAGTCTTCAATTTAAAAAAAAAAAACAAATTTCGGCTAAGACATATATGGCTAAAAATGTTCAAAAATACCTCGGCTATCACCCCCTTAAAGCTTTGCACGTAGCTACCAAACACCCTGTATAATTTGTCATTTTGTAGTGGCGGCCATCATGGATTTGAAATTTATTATAGTGTATGCCCTTTCATTTGATACCTACCCATATTAAGGGAGTTGTGAAAAAATATTTAATCCGCCATTTTGTTGAGGAGGCCTATGTTCAGCAGTGGACGTCTTTCGGTTGAAAGGAGGATGATGGACTTTTGTAAGACTAACATGATTGTACCACCATTGATCAATTGGTCCGTCTGTTATTCACTGTTGCCTAAGCACTTATGAGAGTTTATAATAAAAAAGTTACAAAACAATTTGTTTCCTTATTTGTTTCTGTTTTCATGGACGATGGCGGCGTTTCGTGAAAATATTTGGAGCATCAAAAGTACCTACCTACCGTATAGTCAGGTTTAGGTTGCAATAAGCATTCAAATCAAAATCAAAACGTTATTCTGCAAGGTCTACTTTACAAAGGGCCCGGTTCTTTTACATGTCACTTTTTTAAAACTACCAGCGCTTTCGTAAGGACCATCATTGCCAAGAAGAATGCGCCGCAAGAAACTTGGCAGGAAGTCATCTTTTCAGACCAAAATAAAATAAATAATTACAAACAAAATAAACATATAAACTAAGTACAATATAAAATTAAAAAGAAATTTATTGAATCAGGCGTTACTTTGCGGAGGTCCATATTAATGAACTAAAACAATTACTTTGCTCACCCGCGACCTTACAATAGTTACGTTTATGCAAGAAATGTGTGTTCATGCAGTTCCTCCACCTCCACACTGTACGAACACACACAAATCACATAAACACAACTATCACCACCACCAAGCTACACTGACGCGTTTCGAACTCAACCAGAGCTCATCCTCGGAGTTACCACAACCGTAGGCTATGCTACCAAATGTTAAATGTTTAACAGTAAGTAATTGTTTTAGTTCATTAAAAAGAAATTACATATAAAAAAAGCAAATACAGGGATGTATGGGGTCCCTTAGTTAAAAAAAAACTAAAACTAAACATCTGTACTATATCTACGTTCAGTGGAAGCATAGAATGCTTCACACCGACACAAAAAAAATAAAAAAAGGGAAAAAAATGAAATAGTCTTCCAATGTCAAAATTATTAAAATGATTCTGAAAATATACAAATATTCCAAGTAATGTAAAATTGAAAAATTATGGCCCATTGCCATATGGTTAATTTTAGCTGACCGCTCACATTTTTATGATTTTTATTACTTAAACCCTTTTCTGTTTGTGGTTTTTATATTTATGTATTAAGTCAAATTTTTGATTTTCTCGCATTAAACTTAACCGTTAAATTATGGAAAATATTCCAAACCTTGGTAAATAGGTTACAAAACCTCTAGAGTTTTCCAAATCACATTTTAAATTTACCATGTGCCTTACGTTACGGTTAAGGAATACATCTTTAGGAAACCTAGACACGCTTAGTGAAGTTCCCAATTCACACTGAGGCCGCGTGGGAAATACATCTCAACTCTGTCAATCTTGTAGGTCCGTATGATGAAACCAAGAACCAATAACTTTATTCTGGAACATCTCCGCAGTCTTAAGATGCACTTCCATTGAAACGGAGTAGAGCTTAGATGTTATTGGTGGAAGCCCCCCTGTTACAGTTATCATACTTATCATTCATTACCATGCAAGCATGCAATACAAAGTTCTATAATTAGTGTAGCCAAGTTCAAGCTTATCATCCTTCAAGATATCATCAAAGTTTGAAGTAAGTTTGAACCAAGGAGATTAAAAGATAGTGTTCTGGATAGTGTTTCAAACTTGAGTTTCTGAAAATGTAAAACGAAACGAGTATTTTATAAAATCGTTACGTAATAGAGTTTTTTAAAATCAAGTAGGTACTTACCTTCTATATATAATTACGTCACGAAGCTTTGTCGAGTGGACTAAAAAAGGTACGAGATTTCAATGCCTAATTATACAATGATTAGCGGTTGCCCGCGACTCCGTCTGCGAAGGATAGAGATATAAAAAATAGCCTACGACCTGTTCTCAGACCTACCGAATATGGACAAAAAATCCGCGCCAGAAAATATGGCGCCGTTTCGGAGGAGTTCGATAACAAACATCGTGACACGAGATTTTATATATTAGAAGAAGAAGATTGTATTATGTCGCAGGGAAACAGCCAAAACAGAAATTTGGACAAATCTTTAACTAAGGGATATGGTCAAATCACGCAGGATGGAGAATTCATTCCATCACTTCCCATTTGCCTAGCAAAAGTTAAAGTCTATAGCCAATGTTTCTAGTCAAGTCTACATCGGCGTAGCCTGGCCAATTTTCGGCTCATTTAAATAAATAAGTTTTTTGACTTGGAGTGGATATTTTTTTGTCCACAGGAGAGACATTTGCTTCTTACGCTGAGTAGGACCCATGTACAGTCGGCCAAAAATGTGGTCTACCACCCTACGGTATGAAGCCGTGGTGGCCTAGTCGTTAGTCCTTTGGTCTCTCAAGCAGAGGGTCGTGGGTTTGAGTCCGGGCTCGCACCTCTGAGTTTTTCGGAATTTATGTGCGAAATTACATTTGTAATTTACCATGTGCTTTACGGTGAAGGAAAACATCGTGAGGAAACCTGCATACACCTGAGAAGAAATTCAATGGTGTATGTGAAGTTCCCAATCCGCACTGGGCCCGCGTGGGAACAGCGGCCCAAGCCCTCTCATTCTGAGAGGAGGCCTGTGCCCTGCAGTGGGACGTATAATAGGCTGGGATGATGATGATGATGATGACCCTACGGTTGAAGTTCATTTGCACGTCATGGTACAACAAGGTCGATTATTCCTTGCAATAATATGATGACAGCTAGTGACTAATGACTTCATTCGGTTAGAAAACTCAACCTTAGCGACATTTAACGACCGCTTAGCCTAGTTGGTAGTGACCCTGCCTACGAAGCAAGAGGTCCTGGGTTCAAATCCCGGTAAGGGCATTTATTTGTGTGATGAGCACGAATATTTGTTCCTGAGTTATGGATGTTTTCTATGTATTTAAGTATTTATTTATCTATATAAGTATGTTTATCATCGTCTAGTACCCATAGTACAAGCTTTGCTTAGTTTGGGACTAGATCGATTTGTGTAAGATTGTCCCCTAATATTTATTATTTTATTTATTTATTTAGATTTCACAGAAACTTTTGTCAAAACTGGTAAGTACGTAGACCACTTTGTTGGCTGACCGTACACACGGTACAGTTGTATGTGTACTCATAAGTATTATAAAACGTTTTAACAATTTATGATTCTTAACGAGCTCAATGAGGCGCTAATCTATTTCTTCAAAGATCCTAATTCTAATTAAGATTCACGGAGGAATTGCCATGGCAAACGTCCATCCTTGAAAAAGTCTAGCATAAAAATAGGTTGAATAGATACAGTCACTGACAAAAGTATTACCTGCAAGCATTAAAATACCTGCATAGACCTACTAGCAGAACTTATGCTTGACTCGGTATGACGCGCGATTTTCATTATTATCAGTTTATACACTCGGCGTCACGGAAAACGCACACAATTGCGCAATTTTGCTTTCAAACGAATATAACTCTTATTTGCTTTTTTTTTACCGATTTTGCATTGTTATTAAATGGAGGATTAAATTACCTTTCATATGAATCTAAATACACACCCAAACTTTACCTTTAAGACTGTATAAGGTTTATAACGGCTTGACACAGAAATCCTTAACTAATTAGGACTATTATGCTAATCTCTCTGACAAAATGCTTCTTATAATTAAAAAGCAATTATTTTCGGCTAAAAGGAGACCTCTGTGCCTTATGATTACACTAGCTTTTGCCCGCGACTTCGTACGCGAAGACAATAGCGTCAACGTAATAAGTTGTTTGCATGAAATTTGGCACACAGGTAGTTTATTACGTGGATTAACACATAGGGTAACGCCAGGAAAACGTAAAGTTGAATTCAAATTTTTCTATCCCGTGGGAATTTTGTATTTTCCCGAAAAAAATGTAGCCTATGTCAATTGGGGATAGTCATATCATATTATATAAAAGAATTTTTAAAATCAGTGCCAAAGTTGAATTTACTTATTTCTATCTCGTGGGAATTTTGCATTTTCCCGGAAAAAAGTACCCTGTTTCCATCAAGGATAGTGTAGCTTACTATTGGTGAAAGAATTTTTGAAATCAGCCCCAAAGTTGATTTCAAATTTTTCTATCCCGTGGGAATTTTGAATTTTCCCGAATAAAAAGTAGCCTTTGTCAATCGGGGATAGTCATATCACATAGTGTGTAAGAATTTTTAAAATCAGCCCCAAAATTGAGTTAATTTATTTCTATCCCGTGGGAATTTTGAATTTTTCCGGATAAAAAGTAACCTATGTCAATTAAGGATAGTGTAGCTTTCTAATTCTGAAAGAATTTTTAAAATCGGCTCAATAGTTTCAGAGATTCCGCTACAAACAAATAAACAAAGAAAATTGAGATATTTCCCTATCCCGTGGGAATTTCGAAAAATCCTTCCTTAGTGCACCTCTACAATACTCAAGGTACATGTGTGCCAAATTTCAAGTCTCTAGCCCCAGTGGTTTAGGCTGTGCGTTGTCTGTCAGTCAGTCAGTCAGTCAGTCAGTCAGTCAGTCAGTCAGTCATTCAGTCAGTCACGGTACTGTTTTATAGGTATAGATTACATGGGCTTAGATCAAGCTAAACCTAGTTACATTTAAAACTACGATCTATCCTTTTATGCCGTACCCCATTCATTACGATAATGGGCCGATAAATCGCGATCACATGGTTATGTTTATGCTAATGCCTGGTGTAATTGATCGGCTGTTTGCGGCATCCATTGTGGCCGAAAAGAGGTTAGCTAGTGGCGGAAATGGGGGCCGAATTCGGCGAAGGGGAGAATGGCTTGGTTTGTGCAAAGTCGGTTACTGATATTATGTTATTATGGCATGGGGTTGCCACGATGTTAAGTGTCTGGCAATGAATAACGTGTTTTTTAATAATATTCTGAAGGTAATACCAAAAAATCGCACTTTATTATTTGACGAAAGTAGATCGGTATTTTACACACCTTTGGTACCGTTTATCTGCCAAAGCCACTGTAACCCAAACTTCATAATGGTGCATCGTTCTTACCAGTGTTGGGAGCATGCGCTGACAAACTTTCGGCTTTTATAATATAACGAAGGTCTGGGGCTCACGGGCTCTTGCTCTACAATGGCTTGTTGTCAAATGTTGAGCTTGGACTTCTGGGCGTCGATTTAGGGCCGGCGCAGAGCAGTTGTCTATTTAACTAAGGCGTGAACGCTCGCAATAACATTCGCCACCTCTTTCTACCCTTATCTTTTACCGTATGATAGAGAGAAATGGTGAAAACTATTGTGATTCCAAGTGCCTTAGACAATAAGGCCTCAGGTCATATGACGAGTCTACGCTTCAGGGTTAAGGAAAGCGTTTTCATGGACCAGTAGCTCTTACATATTATATTACATAAAGATAAATAGACTAGAATACTCATAGACATTGGAAAGTTATCGTCAGCGGCTGTCAGAGATGATGGTACTGAAAATTTGATCTAACTGTTAAAAAAATTAGACAACCTTTTTTGAACCTTCCACATCACTACATAGTATAAAACAAAGTCGCTTCCCGCTGTCTGTTCCTATGTATGCTTAGATCTTTAAAACTACGCAACGGATTTTCATGCGGTTTTTTTTTAATAGATATAGAGTGATTCAAGAGGAAGGTTTATATGTCTAAATGCATTGCACCTGTGCGAAGCCGGGGCGGGTCGCTAGTTGTGAATATAATTTATGTTTTTATGGCTCTGCTTAGTTTGGTTTGGGTCATAAACTGTCCGAAAACTTATGACACCTCCCAATATGAACATATAATTACACATATTTGTTTTAAATCTTTTCACAATGCATTGAAAAATTCGGCGAAACTAAAAATTCGTCCTAATGTCGGCTTCACTGGGTCACGGATTATTTATTGTACCAACGAAACTGGTACAAAATCGATTAAAATAGCAACACAAATTGGCGACGGGACTATTGTGCTAGCAGCAAGGTTAACAGTGCTTGTAATAATGAAATTAATTTCCTTAATAGAGCAATTATTATCAGTAAACGTTATTCTTCGAAATCGTATGTTTATTTTTCCGAAATTTAATAATAAATTGACACTACGATATACCTACATAGAGCATGTAGGTATAAACGGATCGATTTTTAGAAGAGATAGGTTCATGTTATAAAACGGTACCTACTCTAGTCGCTAACTGACTGAATACAGACACTAATATCTAAGGCGTACTACAAAAATAATGATTATATGATCCACAGGGTGTTTGATAATTCCAATCCGCATCATCGGCGAATCCTAGTCTCAAATAGCGTATCTACTGTGTTGAAAAAAATAGTTGCCTTAAATACTTTAAATGTATACATTCATCCCAGCCTACATACGTCCCACTGTAAGGGCCTTAGCACAGGCCTCCTCTCGGAATGAGAAGGGTTGGGCCGTAGTTCCCACGCGGGCCCAGTGCGGATTGGTAACTTCACACACACCATTGAATTTCTTCGCAGGTGTATTTCCTTCACCGTTAAGCTCATGGTAAATTTCAAATGTAATTTCGCACATAAATTTGAACCCGGGATTTGAACCCATGACCCTCTGCTTGAGAGGCCATAGGTCAAACCAGTAGGCCACTATGGATGTATAGGTATATACATTGAAAGTTAGTAAAAAGCTTCTAAAATAGGAACAATTTAAAATTCAATCAATCAAATAAAATTCAATACGCTTTAAACCATAAATAATGTTTCCATAATATTTCCGGCTGCGAACGTGGTCGTAAACTGCAAGTGGCCCTCAGAAACGGGCAGTTAAACTTGAGTAACCGTTTTACGGGCCCTGTACATTCGACTATAGCCGTAATGTCTGGTAATATAATAAATGATTGTCTGGTTGTCTGATTTATTTGAGAAGACACGACTCAGTTAATCAATCTTCAGTAAAGCCATCCGTCCATTTTAACCTTTTGAACGCCAGACATCGTTTTTGTCACGAACAAAATTGATTCTTATGCGGATGCGATTAAGCTATTTTTAAGTATATTATAGACTGGCAAAAAAGAGTAGAAATGAAAAAGTGGCAACACTGTAGTGTCGTCCCTCTTTTCTTGTGTACGAAAAAAGAGGGACGACACTACAGTGTTGCCACTTTTTAATTTCTACTCTTTTTTGCCAGACTTTACCGTATTGTAAATTAAGCGCATCTGAGATTGGCATATTGACTCTTTGTTTGTTCGTTTTGTTTCTGTTAATATGTATATATATATTTTTTTCTCTTTTACAAGCAAATGGCGGTAGTTATTTTTAATTTTTTACGGGTTTTCACGAGGCCGGGCTGTGTTCCCACCCAATTAGGTTTTTGTTGCGAACTGTTCGCCGGCGTTCGTGTCGTTACAGTGTGTATGTTTTTTGTGTTTAGTTTTAAATGGGTCCCACTGAAAAACAGCGTTGTGGCTTGCCTCAACATTGTGCTGAGTCCCAATTTATACTATTCGATATTTATTTGTATATTTCCTGTCAAATGTATTTTTTTTCTGAGTTTGTATCGAATATGTGTAAATAAACATCTCTCTCTCTCTCTCTCTCTCTCTCTCAAATATTTTTTTAATGTAATGATTTATTTTTAAACTCAATATATAATTAAATATTCTGTGAATATTTCAAGTGTCTACCTGTTGCCGTCATCAATATCGAGCAAAATAACTATACACTAGCGCCACCACAAAATGTGTGCAAAATTAGAACTACTGAGGTGATTGGTTGTCACCCTCGATTGTTAGTTAATTCGCAAGCCATCTAGTTCGGCAAATACATTGTAGATGGCGCTGTAATAAACAAATCATGTTTGTTGTATGGGATCCCCCTTAAATATTTATTTAATTCCATTTTTTAGTATTTGTTGTTATAGCGGCAACCGAAATACATCATCTGTGAAAATTTCAACTCTCTAGCTGTCACGGCTCCCGAGATACAGCCTGGTGACAGACGGACGGACGGACAGCGGAGCCTCAGTAATAGGGTTTCCGTTTTTACCCTTTGGGTACGGAACCCTAATTAGGGTCACCGCATCAGAAAAGTTAAGATTTATTTTTTTAAACTGGCCGAAAGTTGGCCAAGTGTGTCTCACGCATGTCGACTTGACTAAATAATATTGGCTACGGACCCGTAACTTTTGCCATGACCAATTGACCACAGGTGTGGCGCGAACAAAAAATATGTATAAGGGTGAAGTCACATCTATCAGCATCGAATCGCATTTTGTAACACAAAAATGCATATTGTATGAAGATTCGTCCGCATCGATTCACCCTTCCGCATCGATTCAGCTTCAGTTTTAAATGCAGCTAAGTGTAGCTATCCATTTAACATACTGAAGAATGCTTAAGACGTGAGACTAGATGCTTGCGAATGAGAATAGTTGATTACGCGTGAGACATGCCTAACGCTTGCTATTGATAACGGCTGCCTAAGCGTGAGCCGGGATGCTTGCGGATGAGAAAGGCTATTACTATATTTCTTTAAATCTACCACAAGTGTTACAAAACTTCCATTGATAACCCTAGTTTTCCATAGTGGATTAATCCACGTCCTTCGTCTTTTGCGTTTTTTCCTTTTAATTGCTTCTAGAATACACGCTAGGACAATTACGTTTATATTGACCTATCCATAGCGATTTTCAACTTTAACTGCGGCGTAACGTATGATCGTACTAAAGCATGCGATAGGATACTTTAGCAGCTGAAAACATGTGACAGCATACTTTAACTTGCGATGCGTATAGTGTGACCAAAATCATCCAGCTAAATGCGATCCGATGCTGATAGATGTGACTTCACCCTAACCCACTTACGACCGGCGGCGCACCGAGCGTTTGCTCATAGTGGTTATCTGGCAGCACAAGCAATCAAGCAATGAGCAGAGAAAATGCTCTTTGTGCCGCCGTTAGCGCCTTAAGACCACCACAAACCGCAGCGCCACGACGCGCGCGACGCCAACAAAACGGGCCTAGCGCGGTCTATAACACTGAATCATATATACGGTGACACAGCGGCAGCGCGGCACAGCGTATATGATTCAGTGTTATGCAGCGCGCTGGGCACGTTCCGTTGCCGTCGCGTGCACGCCCCGCGCTGCGATCCGTAGAGGGCTTTAGTAGCCGTCACCGCAGTCTTGCTACTCTTGCTTTAAACTGGCACTTGTCTTCAGGTGGTGGAGCCGATCAACCGTCTCCTGGAGTCCATCCCGTTCGACAGCGTGTTCTACTCGCTAGACTGGCACCCGCCCGACCACGTGTCCTTCATTGATAACGTGCATATGCGGGAACTGCATCCCTCCAGCCCTGTAAGTATACCCGTATCTGATAGTGCAAAAACACGGATACCTAACCGACTTAGCCGAAATGTTTCCGGCTAATCCGTAGCACTTCTTCTTAAGGTTTCGACACACAGTGGGCGTCGATCAAACGGCGTTGTTTGACGGCGTCTATTTAAAGTAGTACATTACAAATTGTAACGTCCCGTCGGCGTCCCGTCGACGCCCGCTGTGTGTCGAAACCTTTAGGGCCCTCGCCCACGGCGACTTTTTGTAGCGATGCAGTACCGATGCTGTCGCGCGTTCGCATCGATACAGTCGCGATGCGGTCGCTAGCTGTGTACCCTCGCCCACATAACACGATTCAGTCGCGATGCAAACTCGATACCGTCGCGCTTCTGACGCGATGCAAACGCGATACCGTCGCGCTTCTGTCACGATGCAAACGCGCGGTTCTCTACTAACGCGCCACCCTCCTTCCGTTCCCTCCCCGATGTCGTCCGACACGGTCGTGCGTTTGCAATCGATACAGTCGCGATGCTGTAGCGCGTTAGTAGCGCGTTGGCATCGCTTCTATAGCGCGTTACAAATGCGACTAACGCGCGACAGCATCGCTACAAAAAGTCGCCGTGGGCGAGGGCCCTTAGAGCCACACGTTACGGCGGCTGCCAAACACGCGCCACCGCTCTGCTCGCGCGGCTGCTCGACGAAACTGACAGCAACACAAAACTACCCCCGTTTTCTTCGTCATTTTTATTATCATTGTCAAATGTAGGATAGCACACAACACTAACAATATCACTTTGTAAAGGTTTGCTCACACTCACTTGACGCAGTACGAATATTCAACACTGTTTCTCAACCCCCCGAGTTACCGACCAATCACTATCTCCTAATCTCAATGGCTTCACGCACTTTCCACTGAGTGAGTCTCATCTCACGGTAGTTTTATATTCAAAGACCGAATCGATATATGTATGTATGTAAAACTCTTTAGATATTTGTACATAAAAACATTAAATTAACAGTTAACAAGAGAAACAGATGTACAGTCGCGGAATGAAAGTTTCGTCACTTTTCGACTTTATGTCAACGAGTTAAGGTCGAAAAGTACGAATCTTTTCATTCCGCTACTATACTCGTACAAAGGCGAAGGCGAAAGGCGATATTATTATTATGTCAAACACTCCACACATTGTTCGTGCCATGAAACATCTAGGTATAATTAATAGTACAGTAAAATTACATAAAGTTTACCACTGACAGATGGCTTGCCTTCATTTCATATTCAACTTTAACGACCTACAAATAAAGCCAATTTTAGAATACTGTTACCCGCGTTTGCAGATTTTGTAATAGCTACTTTACTTGTATGGTGTTAAAGTTGGAAATGAAATGAAGGCAAGCCAGTGGTAAACTAAAAGTAAACGTATTGTACTGTATTGTGTCAGGTGTCAGCCGATAAAGCAGCGGCGTACGACACGGTGGTGTTCGCGGGCCCGCCGCCGATGCGCCAGCGCCTGTGGCCGCGGCACTGCGTGCAGGACACCTGGGGCGCCGAGCTGCACAGCGACCTCAAGGTAACTGCTCTAATAGCTCATTTACACTCGCGTACGAGTGGCGAGACGAACTGCGAGACGAGCAACGAGACGGGAGTGTGAATAGACGCTCGCGGCTCGCCTCGCGCCTAGTCTCGTACTTCGCAACGCTCGCGACGCCGAGCCGAGACACGAGACGAAGCACGAGGCGAGAGTGTAAATCAGGTATTACAGTGGCGTGACCCCTAACTCAATCCCTATCGGGTTATAGTACGAATTTTTGAGGTATCCCAATCTCGTTAACAGCCCACCTTTCGAACAAAGCCATTGTATTTTATTATGTCCTCAAGTGCATAATCCTCAGTTTAAAATGAAAAGAAATATAAGATTTCAAAGTTAAGTTTTATTCATTGTTATTTGACTTAGGTATAGTAAATAAGTTATGCATTAACAAAACTATCCGCCCCCTTTTTTTTTCAATTTAATGAAATGCAACAACTTTAGGTGTTTACGCTAGAAAATACATCTCTTCAAATGTGAAGAGATGTATTTTCTAGCGTAAACACCTAAAGTTGTTTTTTTTTTTTTTTTTTATGTGAATGAAGCCAGACAAACGAACTAGTGGGTCACCTGATGTTAAATGAACACCACTGTCCATAGACACTCGCAGCGCTTTACGCGATACCAGTGCGTTGTCGGCCCTGCAGAAAATTGTACACTCGCCTCTTAAAGGCACCCAGGTCGTAACTCGATGGGAAGACCCCAGCGGGAAGCTCGTTCCAGATTTTGCAAGTTCGTGGCAAAAAAGACCGCTTAAAACGCACCGTCGAAGACTGCCATTCATCAACATGATGTCGATGAAATGAACGCTTACGATGGGAGGATCTGTAATGGAACCCCGCAGCTGGAATGAGGTCAAAGAGTTCCTCAGAGCATTCCCCGTTGTAGATCTTATAGAACACGCAAAGGGAGCTAACGTCTCTGCGGAGAGCAAGAGGATCGAGTTTAACGGAGAGTGAGGGGTTGCCGACAACTCGGCACGCTCTGCGCTGTATGCGATCAAGTGAAAGCAGCTGATATTGGGGTGCGCCAGCCCAGAGATGAGAGCAATACTCCATCCTAGGCCGAACCTGGGCCTTATATATCTGAAGCCGCTGCTTTGGAGTGAAGTATCGCTTAGAGCGGCCAAGCACGCCCAACATTTTAGCAGCCGACTTGGTTTTACCTTCCAGGTGATCGCGAAATTGCACCGCGCTCGAAATATCGACACCGAGGATCCCAACACTCTCCGAAGTGTTGAGGGGTGATCCTTGGAAGCATGGAGCAGCGACAAACGGGCGTTTTTTGGCAGTAAATACGCAAACTTGTGTTTTGGAGGGGTTAAACTGCACTAAGTTACGTGTGCCCCAATCAGAAACTTGTGCTAGTGTATTTTCTAGATCATACACAAGTTTAGATCGTCTCTCTTCCATTTCTGCCCAAGGAAGGTTAGCTCTACCAGAGTACCGTGCGTCGCAAGTACTGTCATCCGCATAGCAATGAAGGCCGCTTACAAGCAGCACATCATTGATATGCAGGAGAAACAGAGTAGGCGAGAGCACACAGCCCTGGGGGACACCAGCATTCACATACATTGAGTCGGAGTATGTTCCGTCGATAGCGACCCTAATACTCCGATCTTTAAGAAAACTGGCAATCCATGAGCACAACCCACCGGGCAGCCCGTAAGATGGCAATTTCGACAGAAGCGCTCCATG
The DNA here is from genome assembly GCA_947563465.1 of Archips xylosteana. Classification (NCBI taxonomy): domain Eukaryota; kingdom Metazoa; phylum Arthropoda; class Insecta; order Lepidoptera; family Tortricidae; genus Archips; species Archips xylosteana. The sequence goes on along the minus strand of OX387364.1, from coordinate 1,569,976 downwards.
CCAGACTCTGTCGAAGGCCTTTGCGATATCTAGGCTTGCCACCAGAGCTTCACCCTTGCCTTCTATCGCCTCTGCCCAGCGATGCATTAGGTACACTAGAAGGTCGCCAGCCGAGCGACCCTGACGAAAGCCATATTGGAGGTCACTAATTAGCTGGCGATGCTCCAGGTAGCCCAGGAGCTGCTGGTTGATGACTTGCTCCATCACTTTGGAAAGCAAAGAGGTGATCGCAATAGGCCTGTAATTAGATGGGTCCGATCTATCGCCTTTTTTAGGGACAGGGTGCACTAGAGCAGACTTCCACGAAGACGGGACAATGCCTGTGGAGTAGGAGAGACGAAAAAGGCGCGTAAGAACCGGTGCCAATTCGGGAGCGCACGTCCGCAGCACAATAGCAGGAATACCGTCAGGCCCACATGATTTATTGACGTCAAGGGAGAAAAGAGCTCGCCGCACAATGCTTTGACGAAAACATACTTCCGGCATTGAACTCTTACACCGCGGGATGGTAGGCGGCGTTACTCCATCGTCGACCAGAGTCGAGTTGGAGGCGAAAAAGTGAGAGAAGAGGCTTGCTTTCTCCCTTGCATCGTAGGCTAATGAGCCATCCGCTTTGCGCAGAGGTGGAAAAGACGACCGACAAAAGTTATTTTGCACAGCTTTAGCCAAGGACCAGAAGGCACGACTCCCCGAAGGAAGATTGGTCAATTTATGGCTAATTCTGGCTACATGCTCAGACTTCGCAGATGAGATGCGTCTCTTAAGCAATCTGGAGGCTAAGTTGTACTGCTTCTTGAGGGTGCTAGAAGACGGATCATTAACAGCCTGCGCTTTAGCCCATTTAAGGTAGGATTCCTGCTTACGCTTGGAAGACTCGTTGCAGGATTTCCCATACCAGGGCTTGGACTTGCCGCCAATCAACACCGCAGAGTTTGGAATAAAAAGTTCCATTCCCAGCAGTATAACATCGGCGACAGAGTCAGCACAGGTACTGGGGTCACCAGAAGTGAAGCAGACTTGCCTCCATGGGTAGGATGCAAAAAAACGCGCATGCCGTCCCAATCTGCGGACCCGTAGTGCCACACGCGACGCTTTCCTGGAGGATTCAACCGTGGGGGATCCGTGAGCGGCACAGAGCTTCGTATCAGGCAGTGGTCAGACGACCCAAGAGGGGCGTCAACACAAACCCGATATTCGGCTGGATGGGAGGTCAGCAGAAGGTCTAGCATGGATGCGGCATGTCCTTCAACGTCTGGAATGCGAGTCGGTGATGAAACCAGCTGCGACAAACCATACGCAAGTGCGAAGTCGTGAACAGACCTACCAGCATGATCAGTGATGCGGGAACCGAGCCATTCGACATGGTGGGCATTAAAGTCCCCAAGAATGACCACCTCAGCAGCAGGCATCTGCTCGAGCACGGTATCGGTCGCCTTCTGGACGTGGTGAAAGAGCACATCGGTTTCTGTATTACCGCTGTGGGACCTGTAAAGGCAAGCATAGACGCGAGTGCGACCACCACAGTCTACGTGCACCCATAGAGTAGACAGGTCCCTGCCCTCGAGGCAGCTAAGGCGACGACAGCAGATATCTTCCCCAGCAAACAGACAAACACCGGCACGAGGCACAAAATTCTGTTCCAGTTTATAGCCGGGGAAGTTCAGGTATGAAATGTCTGCCGGGGAACATATTTGCGTCTCAGTAAGAAAGAGCAGGGCCGGTTTCCCCGTTTCGAGATGGTGGTGGACGGCGTCGAGGTTGGAATGCAGTCCCCTTATGTTGCAGAAGTCAACATGCAACTTGGAAGGGGCCGCTGGTAATCTGCTTTTCTTGGCCTTAGCGCGGAACGATAATGGGATGTTGCCCCCCCCCAGAATACGAGGGGCTGCCCGAGTGAGACTCGGGGAGGGATTCCCCGTCGCCGACGGAACCCTCCTGGGGTAGTTTGAGTTTCTCTTTACATGCCATTTTCACTCCAAGTGTAAGGCCGCGTATCCACCGGAGCTGTGCGAGGACGCGCCGCGAGGGACGCGCCCGCCACGAACCAACAGAAACACCTCATTTACAAGGTCCTTGCAAATGAAGCGCCTCTATCGGTCCACGACAAACACATCCCCCGCAACGCATCCCCGCACATCACCCGCGGAAACGCAGCCTAAAGGGCCTCCGGATCTCCTACTCACCGAACGAAACGCAACAGAATGAATCTGCTGCTTCACGCCGGTATTCTGTAGGAGGGTGGTACTTCCCCGGTCGGACCGGCCCGTGTAGAGCTGCAAATGCAGCGTGGTCCTACCACTCTAAAAAAGTTGTTGCAGACAGATAAAAAGGCTGTCATATTATTTTTTTTTTATTTGGTGGAGAGAGATCTTGTGCCTCGCTCGTCACACAACTGACACAAAAATTGTATGGAAAATTAGCATCGTTATCATTAAAATCGGAAACATATCAAAATATATAAAGTTTCAAAAGAAACAATGGACGAAATACATAATGGTCATAATACATACTAAAGTTTTCCATGACACTATTGATTAAACAAACATTTTTAATCGTGTAATCTACAAATTGGTTTAGGTTAGGTTAGGTTTATTTTATGTAAATCCTGTAGATTTGAGAATTTCCAAGACAATTGCTTTATATCAAATGACCATTATTTATTTCGTCCATTATTAATTTTAAACTTTATATATTTTGATACGTACCCTAAAAATCATTAGCACTCATGATTCCGAGTAATAAAACCCCAATACAACCTAAATCTGAAAGAAAGTAGCAATTGCATTATAAATTGAAAATGCACTGATATTGTGCGAAAAATTGTGAGTGTATAGGAGTGTGCACAAGTGTTTGCATTTGTGGTGTGTTTGTTAGTCTGTCATGCTTAAATTGCGCGGCAAATTTGGACGAATTTTGGCATTGAGATAATAACGTATTCATTATGCACTTAGGCTTATTGTTCTGTATTTAGATCTGTGTAAAATATGTATGAACATGTTAACAGCTAAGTCTACAGAGATGAGGTTTGGCACGGCTGTTCTTCATGCAACGTTAATTTAAAGCCAGAGCACCTAAATCTATTACAGTAAAATTACATAAAGTTTACCACTGACAGATGGTTTGCCTTCATTTCATATTTAACTTTAACGACCTACAAATAAAGCCAATTTTAGAATACTGTTACCCACGTTTGCAGATTTTGTAATAGCTACTTTATTTGTATGGTGTTAAAGTTGGAAATGAAATGAAGGCAAGCCATCTGTCAGTGGTAAACTAAAAGTAAACGTATTGTACAGACATGGATAAAAGAAGCGGAGTTGGTTGGTCTTAAAATGAACATGGACAAGACAAAAGTCATGTCATTTTGTACCAACTCCCGCTATAATCAGAGACTCTTCGTTCGAAGTTGTTGACGGCTATATCTACCTGGGACATACAGTCCAATTAAGTAGGTCCAACTTCAAGACAGAGGTCAATCGACGAATTCGACTCGACTGGGCAGCGTTCGGGAAGCTCCGCAATATCTTGTCATCCGCTATACCGCATTGTCTCAAGTCAAAAGTGTTTGTTTGATTGTTTGAACGCGCTAATCTCAGGAACTACTGCTCCGATTGGAAAAATTCTTTCAGTGTTAGATAGCCCATTTATCGAGGAAGGCTATAGGCTATATACCATCACGCTAACACCAATAGGAGCGGAGCGGAGCGGAAGAATGTTTCAAAATCGGGGGTTTTTGAAGTAAAACTTCTATAGGCACGCTTGACTTGGGAGTACGGTAGTGAATGTGAACGCTGGTGTGCGGGGGGAGTCGCGGGCAAAAGCTAGTGTACAATAAAGAGTAGAGTCATTGCATTGTGTTCTCAGATAGTGGATGGCGCGGTGAAGGTCTATAAAGGCACTAACCCCGAGGTGGACTCGTACTCGGTGTTCTGGGACAACAAGAAGCTGTCGGACACTACGCTGTCCACGCAGCTGCGTCTGCGCAGCGCCACCGACATCTACATCTGCGGGCTCGCCTACGACGTCTGCGTCGGTAAGTCCAAGTTTGATGACCGGATAGCGGAGTGGTTATGACCTGACTACAATGCTTGAAGTCCCAGATTTGATCCCCAATGACTCCGTCCGCGAAGAATAGTAGCCTACGACCTATTCTCAGACCTACCGAATACAGATAAAAAGTTTCATAAAAATCGGTCGAGCTGTTTCGGAGGAGTTCGACAACAAACACCGTGACACGAGATTTTTATATATTAGAAAGATATAACAAGAATTGGCACAGTCGGTGTTATTTTAACTAGGATGGATCTTATGAAATGTTGGTGCGCGCGCGCGTGTGTGTGTGTGTGTGTGTGTGAGTGCGCGCGTGCGTTCGTGTGGGTGGGAGTATCAAGTTTTGTGGTTGTGGGTGTGTACGTGTGCTCATTGTCTGGCTATGTATTTCATAGTATTTAGTTTTACAATTATAACACACAATGTTTTATTATTATATTACTTCACTAGAATGTACCGATACGTTGACTATTCGTAATCCTAAGTTTTCCCCTAGGCGCGACAATCGCCGACGCGCTGGCGATCGGCTACCGCGCGATCCTCATCGACGACGCGTCGCGCGGCGTTGACCTCGCCGACATCGAGAAGACAAAAGCCACCATCATCAACAACAACGGGGTCATCGTCAACTCTGACGAGGTACCACCGACAAAAAGGTCGCCTTGACACCTTAAATGTCCATTTTGCTTGCAGTGTCTAGACATCTGTCCATACCAATCCATACCAATGAAGATTCGATTTGTAGCATTCGAACATGGCGGATGTAGACAGTATATAATTTTGGTATTTCTGTTTCTTTGGCTAGTTGAAGTATAATTTTGATAGTGTTTTATGCGGCGATTAACCTTAATTAACAGTGATCACAAAATTCTATATTTTGCTCTCGTGTCTGACATTTTTTAATGCGCAAGTTGTCTCCACGTGGTTTCTGGAATTTTACTATCAAGTTGTAGAAACTAGTATCACCGTACAACGTCGCTCCCAAAGAGGCTTACTTTGACATTGGTTTCGCTGGTTTGTCCTGAAATAAAAAAGAAGCCATTTTTTTAAATAAATAATTATAATCCATACCAATGAACTTCAACGGCTGCAAGCAAATTTGTTTTGAAAATGGGCTGGCCTCGTCGACTGTACGTGCAGCACAGGCACCGAGCACATAACATGTAGTTATTGTAATCGCCAGTGACCGGAATAGGTAGTGCAATTTCAGGTTAACATTATACTTAATATGGATAAGGCCCGGGATTCCGGGACTCGTAGCTTCTTACAGGATAGTTTCTTAACAAGACGTTAATTGAAGTTATATGGGAAAACGCGAAAAATAAAAGCTCTTGACATTGTAAATACATTGTTCATTTAACATTAAGGGAGGCCGAGGAGAGTTGTGACAGAGGTAGGAGTTGTGACATCGTCGATTTTTGAGAACTTACATATTTACTGCTAGCAAGCTCGCAACAGCGCGTTTGATAGCTCGAGTCTTGAACTAAAAAACGCGCGCTATTGCGAACTCGCTAGCAGTTAATTTTCTAAAAAAGCGACTTTGTCACTACTCTCCTTTGTTACAACTGTCCTCGGTTTCCCCTACATATTTCGTTTAATTTTGAAATAACTTGTTGAATCAAGCGAGGTCCATATTAATGAAATGAAACAATTACTTTGTCCACCCGCGACCTTACGATAGTTACGTTTATGCAAAAATTCTGTGAACCAGTACTCATCCTCGGAGTACCGTTCACTATGCTACCAGATTAGACTAACAAACCAAAACAATCGTTTTAATTTGTCACTATAATCTTCGGGAGCCCATTTTCTCCCATAATCTTTTTTATCCGAATTTTGAAAGTCAGAAATCGATGTCCATAATATTCTTGCTCATAAATATCCATGGTCATAATTTTTTAAAAGCATATCGCTTAATAGTTCTAACTGCAATGATCCATAATCCTATTGATCATAACTTTAAAAAGTCATAATATTGATATCAATAAATTTTAACGGAATATCGTTGATTATTCAGAAACATTGTAAGGCATATATCTTAAAGTAATAGTTGTTTTCAGTCATAATTTTGCATTACCTAAAATGCACTAAACATGTACATCGAAATCTATAACATCTAAAGGAATATCGATAATTATTCAGAAACATTGTAAGGCATATCGCTGGCAGCGAGCGAGCGAAGCGAGCGAGCTAGACCTTTCAGGGCAGAAGCGACTCGGACAGGTTAGGTTCAGAAGGCTAAGGCGGGAGCGAAGCGTAGCGTAGCTCCCGCCTTAGCCTTCGATGTTAGGTATTTTTTTTATGACAGCACAGAAAAGGATTATTACCTTTAATATTATGAAATGCCATACAACCATGACACTGAATGTTATTACAAAGTAATATTATGCCTAAAAATAATTATGACCTGCGAAAAAAGACCATGCAATAATTATTATGAGTGACTTTATTACCTTTAACATTATGAAGAGTGATGCATTCATGACAGTGAATGATATGACTTTACTTATTGTTCCTTACAATAATTATGACTTAAGAAAATCGTAACTCCAATTTAAGTTGTTTAATATTATGACTTCCGATAGTATGACGAAGAAAAATTATGACAGAAAACGTTATGAGCTTGAAAATTCGGAACAAAAATTTTATGGGAGTCATTATAGACCCTATACCTTCTCAAGTACAAGTCTCAAGTAAAGTTAGTAAGTAGTACTTGAGAAGGAACAGTGACGAATTAAAACGTTTGTTTTGGTTTGTTAGTCTAATCTAGTAGCATAGTGAACGGTACTCTGAGGATGTCAAGAAGTCAAAATTCTTTATTCAATTTAGGCATCAATTGATGCTCCTATGAACGTCGAGGAATCTATCACCGGATGAGTTCTGGTTGAGTTCGAAACGTGTCAGTGTAGTTTGGTGGTGGTGATAGTTGGGTTTGTGTGATTTGTGTGAGATCGTACAGTGTGGTGGAGGAACAGGATGACCACACATTTCTTGCAGAAACGTAACTATCGTAAGGTCGCGGGTGAGCAAAGTAATTGTTTCAGTTAATTTAAATATTTTTTTACTTTAGGTGGCAGCGATGGTAGACGGTCGCGACCGCCGGCCGGAATTAGGGTACAAGCTCGCCATGGAACTCAAGACCGCCATGGATGATCAAAACTGAACCCTGCTCGCACCATAGTTTACTCCGCCACGCTACCATGAGTCCTCTAGTCTCTTTCGCACCGTTTTAATTAGACAGGGACAGTCGCTAACGAAACCTATCTTAGATTTAGATTTCCGCTATTCCCTCTCCTGTTTTAAAGGCCGGCAACAGCTCAGTGACTCTTTTTGAGTTGTTACTTATGGGCGGTGGTGATCATTTTCCATCAGATGGCTCGTTTGCCTCCCTCTCATAATAAAATTTAAAAAATCTTTTTTTTTACACTTCATTCACAGGTTAAACTACTTAATTTATTACATCGTTGAATATTGTCTTATGAAGCCAGATTTATACACGGTGATTTATAATCGGTGATCAGATCAGGAGTTGAGAAATATTAATCTCTGGCCACAATGGAATTTAATAGATGAGGTCTCAAACAATTGACAACCTTTCATTTTTTAACACCTGAAAATTACTGCAGGAATCGAAAGAGTTTCGCCTTCTGAACACGGAAAAATATTTATTATAATTTATTTCTCCATATTTAAAAAAATACAACAAATTTTAAAACATATATGTACTTACAAATACATCCACAGAATAGATATGTATCCTTTACCCTTTTCACTAGAAAAAAGAGCTGTCATAATTTTAAATTAGATAACAACCTTAACGTCAAATTTACGTCATCACTTTTTTTTAATAGAGACTAGACAAAAGTAATGGATCTATTCTATCGTTGCGCTCTTTTAGAATAAGCACATCTTTAAAAAATTGTAACGAATTAATTAATAATCCTAGTGAAAATTTAAAACTATCAGCGTCTTTCTCTTTCCAAACAGAATACACAGAACGAATCAAATTATAGTCTTAGAAATATGAAATGTTGTCAATTAAATCTCTGTTTAATGAAAAAGAAAGTTATTGTTAAATCCCACGTGCATTTGTTGAGTAGTTTCGTCAAGTGTCATCGCTTTGGCGGGCAATTTGACAGGTCTCACGTCAAGTTAAAGAAACTGACTAGTCAAAGAGCTTTTAGCTTTTAAATTAAATAAAATTTTTTACAAAAAGTTATTTTCCAAATAATCATTATTTAAAAAATATAGACTTTTGTTTCATGTAACTGAGAGTTAAACGTGGTCGCTACTGAACACTGATCTAGAAAAATTGGTTCCTGATCACCAATTAAAAATCATCGTGTATATCTGACGTGTAGTGATATGATGCGTTAGAACTATATCAGTTGTGCAGTTGGCTATACATGTAAAACATAATGTATTATAATTTATAACAGTGTTAGCTTTAAAGATAAAAAAAAATAGTAAATATAAATATAACAGGCGGCTATTCAAACTTTAAAAAGACCGTTTAAATGCTAGCCTTGTAGTGTTACCAAAAAAAAATAAAATTAGTCGACATAAAAAACGAAGAAATCTCATTTTTCATTCATGACTTCTTATTTAATTTATTTATTGATTGTACCAGTATACTAATTTATTTTAATTTTACAGATAGATTATTTTTATTAGATTTTAAATGGCGACATATGAAAATCAACACTGTGTGTTAATGTATTTTTGCACTTATTTTCAGATTGTACTTAAATAGCATTTTACATTTATTTATATGCTTGTAAAGCTAAAGTTCGTAAAACTGTGGCTATCATAATTTGAATCAGATGGTCAATCGAGAAAAATTTACATCTGCTAACATTATATGATATACTATAAAGGTTTAGGTACATTACTAAATGTAAACAAACTCCATATTATGCGACTAAACTAAAGAGTACGTCGAAAATGTGACGCGTGGAAGTCAATTACAAAAACCGCATTTGGCTGGTTAACCCGACGCCATAACTTTCGTTCGTGTTGGCAGCTGATGTTTGTTTACATTTAGTAAAGCACCGAAACCTTTATAGTATACATTTAGTACGCTGGCCACGTACAGTGGCCATCATAAATATCGGAGCAGTCAGTGGCTCAAAAATAATTTTGACCGATGCTTGTATGTTTATGAATTATGGTGGTGACTGTACGAAGTAAACTAGTAAATAATAGGGATGTTGACACCATTAAAAAAGGATTCGAAGACACGACTCCAGTAAAAAAACGCTGAAAGCCAGATTAATTTACAGATTAATAAACAAATAAATAGTTAGTTGATTGAGTATGAGAACAATGACGTCATATTATGTCGCTATTGTCATTCAAACTCTATGGGAGATTGTGTTTTGACAGCTCATAAAAAGAACGTCAGTTGATTGGTGGTCTCAACATCCCTATTGTGACATTGTAAAATATTAGCTACCTTCCACTTAACTACGCATTTAGAAGTTTAGGTTTTAATAATCCCAGTGATTTACTTTATTTATTTAGATTTAAGATTAGAATTCTCTCAAATTTTTAAAGCTTTATTTATTATTTACTTTAATAAACATGTCCTTTATTCAGCACAATTTGAGGAATATTGTACTCAATTATATTATGCTATTTCCATAGATTCTTTATAAATAGTTCCTAGTTTTTAGTTAGTCGAGTGGTTGGGCTTACTTGGAATTTGGTAAAAATGTGAAATTTAGATGACAATACAAGTAGACGGTCGTGACCACGGCTGCTGCAATGTGGCCGAAACGTCGAGGTAAATATTGTTTGCGTGATAAGTCCCGTTTGTTATAACAATTATGAGTAAAAATCACGAAAGCTTAAAACAGTATAAGAGTCGTTTTCAAAAAAATCGCACACAATTATGGTACTTAATTTAAACAAAACTTAATTGATTCCTTTGTGTAACGAAAGTTACCCATATAGTTTGTATGACTAACTTTCGTTACACAAAGGAAACGATCGTGATTTTGTTTTCATTAAGCCCTTAATTATGTACAATTTTTTTGAAAACAACTCATCATAATGCAAGTATAGTTAACAAAAAATCTTGCATTATTTTTTATTTTAGTTTCAGAAATTTGACAGTTGACTCAGCTTTGAAAAACTTAGAGAACTAGATTTATATTTATTTATTAGTTGAGAATGAATAACATTATAAATACATTAGGTATATGTCATGAACATGATATAAAAAATTATGCTGAGATCATCAAAAGTGATATAAAATAAATACAATGTCAACATAATACTATTTTCCACTATCTCACTCTCATGACCGTCTCAATGTAAAACATACGTATTACGGTAACTTAATGAATTACCACTAAGGTAGAGCTTGTCTAGTTTGTAATGACGCGCCCCACCACCGCGTTTGCGCACGGGATTTGGAGCTCAATTTGAGCTACAATAGAGTCTATTGTAGCTTGAATTGAGTTTCGAATCCTGTGCGTGAGTGCGGTGGTGGGGCGCGTCATTTTAAACTAGACAAGCTATAACGGGTTATGGCAGTATTAACTAATTCGTTGAAGTAAGCAAGTAACTTTTAGACATTCCTAATAGTGAACCTAGATAAGGATATCCTATTTATTTATTATGCCTTTGCAATGGATTGGTTGTGAAAATTACAACTGTCTAGCTATCACGGTTCGTGAGATACAGCCTGGTGACAGACGGACGGACGGACAGCGAAGTCTCAGTAACAGGGTCCCGTCTTTACCCTTTGGGTACGGAACCCTAAAATTTAACCTACTCGCGTCCGCATAAGAATCAATTTTGTTCGTAACAAAAACGATGTGTGGCGTTCAAAAGGTAGGAACAAGATTATTGTGTAGACAATTTGACATTAGCACTACCAGTCCTGTTGATTTAATTAATTAATTATCCTTCCTGTAACCTATTTATTTCGTCACAGATCCATTGTGCGGCGTATTAGACTATATTATTCAAAATTTGGTACAAATTATGCACTTGCAGGTCGATTCACAAGAGCTGGCACGAATGGATCGAATGAGCGAATGAAAGTATCTATGTGTTATTTGAATATACTTCACACAAATATGAAAATGACATGCATCAGTCATTTTCCTACAAAAATGTCAAACTGACATTACCTTCATTCAATTCATTCATTCGTGCCAACTCTTGTGAATCGATCTGTACTTAATTGTTGTGAATGTTAAGGTTCGTTCACACCCCAAGCATACTTCGGCAATTTAAACAATTCAACGGTTGTGTGACTTATATATAATCGTTTCGAATGTAATAATGATGACATTGGGCCTTTTTTTCGAATTTTTTTTTTAAACGTTGACACAAAATCGCTTATACCTACACCAATCAGTCAATTTGCTTTGCGGGTATGTTGAGGGTGGAGTCGAACCGGTAGAGTTTATGGTTGTTGCCTTAGGTTTAGATAAAGTGATAGCTCTGCATTTTGTTCCTTAACGACTGTGCACTGAATACAAGAGTTAAATCAATTCATAAAAGTTTTCTTATTTCTTACCCCGTAACCGACATCCAATGTGTTGCTAGTGATGACTTATGGCACTGAGACGTGGCTGCTAACGATGGGCCTCATAAGAAAGCTCAAGATCACTCAAAGGGCTATGCTCGGAGTTTCTCTGCGGGATCGCATTAGAAGTTAAATCCGCGCAAGAACTAGTCACTGACAGCTCGAAGAATCGCCAGACTTAAGTGGCAGTGGGCAGGGCACATCGCTCGTAGAACTGATGGCCGATGGGGGCAAAAGGTTCTCGAGTGGCGTCCACGGACCAGAAGACGCGGTGTAGGTAGGCCTCCAAGATGGAGCGACGAGCTGGTTAAGGTTGCGGGAACGCGTTAGATGCGGATGGCGCAGGACCGATCTGTTTCGCGAACCTTGGGGGAGGCTTAGGTTCAGGCGTGGACGTTTTTTGGCTGAAATGTTGATGAAGCGACAGTCAAAGTAAACTGCAAAATTACAGTTTTCGTGCTGTCAACATGACTGCTTCGAAACTGCAAATCGACTGCCGAGTCCGCTTGCAGGCGGAGTGCAGTTCTGACAGAATGTTCGCAGTTTCGATACAGTTATGCCAACTGCACCCAAACCATAAGAATAAATAATAACAGAGTAGAAGGGAAACTCCCGCTCCGGCCGAACTCAAGGTCACGATATTAGAGTACTCCCTAAGAGAGAACTCAGTCAGAGTGTCACGGCCGGCGTCGCCGCACGCGCGTTTGGCTGTTAACTGTTTGCGCGTTCGTTTTATTGGAAACAAATAACAATTAATGACGTCAAGTTATTGTGGTGTATTTGGGTGTATAAACAATTCAAAAACGATGCCAAATCACCTTAAATGAATTCTTTTGGTATGGCACTTGTAATAAATTCTTACTTAGAAGTACCTACCTATAATATGTAGGTACGTACTACAGTCAAGGATTTTAATTGTTAGGCCACTTGCCACTGTTCGCATTTTAGCCGTGTAATGCAAATCAGGTGAAGCCGCTTATACTGGTATATGCTGATTTGCATTACACGGCTAAAATACTAACAGTGGCAAGTGGCCTAACAATTAAAATCCTTGACTGTACCTAATGATTTATAAATCTCATATTTTGTAAAACTAAAATAATGATTTCAAAGTAAATAATAACTTAATATTTTAGCGATATTATCTTTAGAGTAAGTAATATTTAACAGTAAGCAACGCTAGCAACACGCCTGGACGTCAGAGGGGTGTAACGACGTGAAGGGGGAAGTTTCTGGACGCAGTCAAAAGAGATTCCCTTTTACTCTGTTATTATTTATTCTTATGCCCAAACTACAATTTTTCAGCAAACTTGCCGATCAAAATGCAGTATGATACGACCGAACAGTGTGAAATAATAACAAGTATTTTATGAAACACTATGTATTTCAAAATCACCATTAATCATCTTAAATCTAGTTTAAAACTTCAACACCAAAGTGATTTGTCTAAATTAAATACTGTAAGTCATAATTGAGCAAAAAAACTACATTAAATTCTACTTCAAAGAAGGAACAATCACTGGATTATTTATACATTTTATTTATAAAATATATATTTATAATATAATTTTAGGTAGTAACATTATATTGGGCGAAAAGATAGTTCACGCAAAATGTTGGTTAGTTCTTGATTTACAAAACAAACTAGTTTTTAAGGCCGTTACAGACGGACTTTATTCTATCTGCAACTGCCGACTGCGGGAACATATCAAAATATATAAAGTTTAAAACGAATACTGGACGAAATACATAATGGTCATAATATATACTAAAATTTTCTATGAAACTATTGATAAAACGATATTTTTTAATCGTGTAATCTATAGATTGGTTTAAGTTAGGTTAGGTTTATTTTATGAAAATTTTGTAAAGTTGTGAATTTCCAAGAAAATTGCATTATATCAAATGACCATTATGTATGTCGTCCATTATTAATTTTAAACTTTATATATTTTGATACGTACCAGCCGACTACTCATACATTTCTGTCGCAGCTAGAGTGCAGATTGCGTGCAGTTTTGCAATGGGAGCCGGCAGTTACCATGCAGTTAGAATGCAGTCTGCCGTCCCATAATATTATCTAAACTGAAAATAAAAACAATCAGAGCAAAATATTGTCTCTTTGTCTGTATCTCATAAAATTCATAAAAGACTGAGGAATACTTTAAAGCAGCTTTATAAAAACATTCAAAGTTAAGGCACATTTATTTATTTTGTTAATATTCAAATCAAAGCAAGTTTCAATATTGTGATTTCATTACAAAACCTAGGCATTGAGCACTCAAGCAATTTATGTGCAAAACTACAAAAATTTGATATTGATAAATTCTAATATAGAATTATAGCTAGACCGTTTAAATGAGTCCTCGGCCGTATTGAGGCGCGGGGGTAGACGACAAAGGGGGCCGAGAGGCGCGGGCGGCAGGCACACGAGGCGCGCTCGCCGCCCGCACCTCTCCCGCCCCCCTTTGTCGTCATACTCCCCCGCCCCTGTACCGCGCGGGCGAGACTAACTGTAACTGAATGAAGAGCAGAGGTGATACCTAGTTAATGGCAAAGTGGAATGGCATACTTTTTATTAACTTTTTGTACCTTTTTCGTTTGGTCAATTTAAAATTAGATTCAATGTTAAGTAACTTTACACACAACAAACGAAAAAAGTAGTAAAAAGTTAATAAAAAGGATGACATTCCATCATATGCCATCAAATGTATATTGTAATATACCCTCCAAATGCCAGCATAAAATCCATGTACCTTAGATTAATACTACTTGAATATCACAATAAATTTTAAGGCAAACCTCACAAATCTCGTAAACCTTTCTCTAAAAACAGTGATAAGTTCAAGCAGCGGTGATACTAGACAGCACCTCTCGTCCCAACTTCTGAGCTATGAAATCCAAGATAGTGATGACTAGCTCTCTCCGACTTGCTGTGCACGCCATGAGGATATCGAAGGCTCTGACGTAGTCAACGGGGTCCACTCGGCGGAGATAGTTGAAGATGATGAAGAGGATCTCTCGGAGCTGGTCTTTGACTGTAGACCAGATCTCCCGGAGGGATACCAGGGCTGTGGGGTGAAATTAAATATCATAAGATTACCTACACACATTACATTACCTACCTACCTAATGAGGATGATAATAATAAATGGAACACCACTCTACTGGCAGTCACTTCTTAGTAAAATAAGAAAATGTTTGTGTATGTCTGTTTAAATGTACTAGTTATATTTTACATTTGTCAATTATGTTGGTGTTTTCTATGTCTAGCTAGTAATAGAGACGTGTTGTTGTAAACTGTAAGTCTTTATTATAAATAAATACAGTCATGATCTTGAGAAAATAAAAATCAAACTCACAAGAAACACCAAGTCCTGCTGCGCTTCCGATGCCGGCCCCCAGTGCAGCCCCCATGCGGCCTCCGGCGTAGCCCCCCACCAAACCCCCAGCTAGTGCAAAGGCTCCCGTGATCACGGCCGTATCTCGGTTCCACTCTATACGAATATCAAATGTATCCGCTGAAACAAATCCATGAATTTACTGATATTATTTAGATAGGGAAGAATGGCGGAGGAAAGGCGAGGCCTTTGCCCGGAAGTGGACATATTATAGACTACTAAAAAAAATTTAGCCAAGTGCTATTTGACACTTCTATGTGTGGAATTTGAACTCTGTTGTGATTGAAAACAAATTGCATATTTTTCATGGTGGCACTTCACTTGGCGTTGCGTGTTCGCGTTGCGCTATTGCCATCTCCGTCTTTCACGCTAGAATCGGCATAGTGCTCCTCTCTCGCAGACGCAACTATTTCGTGAAATACGCCAAGTGAAGTGCCAGCATCAGCTATGTAGCTAGATAATTATTTTTAACAGCAGCATGGGAACGATAACAATTATTATTTGTTTTTAATAGTATAATAAAAACTGTAAACCGCATTATGATATGACTTACCCATTTCTAACAGGATTTGCTCGAGCCAATTGGGATCGTATCTCACTTCGTGCAAAAACGGCTCCATTTCCATCGTCATCTTTAACAATAAAATATAGAAAATATAATAGTCTGTATCAGTTCTTTTGGCGAACTCTAAAACGTAGAACACCACTGTAATATTTGGAAAATTGGCAAATGAAACGAAAATAAATACGACACAGCGCGACAGATGATTGACGTAAACAAACAAATTTTGTGAATGACGTAAATGATTCGTTCAGGAATACTTGGTAATTTAATAACTCAATCTATCTTTGACCCTTAATTTATTTAACGACCTCTTTGTGATTTCTTGCATTTACAAAGTAATAATTTAAGTTTAAAGAAAATAACACTAGTAACTAAAGTACAGGTTGATTCACAAGAGTTGGCACGTTTGGATCGAACGAGTGAATGAAAGTATCTATGTGTTACCTATTTGAATACACTTCACACAAATATGAAAATGTCATGCATCAGTCATTTTCCTATAAAAATATCAAAGTGACATTGCTTTTTCAACCGACGAAAACAAAAGGAGGAGGTTCTCAAGTCGACGTGTATATATATATATATATAATTTTTTTTATGTATGACCACGCATAACTTTTTACAGAGTAGTCCGATTTTGATGATTCTTTTTTTATTGGAAAGCGTATACCCCAAGGGTGCTCCCATTTAAATTTGGAAGTAATATTCTTACCCTAAGGGTAGGAAAACAGTGGATGATTGACTAACATTTTACAGAGTAGTCTGATTTTCATAATTCTTTTTTATTGGATAGGGTAAACCTTGAAGTTGGTATTATATAAATTTGGAAAAAAAATTTACCCCAAGGATGGGAAAAAAGTATAAAATAAAAACTTTTTAACAAAAAAATTAAACCGCCGAAAAAACTGAAAAGCAAAAAATAATACCTTTTTTGTTTGACCTTAATCTAGGTACTAGTTTGAAGTCGGTGCCTCAGCACGAGCCAGGAGGAGTGGACCTATAATCGTCTACCTGATTGGCTTCTATCACTCCTCCTGGCTCGTGCTGAGGCACCGACTGCAAACTAGTACCTAGATTAAGGTCAAACAAAAAAGATACTATTTTTTGCTTTTCAGTTTTTTCGGCGGTTTAATTTATTTCTTAAAAAGTTTTTTGTTCATTCCATTCGTGCCAACTCTTGTGAATCAACCTTGAGAATAAAGGCTGCGCTGCCTGTGTTTGTCACCGTATATGTATATGATTCAGTTTTGGGCCCGCTCCGTCAGCGCCCTTCGCTTTGTGGTGGCCTTAAATTATTCGAACAACATAATCGGCTGGACGCTGGAAAGATGAAGCGTGGATGAAGCAGTGAAAGGCTACATATTATGACCTTAGATTATTTATGCACTAGATGGAGCATAGGCGGCATGAAAACGTCCCATAAAAATATAAGCCAACTTGGCTTATATGTCAATTGCGTCATTCCGAATGACAGGGTTGCCAATAGTAATATGCTAAAATCCCCAAACGCATTGTCGAAATTCCCCACGGGTGGGGAATGAAAAATTATGTGGGCCGAGTGACTTAGTTTCGAGCTGTTGCGAATAGTGAATTGTAGGAAATTAATCAAGACTAGCAGAAAAACAACAAACAAAAAAAAATCAAAATGTCAAATGTCGCGTATTTGTGTTCATACTTAAAATCCCCTCATTTTCCCAGAATTGAAGCTCTCCCCACACATTCCCCAATCAGCTTTGCTTTCCCCGCAGTTTTGCCGCACACATTGGCAACACTCATTTGTCATTTTCCCTTCAGTCTGCATTGTGACAGCGCGAGAAACGTTATTTAAATGACTAAATGTGTAATAAATAAATGTAATGTAACCGTGTTTCATTATTATTTTTGGAAATAAATTCTTTTTCACCACTCAAGCTCTGAAAGTAGGTTGCATTCAGCTTGAAATCCGGGAATAAATTCGATTTACATCCTTAGGGATGTAAGTAAATTTGAAAATCGAATGGTGCTCCTTTGTATTCACGAACCCCGTGGCCGCGTGCTGCGCCACGCCGCGCGCGCGCCGCCCTTGCGCTGCTGCACGTGCAGCTGCAGCGCCTCGCCGCCTGCGCACCGAGCTCAGCAAGGTGTGCAGGCGGCCGCGGCGACGTGACGCCGGTGCCGGCCGCAAGGGCGGCGCGACGCGCTCTCTTACAAATGGCGTATATATTTTTAACATAACGGTTTTTCTTTATTTCCTCGCATTTATGATAAAAAGTAGTGTTCAACTCGAGTGTAAATGATCAATTACAACTTATAACTAGAGATGCGCCGAGTACAACTTTTACCGAGTAACCGATTACCGAGTATACTCGGTTCAAAGTTTCTCAAACCGAGTACTCGGCCGAGTTACTCGGTTCTGTTTTGAGGCGCGAAAACGGGTTTAGACAGGTTCGCGCGGCGCTACCAGCCACCGCGAGCGAACGTCGCGGGGATCCCCGCCTTCTCCCCGCAAATTAGTCAGTTTTTGTTTAACGAGTAATACGCATTTGGTCCGCACATTAATTGCTTAAATATTTTAAAAACATTAAAAATAGATGATTGTGTACAGTGACTGTTGACACAATGAGTCTACGCAAAAGTTTGCGAATCTGGTTGTTTTACAAGCCCGTTTTATTTTAATACGCATGATTAATAATAATTTTATTTAGACCGAGTATACTCGGCATTTGAACCGAGTTGTTCGGCCGAGTACGAGTATCAAAAAAACTGCCGAGTACACCGAGTACCGAGTAGTACAACCCTTATTTATCAATCTACTATCTATTTGTATTGTAGTTATGAAGGGGTCAAAAGTGGCTCCAATTGGTTCGTGTAATATTCACACAGCGCTGCTTTGCCAGTTTCATTTCCTTGAACTTAGCTTGACACACTACCGCGTGTTTAGATTTCCCCGCGGCCGCTCAAATTTCGATTTTGCCACAGAAAAAAATATATATAATCAGTTTTTAGTTTTATTTATTCATACTTTATTTAATTACCATTTACAGTCACTTTTACTCGCGTCTATCGGCCTCTAATATTTTTTCCCCACATTTTGGAGAATGTGAAATTAACTGGTATCATTAAGCACAACCGGAATGACGTAACGCGATCGTAATATGAAGCTGTCAAATGGATGGTGGACGTTTTGTATCGCGATGTTTGCTCCTGACGCTCCATCTAGTGCATAAATAATTTAAGATTATGACATTTGTGCGGCGATTTGCCTTACAGGGAATGATGATGATGATGAATAATAAATAGATATTCTTGAACCAAAAATATTCCTTTGAGGTTGAACTAACTAAATTTAAAGTAGTCTTAACGTATTTTTATTTTCGTTTATTAAGTATTTCATATCATAACAATCACACTTTATTATTTTATTACAATCGATTCGCAAGATCTACAAGCATATTCTAAGATTATTTTCACATCAAACAAACAATTATGTCCGCTGATAAATATTTTACAAATGTCAATAATTATTATAAAAGTTAAAATAATTAGTATGCAGTACAAATAATAATAAAAATTAATCACAATAATAATATTATCTATTTCTAGTCAATACTACGCTTACTACTATAAAACACATTTTTTACACAATCACATTGTCCGATCAAACAGTATTCAGTACAAATTTGTGTTAAAAATCAACTTAAATAACGGGCCTTATACTAATACAAAATTCAAAATTCGTATCGTGCCGTCCCGCTCGCGCTGTCGGTACGATACGATATTCGATTTTCGAATTTCGGAGTAGACCCATGCCCTGCTTACATCGTTATTCCACAGCAGATTAATTATACGTCTACCGCCATAAAACAGTTATTAAAAAACCACCGTTTAAACAACAGGTAAACTCGACAATACTTTTTTTCCCAAGATACTCGATGAAGATTGAACAATCAACTTAGCTAGCGTTATTAAGTCCGGACTGGAACGAGATAGAAGCGTTGCGGCTTTAGCATAGTCGTCGATTCCCAGGGCGGAGAGATAGTCAAATACGAGGTCGAATATCTCCGCGAGCTTTGGCTTAAAATCCTTCCATACGTCCCTCATTGATATAGCTGTGGAAAAAGAATTTGGAGTTACTAAAAAAATGTCTGGAAATATCAGGATATGTCAGGAATAAGGGAGACGTTTACTTAGGTACTCGTAACCTCTTGTTGGAGACCTACCTACACTGAGTCTTCCGGTTCGCGGAAGCTATTCGAGAACACTGAGTATGAGTATTATTATTAGTTGTATAAAAAGGCGTACATGGGGCATCATGTATGGATTTTGTTTCAGCCAGTGCCAGAGATAAACTAAAAACAACACAATTTTCAGAATATATGCCGAAATATGATTGTATGAACACGAAAACTCACCAACGAGACCAATCCCGCAGGCACCCCCCACCGCTCCTCCCACCGCTGCTCCCATCTTGCCTCCATACGCTTTGCCAATCAATCCACCAGCCAAAGCCAGTCCCGTGGTAACCAGGACAGCTCCTTTTGCTTTCTCGCTGCTCAGCAACACGCGGAAATTGAATTTATCACTTATTTTTAATATTATGTCTTCTATTGATGACGGATCGAACGGTAAACCAACAGCGCTTGAGCGCCGACGGGAGCAAAACTCATACCCAGCGCAGCAATCCTCTTCAGAAAAGTCATCTGAGTCACAAGACATTTTTGGGATGTTCGAGAACAATTCAACACGTTTTCGTTCCCAGGACGTGAAAAGATACAATGAATGATTGCTGATTGGCAAGGAAAGTGTGATGCACTGGTTCACTATATCACATTTCTTCAAATAACTTACTTAACAACTACCCTTTTTTGTGCTTTTCTTGCAGATACCAATTCGTTCGGAAATTTATACCATAGACTAAGTAGTCTATCTATTTTCCTCTGATTCCCTGTTTTGACATTGTCAATGTTTGGTTTGTTTGTTTGACATTGACAGATACAGATACAGATAAAACAGTAAATAAAAACAACACGTCTTTCGTTGTTAGATTGATAAAATTGCATTAAATTGATTGATAATTCAATAATTAAAAATGTCTCAAAGAACTACGTACTCTCGCCTTAGCTCGCGCATTGCTGAAGAGAAGCAACTGCTCGCCGAAGAGAAGTGGATTATCGAGGCGCTCACCAAAATTCGGAGTCAACGTAACGGATTACAGGTTATTTTCAAATCTTTAACTCGATCTTTTCTAAATAGATAATTCTTTGATCACAGATTGCCAAGGTAAAAGTTTGTTCATTGATGATTCTGCTGCAAAGTAATGCCTTATCATTTAATTATTTCTTAACCTTTTCGACGCCAACAACACTTATCAGCACCGCAGGTTGTACGCCAACGACTGATATATCAGTCACGGCATGAAGAGCGATATCTACTAAAATGCATTTATGTAGGCTTCAAATTCGCCTAGCTGTTATATTTGACAGAGCATTGAAAAGGTTAATACAGCACTCGTTTTGGGCGCAGCTTATGTGTTGATACTAAAACAGGGTTTCAAAAGGTTGCCGACCCCTGTGATAGGACATATCTAATATAAAAAAATCTTGTGTCACAGTGTTTGTTACCGAACTCCTCCGAAACGGCTTGACCGATTGTTACAAAACTTTTTCGTCTTTACTCGGAAGGCCTGAGAATAGGTCGTAGGCTATTTTTTATACTCCTGGATGATGTATGGCAAAACAACATTTGCGGGGTCAGCTAGTTATACAATATAATTATAAGTAAAAAACTTTAGAAAGGCCCTTCTTCTAGAAGGATTCTCATAGGTCCACAGAATTGCTTTGGTTTTTTTTTGAATAAAGAACATCAACTTGTCTGTATGAAAATGCCAAAGTCTCCCTCGTGGTCCCATTGATGGGACAAATCAATGGGACAACGAGGGAGACTTTATTTCTCATCTCAAATGCAAAATGCTTTCCATAGGGCTTTTTACTATATTTAAAAGCAATTTTTGTTTCACAAAATTGAATTGGAGCAAGTTTTAATTTCATGTTGTAACTCTTCTCTCGCAGATTGAAAGACTTGAGTTAGAAAGTCTGAAAACGCAACTGATGATAAGCAACCGTTCCCTGCTCAGCCCTAGTACAGCCCCTGCTCCCTCTGATTCTTCCGCTCTTGATACTGCATTGAAAATGATGACGTGCAACCCAGGAGCCTCTAGGGCTGTGAACACGGAGCTGGAAGAAGCCCTGGTTAATCAACTAGTTGAGGACACCTGTTCCAACGAGGAGGCGCTTAATTTGACTGTTACAAATCCTGTATTAAGTAAGTGCAGATAAGCTACATTAAGTCCAAATTGTTGGGTGTCAAGCAAAAGTCACTAAGTACCAAATACCTACTTAAAACAAAGGTTGTATCTCAGTATGAAATTACTAACTAGATACGACTTTTTGAACATAAATTTTAGTGAGTTTTGCTTGTCATTCGGCCAATTAGTCTTAAGTTATTACTAAACAACTTCGAAAATGTTTGCCCTGATTTTTGTATTTACTTTGATATTTTCCCTAACTTAATTAAATATCTACTTTTTCTACCCACTGCTGAGTATGTGTCTTCCGATTTCTTCCATGTTGTGTGGTTGTGTGCTTTCCACATCCAGTCTTCACCCCCACAAAATATCTACCTATAATTCAATTTCTTAGTAATTTATCTGCCTATGGATGCGTCAGGGAACCCAAAGCTGTCACGTATTTAGCGACCGCTTTAGCCTAGTTGGTAGTGCCCCTGCCTACGAAGCAAGAGGTCCTGGGTTCAAATCCCGGTAAGGGCATTTATTTGTGTGATGAGCACGAATATTTGTTCCTGAGTTATGGATGTTTTCTATGTATTTAAGTATTTATTTATCTATATAAGTATGTTTATCGTCGTCTAGTACCCATAGTACAAGCTTTGCTTAGTTTGGGACTAGGTTGATTTGTGTGAGATTGTCCCCTAATATATATTTTTTTTTTTTATCTCAGCGGACCACCCTTGCTATCCAAAGAGGTTATGCCGCCAGCATCATGGGAACCCTGTCACAGTCAGTCTAATATTTTTTTGTTTTTATTGCAGGTCTTAATTATGAAAATTTCAATGTGGAGGAGGAAGATGATGCCTCTGATGAGTCCCAGGACGAGAACACCTCCGACAACATGCTTATTGACATGAATATGTTTATGAATGGCAACACTCGTTCACAGCTCCACTAATTGACAAGTAATCTTATGAAGCTTTGAGGAAAATACTGTGATACAGAAGTATATTTTTGAAGTTGGTTGTTGAAGAAGCTTGTGGCTCCGATGGCAAGCAAGCACCACAACCATTACCAGAGAATTACAGATGCATAGCTAACTTAGAGGGTTAGAATGGAATACCTTATATCCTCCTAAGGCCCACATCAAATTTCAATGTTTAAATTTTACATAATGAATGATTTGAGTGAGTTTGATGTCACTGATATTACCCTATAAATAATATGCTGGGCCTTACAATATGACACACATGAGGAGACTGTTTGATTTAAGAAATTTTGATAAAGGATGGTAAACTTGTGGTTTCGAATGACATGAAATGACATCATTTGTGACTGACTAGCTAGAGAAATGTCATTAAAACAATGTCTTAAAACAAGTGTTTAATTAACAAAGAATTTATTCAAGTATGTCTTAAGTTAAAGATTTACATTATATGCCTTTAGTTTTTAATACTAACAATAATATGTACAAGTTTTTGTTATCGAATAAAACATTGGCGTTTTACTGAATTTATCATTCAAAATGGCACAGCTAATACAAACTGCCTGAAGGGTATAAATTCGAGGCACTGAATTCGTTACATTTTAACTTTTACGAGTCAAAAAGAGCCTCCATAGACTTAAGAGTAGTTTAGAGCAGATACATTGTAATAGGACAGGGATGAGATGGCTTTATTGGCAAATGATCATTTACATTCTTTTGGTATTATAAGTAATAGTTTTACTGTTATTTAAAAACCTTTTTCAATAAAAAGGCTTGGCCAAAACATGTTGAGTTAAACTCGTTTTAAGACGTGAGTGATCCGTTTATTGTCACTATGAAAAAGACTCGTCAAGATGGTTTACCCGCGGTGGCGCGTGCCTATAAGGTTTATAAGGTCTAATGACAAATTACAAAAAAAAAATTGATCTAATGCGTACGGACTGCGCGCACTGTACGCGTAGCCGGGTACGCGTACAGTGTACGTGTACGCGTACAGTGTACACGTACATGGCGTACGGACATGGCGTTCCAGGTCACGCATACCCGGGTACGCGTACAGTACGCAGCTTCAGCATTGCACCCGCGCGAAGCTGGGGCGGGTCGCGAGTGTTTTTAGTATTTGTTGTTATAGCGGCAGCCGAAATACATCATCTGTGAAAATTTCAACTGCTATCACGCTAGCACTAGTCTAGCTATCACGGTTCGTGAGATACAGCCTGGTGACAGACTGCGAAGTCTCAGTAATAGGGAACCCTAAAAAAACGAAGTATAGACCAAATTAACATTTGTTTTAATTTACACCCTTTTCCACTTGCAATATGATAATGTGTGGTTGATCTCGCATGTTTTCATTCCAAAGGACCGCACCCAAAGCCCTCAAGTCTATGGAAGCCTTTACATAATTTTATTATTTGAACAAGTGAGACTTGGGAGGAAATGTTTATTATTACAAGTACCATTATATGGTGGTAAACTAAGTGTTTATAAGGAGGCTAAGGGGCTGTTTCACCACCCATTGACTAACTTTAAGAGGGTTTATACCTGCTGAGCTGGCAACATTGCATTTTTGTTAGTTTTCTCGATTATTCCATAAAAATTGAATGAAAATTAAAAATGTTTTGAATACAAATTGTTCTAAAATATAAGTTAATGTGTCTACTGCAATAATAATTCGTGATAGACTTTTATTTTCTTTAAAAACGAACAAATTATTACCTAACGGTTTTTAAAGAAAATAAAAGTCTTATCACGAATTATTATTGCAGTAGACACATTAACTTATATATTAGAACAATTTGTATTCAAAACATTTTTGATTTTCATTCAATTTTTATGGGATAATCGAGAAAAACTAACAAAAATGCGACGTTGCCAGCTCAGCAGGTATAAACCCTCTTAATAATGTGATGCCGTCTCCGTCCTATTCGAACAAAACAGACAGAGACGGCGTCACATTTATCCGGCAAATAAATTTGATCATGATGGATGGTGAAACAGGAGGTTAGTCTGTTTCTTTCTGAATCAGAAATTACAAACTCCAATGGAACTATCCACGACCTGTCTAGCGAGCTCGTTGACTAGTTAGCTGGGTAAATATACGAGTGTTTCGACCGCTCGCTTAAGTCATTACCGTAGCACGATCATTACCACAACGAAAGGCAATCAACTTTTTCTCGTCACAGAAAATTGGCAAGCTGAGACATTTAAAATTAAACAGATTTTTTCTAAATTATTCTGCGACTTATTACGCAATATAACAATAAATGTGTTACCCTGGCAGACATATTCATATTCTGTTGATTGACCAAGGCTGTCCTTCGATTATGGAAAATAATAGTTTGCCCCTTGGTCCATCGTATTTTATGCTTTGGATTACTTAGATTGATCTTGAAACAATATTATATCGAGTTATAAGAATCGATTGTTGCTACCTGGCTTGATTAAACAATCTCGTAAAAATAAACAGTACTCGTAAGGACAAGATAAAGTTGATTGACTCATGGACAGTCACCAGCATAAATATATGACTATAGACAGAACTGCAAAAACATCTGATCATTGGTGAAAGGCATATATATATGACGATCTAACTCGGTATAAGTATGTGATGATTTGTGGCCGGTATAAATATCGATTTCGGAAACGGCATAAGTATTTGACACCGGGCCGCTTCAAAATATCTGATATTGCACAAAATCAAAATTATGTATTCCACTTTAAGCATAAATATCTATTCACTGTGAACGCATAACTATCGGACCACAGGTGGCATAAACATCTAACACGATACAAAATAGGAAATATGTCACCAATCTGCAAATATGAACTTTATTCTCTTGTTTTACGAATAGATTTTGAATACAACGATCTGACACTTCACGAAAAGAGTGCAGACTTGTCACTGCATATGCCCGTCTCACGTTTTACAAATCCTATATTTTGAAAGATCATAATAAATAATTCTTCGTAGCTTTTGAAATAAGAACAATATCTTTGTGGCTACGTGATTTCTAGCAAGGAGGTTAATTTAAGACGGTTAAACTCTTTCTTTTACTAAAAATGTATGAAAAATAATGTTACGTCAGACGTCAATAATAATTGTTTTTTGGATTTAACTTTTGCGAGACTCATAATTTATTTAATAGCGTGGAATCTGTCAAACTTGCGATAGCCTGAAACGTGAGACGGACATATGCACAGACAAGTCTGTACTCTTTTCATGAAACGTCAGGTCAATGTATTGAAAATATTTTCGTAAGACAACAAGATAAAGTTCATATTTGCAGATTGATTATATATTTTAGATTTTGTATCGTGCTAGATATTTATGCGGTCTAAGTGTGATCCGATGGTTATACGTTTACAGTGAATAAATATTTATGCTGGTGGTGGGTTACATAATTTTGACTTTGTGCAATATGAGATATTTTTAAGCAGCCCGGTGTCAGATACTTATGCCGTTACCGAAAAACTATATTTATACCGGCCACAAATCATCACATACTTATACCGTGTTAGATCGTCATATATACAGTGGTGGTCATACAATTTCCTAAAAAAATGTGGCAAGTCATCAACAGACTAACTGGAAGAGTTGTCAAGGCCATTGACGAATTATTGCTTAGGTCTTTTAAGTGTAGGGCTGGTGAACTGTCGACTAAATTTGCCAATGACTTCGAAATTAATGTAAAGAATGTGCTCACCTCGTGTAAAGTGCCGTTACTTGATGAGAATACCTACATTAATGAACCTATGGTAACCTTAAAGATAAATAAAATTAAAGATGATACAATGGAGGGAATAATTAAAAATATAAACGAAAATAAAAGTGCGGGTTTTGATAATATCAGGGCAAAAGATATAAAATTTATAACCAAAGAAATTACTCCGGTGCTCAGACACTTGACTAATCAATGCATTTCTAGATCATCCTATCCTGACAAGCTAAAAATCGGTCTAATCCGTCCCATTCATAAAAAAGGTAGCTACGCAGACACTAATAATTATAGGCCGATTACAATTTTGTCATGCGTTGATAAAATAATTGAAAAATACCTAGGCAAGCAAATTAATGACTTTTTAGCGAGTAACGGCATTATCCACGAGAGGCAGTTTGGTTTCCAAAAAGGGAAAAACACGTCTCAGTTGTTGGCTCGTTTTACGGATGAGGTCAATTCGTATCTCAATGATAGGAAACATGTTATGGTAGTGATGATCGATTTCAGCAAAGCATTTGACACACTTAGACATGAAACCTTATTTAGTAAACTTCAGCAGAATGGTATACAGGGACCAAGTTTGGAATGGTTCAAAAATTATCATTCAAAAAGACTTAACTCGGTAAGCATTGCAGGAGAGCAGAGTGACCTGCTACACTCCACCCAAGGCACGGCTCAAGGTTCAATAATGGGGCCAACTGAATATCTGATTTATGTGAATATGTGTAAGCTATTTCAGACCGCCTCTGTGTACCAGTTTGCTGACGACACTTGCCTGATAACGGCTAACTGTGATGAAAGTGTTGCAGAGAGTCAAATGCAAAATGAATTCAATTTACTTTGTAAATGGGCCCATGACGTCGGTTTGTCAATAAATTACAATAAAACAATAGTTATGCACATTCACTCGCCATATATCAAAACCATCTTTGCTCCGCGTATCGTGGCTCATGAGCATGCGTGTATGCACATGCTAACAACATGTGATTGTAAACCTTTGCAAGTGGTCGATCATCATACATACCTTGGCCTAAGGATAGACAATAAGTTTAATTGGGGACCGCACGTCGACCATGTTTGTAACAGACTGAGGGCCATCCTCAGTAACCTATGCATACTAAAGAATAAAATGCCTTATAATATACTACGAATGTTGTACATGGCATTGGCAGACTCTGTGATCGGTTATGGCCTCTCGAGTTATGGGAGAACTTATAAGACATATATTCAGAGAATTTATAATATCCAAATAAGATTGTTGAAAGCCATAGTTCCGCTCAAAATTAAACATATTTGTGGTAATAACCACATTAAACTATTCCAGTATTGCAGAGTGCTTAACGTTTTTGACAAGGCTAAGTTGGCTGTTGCAGTTGAATATAAGGATAGATTGGGGGAGTTGGTTAGACATAAAAGACCATCTAATTTGAGGAAATTGCACAATATACCTTATTTCCTTGTACCAAGGAGTAACAACCAATATGGTAGAAGAAATTGGTCTAATTACCTGCCGCACGCTCTGAACAGCTTCCCAAAAAAAGTCATTGATAATGTCTTGAGTAAGCCAAACTCATTTAAATATGTATTAAAAAAGGCACTTATTGATTGTACTTAACTTTGAAGACGCACACACACACGTTCACAGGTCCGTTTTTGTATCCGTGTGCACCCCCATTATAGCTTACCACAATCTTAAAATATAAAGATTTTTGTAGCTATTGGTTTTTTGATGTATTTGTTCTTTTTATTGAATTAAACAGTTTTAAATTTTTTTTTTTTTTTTTTTAATTAAGAACGATTTGAAGTTTCCGATTTTTTTTTATCTAAATCATGTCATATGTCTAGTTGTGTTCCTTCTTAGAAGTAACAAGTTATGTTATAAAATAGCCATATGGATAGAGCAAACGGGATTAAGAATAATAGTGTATAATTGCTAACATTTTTTTTTACAATATATTTGTTCTCTATACTAATAAATTCAAATAGTAATGAAGCTGGACAAATAATTAAGAACGATTTATTAAACTGCTCGAGAGTTGTTTTATATGAAACTTAGATTAAATAAATCATATTAATGTGAAGTTTGGTATAGAAAAAAAAAGCAATTTAATACATTTGAATTAAAATTAATAGTTAGTAGCATGTCCACGGCTTTTAATTACGGCTTTACACCGGCGAGGCATTGAATCTATCAATTTTTGACATTTCGCAAGAAAAATAGAGTTCCATTCTTCTAAGAAAACGTCGTACAGCTCTCTCAAATTGCCACACTGTCGATATGAAACCTTTTTCTTGACTTCGCACCAAAGATGCTCTATTGGGTTAAGATCTGGGCTGTTGGCTGGCCAATCTAAGACAGAAACTGATTGTGATGTGAGGAATTCCTTAACGGTGCGTGCAGTATGCTTTGGATCATTGTCGTGCTGGAATGTCCAAATAACCGGAAGCACGTCTTCGGCATATGGTAACATTGTTTCTTGCAGTATATTTTTGTATTGGAATTGATCCATGTTTCCTTCTATCAGCCTAACAGGTCCAACGCCATGTCCAGAAAAGCACCCCCAAATTTTCACATTTCCCCCGCCATGCTTTAATGTCACTTTTGTGTACTTTGGGTCGAATGCTTTATTCGGAGGGCGTCGTACATATCGTTTTCCATCAGAACATACCCTATTTATTTTTGTCTCGTCAGAAAAAAGAACGTTTTTCCACTGTCTGACTGTCCAGTTTTCATACCTTCTTGCAAATGCAAGTCGGGCTTGCCTATGACATCGTTTCAACATAGGCACCTTCCTTGCTATCCTTCCGTTCAACTTATTTTCTACCAAACGCCTTCGAATAGTGCGTGCAGAGATTGCTGAAGGGTTTTTTTCGCCAAAATATTCTTTTCTCAACTCATTAGACCCTTTAAAAGGATTTTGTTTTGCCAAACGAACGATATTTCGATCATCTCGACGAGATGACTTTCTCTGTCTAGGTCCACGTGGAACGTTTGAAGTAGTTTGATACGTGGAAAAATGCTTTACGGCATGGAAAACCATTGTTTTTGAACATTGCAGATAGTCGGCTATCTTTTTATACGACCAATTCTTCTCGCGAAGTTTTATTATTACTTCTCTTGTAGATTTATCACAACTTTTATTTTTCCCCATTGTTTTTATACGAAGTAATCACTTTTAAGACTTTAACAGCACGAAATGGCGCCAAAATTATACGAATAATAATCTACAACCACAGAGCCACACAGTGTTCTCTATTTAAATTTGAAAAAATAATAAACTATTCAGCGTTCTTAATTACGTGACCAGCCAGTAAGTACTAATACTAGGTTCAGATCGAATGTATAAAGTTTCTCTATTAATTTTTTAACCAACTATGTTGCATAAATGAATGTACCGGTACTACGGAAAAGTTTCGCAATACCGAGAGAAATAAAAAAAATACGGGCAATTAGTTATACTTGTTACTTTGAAAAAATCATCTCAATAAATAATCGTTCTTAATTATATGGCCACAACTGTATATGCCTTCCACCAATGATCAGATATTTTTGCAGGCCGTTGATAGTCACATCTTAATGCTGGTGACCAAGTCGCAACAGCTTTGATCAAACTACATATACCTTTATTCAGGATTGTCTTTAATCGTCATAAAAAATTACTCTGATCATCATCTCTTAGTAATATTTTCTCAGCCGGTAATGACGAAAAAAACAAAGAAAAAACCGCTATTTATTACCCTTTCAACGCCACGCCTCGACAAAACGTAAACCTGCTTTGAATGTTATGTCATTGTGTCAAGATCACTTTGACACTGTACTTCACAACACCTATTACGTGTGTGTGTGTGTGTGTGTGTGGATACGGCGTGGACGACGATGATGATGATGATGTGTCGTTGGAGTTGAAAGGGTTAACCCAGCTGCTAGTGCTCCCTGGACTATTTAGCATTTGAGTCAATGCGTATATATTTTTTGCATCTATAGGCAGTGATCTCAAAAATAGACTGAATCTGTTTCAAACATCAATGCAATTAGTCTATTTTCGGTCAATTCTCATGGCGTTTCCACCGCTTGTAATTACAATTGATTAAGAAGCTGGTTACAAATATAAAAATGTTATAATTCAGACGAACAATATTTTTCTTTCGATTATAGTTTCCTTTATAGTTACAGACGGTTTTTAAAACATTTAAAAATCACTCGCTTTTCAAAATTCTACAAGTCTCATCCGAAATAGCATACTTTGCAACAAAGAAACACCTTAATACGTTGAAATATGAAATTTGATGCTATTTTTCCTTTTCTATTTTCGTTAGAGCATCGAGTGATTCTTTGAGATTTATCGCTCCGAATCGATGGCGACTGTAAGGCCCCATTTATTGGAGCACACTACCACAGAATCAAAAGCAGCTATCGAATGCATGCCTGACAAACGATATTTTTAAAGCTAGTCGTTTTTTCAATAATTACAATGGAAATTGTGACGTATAGTGTAATCAATAAAGTTGAAATTCCAACTCAATGGATGTGGTCGCTAAACCGTCTCTGCCTTATAAAGGGTTCAGCTTAGTCCAACCTTGTCTAAAGCAAAGAACAAGGCTAAATTAACACCTAATTTTGTCATTACCATCATCAAACCAACCGGAAGATATCACTGTAGTACAGTCAACAGCATAAATAAGTAATCATTTATGTACCTTGTCACTTTAACGTCATGTTTGAAATGTCATACAAAATTGTCAAACGATTGAAAACGACAAGGTACAGAAATGACCACTTATTTATGCTGTTGACCCTACATAGGTATTCCCCAAGGTTATCCACGACGAAAAAATACTCATAGCCAATATCTTTCCACGATCTTAACTCTTTCGTTACGCAGTCTGTGTTCATTGCGCGGACGAGACGCTCGCCGCGCAGTGGTTACTTGGTAGCACACGCAATGAACACCGCATGAAGTTTTAATAAAAAAAATAGTCAGTGACTAAAGAAAAAATATAGATGCCAAAATTATCCACTAAAAGCATAACGGATAACAATTTAAGTAGTTGGTACACTGGCGTTCATACGTATAATTAGTAGAAAATATTTTACATCAAGTTCGAGTACAGAAAATAAATTAAAGTGCCGCATCAAGCTCATCTAACGTAAAATTTAAATCAGTTTTTTTTTATCGAGGTGAATCTAAAGAGGGTATCTTTCTTAGTGAGTCAAAAATTTAAAATGCATGGCATCTCTCTCCCTTGCACAAATAAGTTGAAAACGGACATAAGAATTTAAAATAAATACTCAAAATCTCAGTTTATCAAATTAGGTTGGAGACAAGATCGGCTTCTGGATAACAATAAGATTCATCTCGCTCTTAAATACTTATACTTAACACGCCAACTATTACAAATTAACAGGGAATAAACAATTTAAGTTCCGATTATTAACTATCAATAATTAATAACTTCTGTCACGTAATAATAATCACAACAATAATAAGTATGAATGTCTATTCCGCACGACCAGCGCTGGAGACGCCAAGTATGACGCCAAGTCTCGCCGAGATAGGTGCAACTGCCAAACCTTTTGCCACCGACACTGCAATTCCTAAGCTCGGGTCTTTTCGCACGAACATCACACACGGCCAAGTCTTTGTCAACCATCAGTCCTGACGGCCAAGCCCGAGCCATGTGCCAAGCAATCGCCAAGCCCTGTCCAAATATGAAACGGCGCCCAAGTCCGAGCTGAGTACCAGATAGCAGCCTCTTTTTTTAGCGATGGCCAAGTTCTGGCCAAGTCGCCGTTCGTCCGGAGGCGGGCGATCGCGAAGCGCACCGTGCGCGGTGTTGGGAGCGCGGGACCCGCGGGGCGCGATCACGTGCGGAGCGAGCACGACGTGTAGAACAGAATGTACGCGGCGCTGGACTTGACTTCGCTCGACGATATCTCAGTTACCACGTGGTCGTCGTATTTGTACCATCTGGAATTGTAATTCGTTTAATTTAAGGTTTGAATAAACGGTCAAATTGTAACACACGTTTCTCGTTATTTCGAACACAAACGGACTAAAAATACCTACATGTATACGTACATTTATTAGCGGTATTTATTGTTTTCATTATATGGAAGTTAGCACAAGTTTAAATAGTTTCGTTGTAA
This sequence comes from Archips xylosteana, assembly GCA_947563465.1. Taxonomy (NCBI): domain Eukaryota; kingdom Metazoa; phylum Arthropoda; class Insecta; order Lepidoptera; family Tortricidae; genus Archips; species Archips xylosteana. Next base: position 1,537,300 of record OX387364.1, on the reverse strand, counting down.
CATTTATAAACGAGTGCAAATTTTACCCGTTAAGTTTGAAATTTTAAAATAAATGGAGTATAGTCAATAAGTTTTGTAGAAAAAAAAAACTGTTGACTGTATAAACGACCAAGTAAGTGGTTTACCCTTTTTTATACATCAAAAAAAAAACTAAGGCTGATTGTCACATTGACTTGTAAGTGAAAATAGCCTGTAGCGACTACTAGCGCCATCTAGTCATCACATAAGGAACTAACTACTACAATCCTACATCACGCTATCGAAGTTTCTCAACTCGGCTGCATAAATACAACTTCCAACTTTCATCCATTGGACTTCGGTCCCCAGGCATAACATCTGCCTGGAGAGAGATCTCTCTATTGCAGCTACCCCCAAAAGCCTTTGATGTTGTGCGCCGTGACAATGAACCTTAGGGTGGTAAAGGAATTTCTTGGTCGACTATACTTGCATTGCTATCCAATCTATCTACAACATGCTCTAAAACTTAATAACCGGCTGAGAGGTCAAGTTATACCAGTTTTGGAAGAAATAAGACAAAAATAATAACATTCATTAATATGGACCTCCGCAAAGTAACGCCTGATTCAATAAATTACAAAAATGTATGTCACTTAATTAAACAAAATAGAGCCTCATAACATATTATCACTTTTCTAACTTGGAACTATTATAACTTGGCAACTCGCCCGGCTACTCTCATTCTCATGCTGGCACTTCACTTGGCGTATTTGACGAAATAGTTGCGTGTGCGAGAGAGGAGCACTATGCCGATTCTAGCGTGGAAGACGGAGATGGCAATAGCGCAACGCGAACACGCAACGCCAAGTGAATTGCCACCATCAGAGGGCTGTGCCCTGGAGTTGGACGTATATACACTTAGTTTTTTTTAGCATTTGAAATAAGGTAAATAATCTTGATATGTCTTTTTATAGAAAAACGCCTTTAAAAAAATAGTAGCTATTACTTATGAAACCAAAAGAATATAAATGACCATATTTCCTTGTTAATTGTTATATTATTTGCCGTGATTTATTTTTCCAAAGGTTTTTTTCTATAAAAAGTCACGTCAAGATCGCTTACCTTCTTTCTAATGCTAAAAAAAACGAAGTATAGGCTAGGATAAATAATGAATAATATTAGGGGACAATCTCACACAAATCGACCTAGTCCCAAACTAAGCAAAGCTTGTACTATGGGTACTAGACGACGATAAACATACTTATATAGATAAATAAATACTTAAATACATAGAAAACATCCATAACACATAAATGACAAATAAATGCCCTTACCGGGATTTGAACCCAGGACCTCTTGCTTCGTAGGCAGGGTCACTACCAACTAGGCTAAAGCGGTCGTTAAATGAATCATTGATGATACTCACTTTCCATAAACACTGCTCTTGCAATACGCCGTATAATGTCCTCCCTCCATGGACCCGTAATGATTGGAGACCGCGTACAAATTATACACCTGATTGTTGGGGTTGCAGTTCAATGAGAATTGTCTCATATCCAACTCCTCCAACGGGAAATCTATGTAAGTCTGCTTCTTTCGGTAGGCGTTGACCATGTATTCCTTGGGGTCGACGTAGAAACGCTTAAAGTGTATGACTAGCACTGGAGGGAGACGGGAGATGTCTAGTTTCTTGACGGCGTCCCGCTTCTCCTTGCAGTTGGGGCAGTTCCAGCCGGGGATGGTTTCGCCGTTTAAGTAGAGTTTCAGGCAGTCCTGGAAAAGGTGATGGCCACAGATATCACACAGGTGTCGACTTTTTAACACTACTGTGACGTCACAGCCGAAATTTAGTGATGGGAAATTCAAACCACAGACATAATTACACTTGATTACAACGCAACGAGGCATTTTCTTAGTTTTCGCGGACGCTCGGCTGCAACAACTGACGCACGCGAACTGTCAGTAGTGGCGGCCAACCCGACGCTTTGTCGGAGTTCGGACTCGTAAAGTAGATGCATTTGCGTCATCTATGTGTATCAATATCTGTGGTGATGGCGGATTAGGTGTCACGCATACTGCCGATTACTAAACTCTTCGAATCTGGCCTGCAAGTAGGTAATTATACCAGTAAAAAAATATTTCAGAAATTTTGGAAATTCCCACAGGGTAAAAAGGGTAAGAAAAAAACAGGATATAATATTTACTAACTAGCTGTTGCTTGCGACTCCGTCTGCGAAGAATACGTTTATCGCTATCCCGGGGAGACTGTGTAGTGTAGTTTTCCGGGATAAAAAGCAGGTTATAATATAAACTATGAGTACCAAATTTCATCAGGATTCCTTAAGTATCTGCCGCGACTGGGAATCGAACCCGGGACCTCAAGCTTCGTAGTCAGGTTCTCTAACAACTAGGCCACCCGGTCGTCAATTTATAGCGAGGGGATCAAAAATAAAAATCAAAACGTTTATTCTGCAAGTAGGCCGCAAAGGGCTCTTTTACATGTCACTTTTTTTAAACTACCAGCGCTTTCGTAAGGACCATCATTGCCAAGAAGAATGCGCCGCAAGAAACTTGGCAGGAAGTAATCTTTCCAATATAATAAATTACAAACTCTTAAAAATCAGGCAATCAATCAGTTTTCTTCCGTGATTTATACAGACCTGGAGTGAGCACCGGTTAGCGAGCGCGGGCAGTTCCAACGACAAGTTAGAAAAGGACTCGTAAGTGGCGCTGTGCGCCCCGCACACGGTGCACTTGACCGTGGACTTGATCTGGCCGTAGAACAGCCGCAGGATCAGACTCTCCTTCGACTTGGTGTACTCGTGCCACGCCTTCTCGGACGGCGGGAGGCTGTCCTGGGGACGAGAGGTGGACGTTCAAAAGCGGGGTTTGAAGTTTGAACTTTGTGTGCCGAGGGTGCTAAGGCGGGTCTATGCCGGTTGGCATAAAATTGTTGATCCTATTGTTATGACGCACAACTACTTAAAAAAAAAAAAATGTTTTATTCAGTAACACAAACAGTTTAACAAAATACAGGTTGGTGCCTCTTTTAATGTATCGAGATACCTGTGTCAAGAGACACCGTTCCTCCACTAAAATGTAACTATAATGACACAAGGTGAAAAACTTCTCCGAATAACTTATGGCATAAGCTTTGTTATGCATATTTTTTTCTGCTATTTCGTGGCAGGTGGCAGCAATTGTATGAAATTTTCATGTAAATACCTGTACAATAAACTCTTAACGATATATCGTTGAAATAAAGTTCTAATTAGGTATGTCGCAGTGGCAAAGGGTACTAACAACCCGATTCCCGGCGGGTTGCCTAAAATTTTGAAGTAACCAAACGCTTCTCTTAGTAACCGATTGTTTGTATAGAGACTTACTCTTCCTTAATAAACTTTTAAGTATTTTTCAAAATGGTGCAGTAACAAAGCGCATCAAAATATCCACAAGACCAATCAGTCATTCATAAATTCAGTATGCCGTCAGGAATCTTACACTCACACATGTAAATATTCATTCATAAAACCATAGATTCACTACATAAGCGTCTACTGTAAGAATACGCATGGAATAGGCTCAAAATAAGCCGGTCTCTATCGGCTTATCACATTTAAAAAAATACTTTCTATATTGCGCATAAGGCTTAATTTAACTTTGAGAGAAGATTTTTTTTTAATTAATTTATCCCACTTGGAATAACCGACGGAATTGACATTCATACAGCCATTCGTAAACTTATTTAAAATTACTGGAGCGAAATTGAATTTTAAAATATGGAGTTTTAGTGTAAAACAAAAAGTACGATATTTTATCTATTTATATAATAAGATTTATAAACAGACAAAATTAAACCGCCACAGGCTGTGCTCAGCGCGCTGCACAAAACCAAATCGTATACGCTGCGCCGCGCTGCCGGAATGTGGCACTGTATGTACGATTCGGAGCCATAGAACGTGCCGGACGTGATCCGCTAGCGCGGTCGATTTGCTTGTGGTGTGGTATTTATTGAAATGGCAACATTACGTAATGTCATGTCAATCGCTCAGTGTTTTGTCGTAAATTTTTTATTTATATATTATAATAAAATTAATGTGAAAAACTTTAAGATAAAACACAATATTAAATCAGTGTTGATACGCAATATTGGTGAAATTTAATCGTACATATTATCGTCTGTCAGGTTAAAATCTGATTATAATTCAGTGTCTAATTCATGTATAAGTAACATATTGTTTTGATACTGATATGAGTGAAAGGATAAGTATGCTGCAGTCTTATGGACCGAATTACTACACGCAAGTACTATTTCTCAAGAATATAACCTAGTACTAAATGGGGTATGATTTTTGTTAGCTTTTGTTCCGTCCGGCTTTTCCTGGAAAAAAATTCACGCCTCGCCACTGGTATGTCGCATTAACCAGAGAATTTCGGCTTCACTTTTTTCGACACAAATTGGGATTTATGACTTTTTTTTGTATTCCGTCATGAAACAAGTTTTTTACTTGTAGTTTTTTCAAGTGACACTGACACAAGTAAAGAAACGTGTAAATTCGGCATCTGTAGTCAAATATTTCTTGCGCTCTCATTGATGTATTGCTGGCGTACGTACCGCGAGCAAGTTACGCGTTAGACGGAGAATAAAGTAGGCACGATTCTTACGCCGTAACGTCGTCTTTGTGAGGAAACTTCTGTACCAGTACTATTACTTATTCTGTGCTTCACCTATCTTCGGTGGGTACCTTGTGCGGTGGCTTGATGCTGAACTGCAGGTCAAGATGCAGCCAGTCCATGAGGATGGTGAGGAACTCGTGGGAATCCTGCTGCTCGCAGCCACGGAACGCGCGCTGGTGTTTGCCCACCTCACTCTGGTGGCAACATTACAAAAACATAAACAATTGGGTACTTGACAACGTCAATACATTGAGACACTTTTCGCATTCACATAGCTGCGGATAAATGAGATGCCATCTCCGTTTGTTTTGATCGAATAGACGGAGACGGCATCACATTTATCCGTCAGTTAAAATTAATCGATGGGTGGTGAAACACCCCATTAGATTAATAATCATCACCTACATGATAAGTTGGTAATAATGTATTTTGAAGTTTAGAATAACGATATGTACTTATTGTTAAACTAATTACGATATAGACAGGGACAGCGGATGTTTTATTGAAGGGGAAGAGGGGACTATCGACGCCGAAAAACATCTCAGACCACGGCTTTATTCTTCATCAGTTTACTTACGCACGAGCGTATTTTGCTAATCAAATTTGTTTCGCTCCCCCTGCCCCCCATTTGAGCGGTCACTGGGAATGTGGTGTAAAAATAGTGAAGTATCATGTCATACGTTACCCTCAAGTCCTTGGCTGCGATAAAACGGTACTGGCCGGACCAAAGCGCGCGCACGACGGCCGCCAACTCCTCGGCGATGGCGCCACGCGTGCCGTGAGATCTGACAGAGTAACATACATCATACATAACATATACATTTTTCCTATTTTAGATTTTGCCAGTGTGTGCGGTGCTTCACTATAGGCTTAATGAATTGACTCGAGAGTCGCTCAAAGCTATGGAGGGAGAGAGCTATGCTTGGGGTTTCTCAACAGGATCGAATCAGGAATGAGGAGATCCGTAGAAAACAAGGGTTTTCAAGGGTCTTTTATTTTCTTTTAGTAAATGTGGCCGTTTTGAAAAACTGATTAGCTCGTTGAAATGGCAATGGGCAGACCATATAGCATGCAGATGATCATTAGGGCCAAAAAGTCCTCAAATGGAGACCATGGACTGGCAAGTGCTACGTGGGATGTTCACTAACGTGATTGACGGCTGATTTAGGCCGCAGGTTCAAGGTGGATGCAACCCGCTTCCAACCGTAATGATCGGATCAATGAGGGAGGATTATGTCAGCCGTTTTTAGCTCGGCTTAAGCAAGATTTTTTTCTACTCTAACTTAGTTACACATTAACAAGTTCCTTACCTGTTGACATGCTCCAAGTACTGTCCGTTGCAGAAGTAGGTGACGAGGATGGCCGTGTTGTTGAGGCACTGGATGATAGAGTTCATGTAGCACGTGTTGCCCAGATTCTTGAGCCCCGTGAGCCCGCGACCCTGCCGATACAAGCTTATGTTATAGAAAACGCATTGAACTAAAGTGTCATATGTTATTAGAGATCAAAAATGTCAAAAAACAACTGTCAATGTCAAAGTGACGTCCCAGGGGTAATCAACTTTTTATTAATGAATTTAAATTACACATTCTATTGAGTAAGCTCGTAACTACTGTTAGTTGTTAAGTACTTTATTTCACAAGGAACGAACGATATTTGTATTTCGTCGTTAGTTTTTATTACTCAACAATTCGTAATAATTCTGAACATTACCAGTGGAATAATTATAAACTACACATATTTGTAATTAAAAAACATGCGCTTGTTATTTTATTGATCTAAATGTTTACACGGTTTTGTTTTAAATTAGATGTATTCATTTTTATTAAGCGTAATCACTAATCAAGTAATCATTGAGTCTTAAGTTTCCACTGCGCGGGTCGGATTTTATTGCAGTGGCAACATATTAATTGTTTAACATTTTGATCTCTAATTCCATATTTAACTTTACATTAGTTTTACCGTACAACGGCCAACCGATAGTGTGTTTGTTTATCAACCTCGACATTGGCAGAACCATGGACAGTTTCAATGGAGCCATATTTAAAAAAAAAATCATTACATTAGTTTTACCAAGAACGATTAAAGATAACTGTCTATATGTATAAAGTCACGTTCCTATATCATTAATTTTGTACGTTGCTTAGAGCTCTGCTTGCGCCATCTCTATTTAGGTTCTTCATTGAGTTCATAGCGTTTTAAGCGTGAAGAGGTAACAAAGAGACAGACACACTTGCGCATTTATAATATTAGTATCGATTGTTGCTGTTTGTTTTCCTCAATAAAGAAAAAAAACTGTCTTATGTTATGACAGTTGAAGGGTGCACGGAAAGAAAATGTCTAGTTACTTAAGACTTAGACGACCAGATGGCCTAGTGGTTAGAGACCCTGACTATGAAGCTTGAGGTCCCGGGTTCGATTCCCGTGTCGGGGCAGATATTTGTATGAAAAATACGAATGTCTGTTCTCGGGTCTTGGGTGTTTAATAATGTATTTAAGTATGTAACTCACTTATGACCACGGTTATGACCATCAAAAACTCGCCTTGCACGATAGTTGCTGGGGATATCAACATTAACACCTTGGCGGGCAGCGCATCGCACCTTTCCGTTACTGCAGATTACCTTTGCTTGCTCGCGGAACTAAATCTCAAACCAACAGTCAGTAAACCTACGCGAGGGGACTCTTGTTTGGATCATGTACACGTTACATCAAGACTCCTTGCAAAGTCAGTGATTTGTCAAACGGACATCACGGACCATGATATGGTTATTACTGGCGTTAAAACAAAAACAGCTAGACCTGCACCAATAAAACGTGAGATAAATAAAACCGACTATAAGGTGGTGGTAGAGAGCCTAAGAGAGGTCAATTGGAATTGCGTTACGTGTACCACCTCAGTAGCTGATGCAGTGAAAGTCTTTAATCAAATATTTTTCGATATTCTTCACAGACATACTTCTCGGGTCACAGTAAGTCGATCAAGATTTGCCATCAAGCCCTGGATGACTCCAGGCCTCATTCGGTGCTCCAGGCATAGAGATCGTCTACACGCAAAATATCGCAAGAATCCCAATGATGATAATTTAAAGCTGATTTATACAAGATACAAAAACTTTCACAACAACCTCCTTCGGAAGCTAAAACACAAATACGAGTCCTTAGAACTAGAAGAAAATAAAAACAATCCAAAAAAGCTTTGGAATACTATTAAAAACATTACGTATACCAAAAAGATCAACCAAATCCCTTCGGAACTTACTCATGTCAAGGAATCGGTATCAGACTCCTTGGATCACTGTAATGAGTATTTTGCAGGTGTCGGTAAAACGCTCGCAAATCGTATCTTGGCTGCTGTGGGTGAGTCCCAGGATGAGCTGGCTCGTAAAATTTCTGTAGGAGCGTCTCCTAGCCAATCTCTTTTCCTGGAACCTACCGACGAAGCCGAGGTTGAGTCGCTAATTAGCAATTTAAAAATTGATGGTGCTCCGGGCCTTGACGGCGTCGTTAACGGTTTGGTGAGGACGGCTAGGAGTCTGATTGCGGTACCTCTCACTCATATATATAATCTAAGCTTGCTTCAAGGAACGTTTCCTGATGAGTGGAAAATATCCGCGGTCATACCAATACATAAAGCGGGGGACAAGTCGGATCCCGGTAATTACAGGCCAATATCTCTACTGGGGGTATTCTCAAAAATCCTAGAAAAACTGGTAAATAAGCGATTGGTTGGCTTCTTGGAAAAAAATAATATCTTATTCGAACACCAGTATGGCTTCCGTGCGAAGAAGTCAACTGAATGTGCGGTTGATCTCATGACCAGCTTAATTTCTAAATACCTGGATGAAAACAAAGCCTGTCTCGGCGTTTTTCTGGATCTTGCCAAAGCGTTTGATACGGTCTCCGTCCCCATAATTCTAAAAAAGTTAGACCTTGCTGGGGTTAGAGGGAGCGCTTTGAGCTGGTTTCGTAGTTACCTGACAGGCCGCACCCAGAAAATAAAGATTGGTGAAAACGTTAGCGACTCAAGGAATATCGATTTTGGTGTTCCCCAGGGCAGTGTTTTGGGACCAACATTATTTATTCTCTACATAAATGACATAGCAAGTGTCAATATTGCTCACGCAGATATAATATGCTACGCAGACGATACAGCCATTCTATTTCATGAAAACACATGGAGCCGCGTGGCTGAGGAAGCAGAACGTGGCATGAATGAAGTTGCTAAATGGCTTCAGTGTAATTTGTTGACCTTAAACGTTGATAAAACAAAATTTATATGTTTTCACAAATCATGGGCCTCTGCACCATCTTGTATTCCTAATATTGCGATTCATACATGTGGTCCGGGAGGTTTGTCATCGTCTCCCTGTACCTGTGAGCATATCAGCAGGGCTGCTGTGGTAAAATATCTTGGCGTTCTTTTTGATGAAAATTTGAATTTTCGGCAGCACATAGTAGCCACCGCCAACCGCATACGCAAACTTATATACATATTTAAAAACCTGCGCAATTCTGCAGATATGAAGCTCTTGAAAACAGTTTACATCAGTATCTGTCAGTCTGTGTTATCGTATTGCATAACAGCCTGGGGTGGAGCTTCGAAAACAATCATGCTGTTAGTAGAAAGAGCCCAAAGAGCTGTGTTAAAAGTTATTCTTAGAAAACCGAGATGGTTCCCAACAAAACTCGTATACAGTAGCATGGACGTCCTCAGCGTTCGAGGCATTTTCATTTTCCGTGTAATGCAGAGAGAACATGAACAGGTCCTGAAGTGCCCTGACTACACAAAAATGTTAAAAAAGCGCATTTTTAGGATTCCCGTGCCCACTACTAGAACTGCTTTTGCTAAAAGATTCATTTCGTCTCTTCACCCCTCTGTGTATAATAGGGTCAACTCTAAATTGGCTTTGAAAGAATGCTCGGTCAAAGAACTGAAACATAAAGTAAAAAAGTGGCTAACTGCACTGAGCTATGACGATATAGAGGATATTCTAAAAATAATAAAATAAATAGATAATGAATGGTAGAGGTAATCGCATGGACGCATACACACACACACACACACACACACGCGCGCGCGAACACACACACACACTCACACACACACAGACACACACACATACACACACACATACTCGCACATGCTCACAACACACAAGTTAACTGTAAGTAGTAACTGAATTGTATCTTTTATAACCTTTTAAAATAATCTCTAATATAAGTAAACATGTCACATTAATTATTAGTTTTAAACGTTAAATAGTTTTATGTAAGTTATTGATTTTTCGCGTCTTATATTTTGGCAACACATAATTTGTTTTGGTTGCCTACAAGACAGGCTACGCCTAGTGTAGGAGCCATTGTAATACATCCTGAATAACGCTGTCAAGTACATCTCTAATCTGCTGTATGCTTACAATTAATGGTATTCTCCACTTTTACCTAACCATATTGCAATGTTTATGTTGAAGCTTGTACTTTCTTAATAAAATTATTCTTATTCTTATTCTTATCTATCTATATAAGTATGTTTATCCGTTGCCTAGTACCCATAACACAAGCTTTGCTAAGCTTACTTTGGGACTAGGTCAATTGGTGTGAATTGTCCCGTGATATTTATATTTAAGCAACTTTTCAAGTTCTAGCGGTTTGAAAGTTAGACATCACGAACAGTTACTATGGTAACCATTTCTTTAACCTCCTAAGTCCTGGCCTTTTCTAATCGATTTAGAACTTAAGACCTAGATAAGAGTCATAAATATGTTTTGTAATTTTGGAATTTGTCTAAGCGTCCTTTAAGTTCTTTATTCATTGACTAATTTGTACTTTATAAAGTACATTCGGCCGTTATTCTTGCTCTTTATAAACAACACAACGTAACATCAGTACGCTGGGACTGCCTGGGACTCACGAGGTTAAAAGCGTGAACAATAAATATTTTCAGATATCCATATTTAATCCAATGGTAAGTTATAGTGCTTTGCGAGCTCTACATTTCAGATTAAAATCTCATTTTTCAAAAATCGGCCGAGTACGAGTCAGACACGCGCACGAATGGTTCCGTTCCATTATCTATAAAAACGGCAAAAAATCATTTTTGTTGTAGTATTGTATGCGAGCCCCCCTTAAATATTTGTTTTATTTTAATTTAACTATTTTGTTTTAAAGTGAATATTCTGTGAATATTTCAAGCGTCTACCTGTTGCCGTTATCAATATCGAGCAAAAAAATCACGTTTTGTATGGGAGCCCCCTTAAATATTTATTTAAATTCTGTTTTTTAGCATAATTGTTGTTATAGCGGCAACCGAAATACATCATCTGTGAAAATTTCAACTGTCTAGCTATCAGGGTTCCTGAGATACAGCCTGGTGACAGACGGATGGACGGACGGACAGCGAAGTCTCTGTAATGGGTCCCGTTTTTAACTTTTGTTACGGAACCCTAATAAAGGTTACTAGACTAGACGTGTTTTTTCTGACACTTCAGTTATTCTGACTCTGGCGCTTCCGCTGTACCCACGGTGTATAAATTCATGCAAAGTGTATGTCTCCTACGCAGTAGAATAATAAGACTATTTCAAGTTTTAGTGCTTCCAGCGCTGGCGACGCTCGTGCCTCATAAGGTATTGACGCGGCCGTAAAACACGCGACCGACCACACTCTTAAACTTACACATAAAAGAACGTGCATTGTAAAATATACGAGTCGCTGCCATTGTTATTTGGTACACTAAAATTCTGCTACTTATATCATACTAGCCTTCCGTCCGCAGCTTCGCCCGCGATAAATTAATTTTCCCGTAGCAAAAAGGTATTTTCCCGCAGTAAAAAGTAGCCTATGCCACTCAGTGACAATGTAGCTTTCTAACGGCAAAAGATTTTTTTAAATCGGTCCAGTAGTTTTTAAGTTTACGTCACATACAAAAATACAAATCATTCCTCTTTATAATATTAGTGTAGATAAAATATGTCCAAGCATGTTACTCCCACAATAGGGGATAAATACCTGAGAGACCGAGCTCTGCTCGGGCAGAAACTCGGTACCAAGCGTTTTCCCAGAGACAAGACCAAGCTAGATCAATTTTTCATCCCCGAAAACCCCCAAATACCAAATTTCATCGAAATCGTTGGAGCCGTTTCCGAGATCCTGATTATTATGTGCGGGGGAGGGGGGGGGCGGGGAGGGGGTTCAGGGGGTTTCAAAGGGGGGATGAAAATTTCATTGATTTTGCCGTAGGATGCACCGTTTTCAAGATATTTGACAAAAACACCGGAGGGGTGGGGGGGGGGGGGGGGGTGTGAGTCACGTTAAACTATCGTCCGTAAACCGACTTTACAGACAACCGGCTTTTCCTATTCTGTGCTCCCAATTAGGGAACGTGCACATAGACGGTGCTGCTAACTGGTGCCATAAGGGTGCCATCAATTTGAATGTTTTACCTTGATAAGTTTGTTTTACTGTCCGCATAGTGTCTCTTCTGTCGCATTAGTGCTGCCGCCTATAGTTACTGCACGTTCCCTATAATACTTTTTCTCACAAAAAAGTAACTTTTTCTCACAAAAGAAGAAACTTGACGTTTTCTCATTGAAAATAAACTTAAAAAAAAAAACAAAAATCTTGAAAAAAAACGTGGAATCGAACCGAGGTCGGCTGGATCCGCGACCACCCGATTTCTAATGTGCTATTACGATCTGCTCGAAGTCGGCGAAATTTAGCTTTGTATTCTAATGCAAACAAAAATAGCCGGAAAACACGAGTAAAAGCGGTTTTCTGAAAATGAAACATAGCTAGATCATTTTGTCATCCCCGAAAACCCCCACATACCAAATTTCATCGAAATCGTTGGAGCCGTTTCCGAGATCCTGATTATATATATACATATATACAAGAATTGCTCGTTTAAAGGTATTAGATAGATAGATACGGCAGCCTCCCGCGCTTTCGAGGCGACAGTGGCGCCGTGGGAGAAACCAAGGAACCGCTTCTTCTTCTCGGCGGTTCGGCACGGGGCGGTTGCGCTCCGTGATATTTGTTATAATAATTATCGTCCAAACTTTCTGTGACTGTGACTTGAGGAACACTTCGGGTTTATTGGAGACACAAGGATCGGCCAAACCCGGCGGCGGCGGCATGCCACAACTACAAGAGATCGCGCGCTTCTAAAGGTACCTAACATTGTCTTTTATTGGGGTCTGACATGCTTGGACACATATTTATGTATAGTGGCTCTGGCTATCGAAGGTAGGAATATGTGAGTAAACAAAATAGAAAGCTTCTGAAAGTGAGTTACTCAATCATGTACGTCTAAACTGATAGTGATAAAAGGATCCTTTGCAGACAAAGTCGCGGGGAACAGCTAGTAAGTCATGTAACATTATAAATATGAAAGTGTGTGTGCTTGTTTATAAAGAAAAACATGGGTCGATTGATACCAATTGCCATAGTCCCAAACTAAGAGCCTGTACTATGGGTACTAGACAGCGGATAAACATCATCATCATCATTTCAGCAGAAATATGTCCACTGTTGAACATAGGCCTCCCCAAGGCTCGCCAAACAGATCAATCCCGCGCCATCCGCATCCAACAACATCCGCATACTTATATACATAGATGAATACATATTAAACATCCAAGACTCGAGCACAAACATTCGTTTTTTTTACACAAACATCTGCCACGACCGGGAATCGAACACGGGTCTTCAAGCTTGGTAGATTAATAGTAGGTAGTATCTATAACAAAAGCAAAGCGGGTCAATTAACCCATCAGGATGGGAGTGACCGCACCCGTAGCACGAAGGTCTTGATAGACTAGTAGGTACAGTCAAAGACGAATTTATAAACAATAGACGATACCTATAAACGAGATGCCGCAGCAATAGGGATGTCAACGCCATTAAAAAATAATTGGAAGACACGACTCCGGTAAAAAAACGTTTTATTTTAGCCCTGAAAACCAGATTAATTTTGGATCAACTGCAAAATTAGATTTTTTGTTGCTTTATAACCAAATAAATAGTTAGTTGATTGAGTTGGCGAACAAGTGAAGAGAAGTCATAAGTTGGTATTGCCATTCAAACTCTATGGGAGAATTGTGTTTTGAGAGCTCATAAAAAGTACGTCAGGTTGATTGGTGGTGTCAACATCCCTATTGTGGGCTTTAGCGCGTGGCATTATTTATTAAAGTTTCCATACGCTAAGGGTGCCAAAGGGACTCTACTATTGCTGTCTGTCCGTCTGTCAAAGGTCTCTATCTCTTGAACTGTAATAGAACACTTGAAATTGTCACCGATAGTGTGTTAGGTACTGTGGTCGCTATACAACAAATACTAAAAATAAAATAAAGTTAAAAATAAAAAAGCTGAAATAACCATTTCTTGTATGGCGAGGCGACCCATACAAGAGTTTGTTTTTTTTTTCAGCGTTTTAAACACGATCTTTATATTTTTTTTACTATTTTTAAATGTTGTTATGAGGTATGGAACCTTTCATGTATGTTAAGAATCGTTTAAAAAAATAATTTAATTAGTTTTTTTAATCCTTAATTCTTATTTAAAATTTCACATTATATAAAATCAAATAATTTACATTAAAGCTACTTAAACGTAGCTAGTAAAATAATATAAATAAATGTTTTAATCGAATGCAATCAATGTAAGCCTCACTACGTTAAATGGAGTGCTTCTATGTATTAATAATTTTTTACTATAGCAACATCGCATATTTTTTAACAATTTTTACTTATCATTCCTGTCAACGTATCGATTCAACAAATCCAACGACTGTAACGTTCTTAGAACTGATTCCGAATATACCAGCAAAAATCTACAGTCCGTTTTATTCAAAACCACATCCCGAAGAAACTGAAGACAAGTTTAGGGATTTTTACATGTATGTACGAGTCCAACCCGCACTTGACCTTTTTTTAATTCGCACTTCGAATAAATATTGTAAATTTCAAAAATTAAAATGTTTTCGGTTCTGCTTGCCGCGACTTGAACTGGCATCTTTAGTTAAGGACTCCGTGTCAAATAAATTATGTACATCAATGTGTATTGTGCACCCGCCAACGCCTTTGAATAAATCGATTGGTTGATCATTTGTTCAGTCGAATGGATGCCATTAGTATACTACAATGGTTTTTAATTAATTTATTTAATGAACTGAAACAATTACTTTGCCCACCCGTACCATGCGTAAGTGCATTTTACGCCGTGTACATTTTGCGTATCTACGTTTTACTTGTTTGCACATTTTGCTTGTGTACAATATGCGTAAGTACATTTTGCGTATCTACGTTTTGCTTGTTTGCGCATTTTGCGTTTTGCTCATTTACAGCCCAAGGCAAATTTGGCACGAGTGCTCGTCATACGTAGTCGGCCCCAAAGTTCTGTCACTGGCACATTATTTTTAAATTTAGAACATTATTTTAAGAAAATTTTATTGAATTCCATTTTTGAATGTTTGACAATTATTTTAAAACAAAAAACAGTCATTCGCTGCAATTTCTCACTATGGAGTGGACATTGAAAGAAAAACGAATAGCTGTTTTAGCATTGCACCGCTGTGGGCACTCGCCAAGTACCATTTTCAAGTTGCTCAAAAATTTAAATATAACGCTTAGGTTTGTGTACTGTACTATTTGTACAAAGAAGTCTCCAGTGTTGAGGACAAGAAAAGAATTAGCCGGCCTCGCTCCGTACGAACACCAGCAGTGATCAAAGCGATCAAGGCGCGCATAGCAAGAAATCCTGTCCGAAAACAGAAGTTGATGGCTTTGCAGATGGGTGTCAGTAGAAAAACCGTCACAAAGGTTTTAAACGAAGATCTTAGTCTACGAGCATACAAAAAAAAAGAGTGGGCACTTACTTAATGCCCGTCTAAAAACAATAAGGCTTAAAAGATCCCGGAAGTTGTTAAAGCGGTACACGAAAAATCGACACCGTGATATCCTCTTTAAAGACGAAAAGATTTTCGATATTGAAGAGAAGTACAATAAACAGAATGATAGAGTGTACGCTACGAGCTCTGAAGAAGCAGGAAAAAGAGTTCCGCGGGTGCAACATGGGCATCATCCATCATCAGTGATGGTCTGGTTGGGTGTATCTTATTACTTATTACGGACCAACTGAGGTTCATTTTTGCGAAAAAGGTGTCAAAATCAGTGCGAAAGTGTACCAAGAGACGGTTTTGGATAAGCTTGTCAAAGATCTGCCTACACGCTATTTTCAGGACATAATTTTGTGTTCCAGCAGGATTCTGCGCCAGCACACAAGGCCAAGACCATACTCAAGCCTGGTTTGACCGTCAAAATATCGACGCAATTCGACGCATTTCTTGCATAAACGTAACTATTGTAAGGTCGCGGGTGAGCAAAGTAATTGTTTTAGTTCATTAATATGGACCTCCGCAAAGTAACGCCTGATTCAATAAAATATCGAATTTATAAGACACGAAGATTGGCCTTCCTCCAGTCCGGACCTTAATCCTTTGGACTATAAAATTTGGCAGGTCTTAGAGGGGAAGGTCTGTGCTAAACCCCATAAAAATTTGGAGAGCCTGAAGTCATCTTTAAGTAAAGCAGTCGCTGAAATAGACATGAAAATAGTGCGTGCTGCGATAGACGACAGGCCGCGCCGATTAAGGGCCTGTATTAAAAACAAAGGAGGTCATTTTGAATAATTTTAAGTAATTTTAATCCTTTATTAAATGTACTTTAAATTGGTATATAATTTATTAAAAACTGCATCATTATTTTCATTTGTGACAGAACTTTGGGACCGACTACGTACAACGTAAATTAATACCACGATGCAATTTTCGGGAATTCCCATGGGAATTTACATTCGACTGCCATATTGCCATATCTAATGGTTTACGAGAGCGAAGCCGTGATTAAAGCCTATAAAAATACACATAAACAGCAGCTACTGAAACTTCTTTAGTATAATGGTCTTTAATTTTATAAAGCTCGTAACTCATAATCGATAATCTTACTAGTTGAGCCTTACTTCGCGTGCTTCAAGGTTTGATTTAGTTTACACATTGGTTTGAGATACGAGCTTTTTTCAAATTAGTGACATGTTGCTAATGACTTTTTTCGCTCTGAATTCCATATTTTAATGTTAGAAATGCGAAAGTGTGTCTGTTACCTCTTCACGCTCAAAATACTGAACCGATAAGAAAGTTTTATCCCGGAAATTTGCATAGTTCGCGCAGGAAAACTATAAACGAATGCAGACGGAATCGCGAGCATCAGCTAGTACATTTATATTTTTGGTAAATAAATTTTCTAACAAAAACGATTATTTCACCAACTCACCCTCTTGAACAGCCAGACGATGTGATTCTGCGAGTACTTTAGTCTGACCTTGACCTTGAGAACCATGCTAGCCGTGTCCAGCGGGATGCATCGCTGTTCGTAACGGAGAATTTTGACCGAGCGCACTGAACTCTGACCAGAACTTTCCAGCTCTATTCACTACTTCAAAGAGCTAATTTGCAATCCACTATTTGAATATTTGGAGAAGAACACTAGAATTGCGCGGGATTTCACGCACTGAGCTCTGAAGCTCTATACAGTCTCCGAATTTAGAAGATTTAATCTGTAATCCAATTTGAAGGCTTGGAGAAGGTCACTAGTACCGGATTTCAATGATGCACTTGAAATTTTTGAATTATTTTACATTTGCCGTTCGAATGCAGTTCTCTTTTGTTCGTTTCTTTTGATGGCAATTGTACTTCAAAGAAATTGTGGTTTTGTTTGTTTCTCACGTAAATGTAGTACAACTTAAAATTTTAACAACGCTTCCACCCTCCCTATCCACTATTGATTGCAAGTTATTTTAAACTTTAACCAATGGAGATTTAAACTTATTTTTAATCACAAAACTTTCGCCTTAGTGTATTTCGACAGCGGGAACACTAATACTAACAAAACTATTAGATACAGCATAAAAACGGTTGACAGCAAGCTTAGAAACATTTGTTCGCTCAACAAGTACTCGTTGACTCAGCATTAGTACTGTTTTTTTCAAAGTAAATAGATTTTGTTTTGTTTATTGTCAGTATCTTGCCACGTGTGTTCGCGAGAATAGTTGAAGCGAGACTGGCATTTGTGGCGTCCTTAGGGTGGACGGTAAAAGGGGGTGGGTTGAGGCGACCACGCTGTCTTTTGTTTTTTGTTGCAGGAAAATAATCGTAGTCAAATTCTCCAGGGTCAAGAAAACGTTAGTTACTTTAACAATTTAACCTGATTCATATATAAGAGACTTAAAATAAGCTCTAAGACATTCGTAGACTGTGACCGAACTTTTGCGACTCATAAGAGGGTACTAAATTGTCGTAATGACGCACTCACAAGTAAAACGACGGCGTTTTTTCGGCACATTAAAAATTTACAAGAAAACATTTATTTTCAAACGGTATATGCATGTTTTGACTGTGAACTTAGAAATTTATGTTTTTCGCAAGCTCTGAAGGATTGCGGATTTGAGTATTCCCACTATGTAATATCATAAAATTCGCAAATGTAAAAGTTTTTGAGTATGTTCGTCCTATTATCCCATAATTTGAGACGTGGCCGCTAACCATTGGTCTCATATGGAAGCTCACCTCAACCTTAGGGCAAAAATATGTATACACTTTAGTACCTTGTCTATTTTCGTCATATTTGAACTGCCATATTATGAACTGTCACAGTGGTTAAAGTGACAAGGTACTAAAGTGTATACATATTTTAGCCCTTGACTGTACCTATATTTAGTAGTGGCTACTCAGAAGGCGATGGAGAGTGCTATGCTCGGAATTTCTCTGGAGGATCATACGTATTCGTTATCATTTCAGCTGAAAGACGTTCACTACTGAATATAGGCCTCGCCAAACAGACCAATCCTCCATACGCATCCAACGCGTTCCCGCAACCTTAACCAGGTCGTGGCTCCATTTTGTTATAGGCCAACCAAACACCGTGTCTTCCGGTCCGTGGACGCCATTTCAGAATTTTCAGGATTCGTGATCATATTACAAATAATGAAGCGTGCGCAAGAACTAAAGTCACCGATGTAGTTCGAAGAATAGCCAGTCTTAAGTGGACTGCCGCTTGAGGCTGGCTATTCTTCGAACTACATCGGTGACTTTAGTTCTTCCCTCTGGGGCAGGATACATTGCTCATAGAACTGATGACCAAAAGGATCTCAAATGACGGAACTAGGTCTCTTACAAGATGGAGCGACATCCTGGTTTAGGTTACGGGTTAGATACGGATGACGCAAGGCCCGTCTGTTTGGGGAACCTTAGAGCTCGTTCCCACTATGTCGTGTGTCGGATTCCGATTTTAATCGGGTGTCGGCGCCTCTGTTCACAGGTTCACACTAGTCAGCTGTCGCCTTCGACCGCACAGTCATTTCGAGGCTTCTGTACACGATTTCCGGACGAGGGCTGACAAAACACACGATATTTTTTGTCGGATCCGACACAAAATCGTTGTCGGACGGGTGTGAATAGCTTCATATAAAATGTTCTGCCACTGGAACGCCCGATTAAAAAACTGACCGACACACGACATAGTGGTAACGAGCTCTTAGGGGAGACCTATGTTCAGCAGTGGACGTTTTTCGGCTGAAATGAAGTTATGGGGAACGAAGTGATCCCTCCTTATTACGCAAGCGTGGTCACCCCGATTCACCTGGCGCGTGGCGGTACAAGTTTGATTGATTGCACACTATGTATACTACGTAGAGTAACTCCGCTCCTAGATAAAGGGTTAATTCTTTGTAATTAGAATCATCATCATCATCCCATTCTATATACGTCCCGTTGCACGGCACATGCTTCCTCTCAGAATGAGAGAGCTTGAGCCATAGTCCCGACGCGGGTCCAGTGCGGATTAGATTCGCCCTTCACACACACCATTGAATTCATTCACAAGTGCGTGCAGGTCTCACGACGTGTTCCTTCACCATAAAGCTCATGGTACAAATATAATTTCGTACGTGAATTCCTAAAACTCAGAGGAGCGAACCCACTACTATCACCACCACTAGGCCACCACGGCTTTTCAATCAATATTATAAAGAAAAAAAAAAACAAAAGAAAAAACGTAAGAAAGCAAAACCTTGACCAGTGTAATTTACGACCGCGGTGTTAAGTGAGCGCTTGATATTCTTAAAGGAAACACGACAAACATCTATGTGGTAAAAAGGGAACTTAAATATTCAATACAAGCTTTATAACGCGACACGCCCATGGACACCTGCGACACCAGAAGAGTCACAAGTGCGATGCCGGCCTTTTAGGTAGGAGTACGCTCTTGTTTTGAAAGCTTGAAGGTCATATATCGGTTCCGGAATACCGCAGCAGGTACTTCATTCCAGAGGTTTGCCGTGCGAGGCAGGAAATTTCTGGAAAAACGCACAGTGGACGACTGCCAACCATCCAGATCCAGATGGTGAGGATGGAACTTTTGTCGTGGGTTCCGTACCCAAAGGGCAAAAACGGGGCCCTATTACTAAGACTCCACTGTCCGTCCGTCTGTCTGTCAGTCATATAAAACTGACCGTGTTTGACCGCTATCTCGCCTGATTCAAAGTGCAGAGAAGGCTTAAGGAGTCGCAAACCAAAATTAAGATAATTTTCATCATCAAGCAAACAGCCGTGGTAGCTGTTTGACCTATGGCCTCTCAAGCAGAGCGTCGTGGGTTCAAATCCCGGCTCCGCACCTCTGAGTTTTTCGGAATTTATATGCGAAATTACGTTTGAAATTTACCATGAGCTTTAACGGTGAAGGAAAACATCGCATACACCCGCGAAGAAATTCAATGGTGTGTGTGAAGTTCCCAATCCGCACAACGATTCTGAGAGGAGGCCTGTGCCCTGCAGTGGGACGTATATAGGCTGGGATGATGATGATGACTCAAGCAACAAAATGGTTCAAAAAAACTAAATAAAGTTATACTTAGAAACAAAATGACACATTTATGGTCCTTCTAACCGGATATGGGTGATTCTTCAAGGTCGTGATTTTTGTTTTATTCCTCTGTCGTATTTTTTTTTTAAATTTATGTTACTGAACAAATCTATTTTCATGAGCATGATTTTTTCTGTCAACTAAGTAAAAAAAAAATACGACAGAGGAATAAAACAAAAATCACGACCTTAAAGAATCACCCATATGGGAGTAGCAAAAGAAAAAGCCGGTATTTTACTATGTATGATGGATTGTTTTCGTTCCGTAGGTAAAAAGTAACGCCTACTTTTTCTGCGTGTCAAGTATTTTTAGACTTAACATACGGGTGCTATAAATACACCCACACTATATATATATTTATATGTGTATAATATACACAGATTTGAGGCCATTATAATTTACCCGACTGCCGAACTGTTTTTTGAGCGTATGTATTTGGGCCAATCAACTTTTAAACCGACGTTTTTGGCGTCTCCTGCGTTACCAAAATTGTCTCTGGCGTTACCAAAAAATCGTACTTCCAACAAGATATTTCACGGTTTAATAGGTTAAACTTACGTAGGATGGTATGTATTCATGTACACCAGGTAATCTGCAATTGTTTGAAAAATGACGCGGACAGATTAGTGTCGGTTTAAAAGTTGATTGGCCCATTTACTAGCTGTTCCCCGCGTTTGCGCCTGCGAAGAATTAGTTTATCGTTATCCCGCGGGAATTATGCAATTTTCCGGGATAAAACCTAACCTATGCTCTTTCCCGGTACTTTATTTATACCAAATTTCATCTAAAGCGGTTTAAGCTTGAAGAGGTAACAGATAGACAGACAGACAATCTCACCCACGTACGACGTCCGGTTGTGACGCCAGAGGCTTGTTATAGCTTAAATTGAATAATAAATATATTTTGACTTTGATTTTGATTCACAAGGTGGTTGAACTATTTGCGCGTAATTAGTGACCAAGCACGTGCCAGTGCTGAGAGCGTGCCGAACGTGCCTCGCGCATTACGGCTAAGCCCCGAAACCGGCGGAGCACGCCGCATGTCCAAACACGGGGCTCTGGCTTGTTGGTGTGTTACACGTGTTTATATCGCCGAGCGTCTGCCCTAAACTATTAAAAAAACCGGCCAAGTGCGAGTCGGACTCGCGCACGAAGGGTATTATTATTATTATTATTATCGTACGGCCTTTAAGGATAAAATTCCTGCGTTTCCTATAAATCTAAATCTAAATTATTAAGCCAGTCTATAGCCTCCCCAGAGCATCTGTTAAGCCCCCTGAAGCCGCCAGCAAAGCGTCGGTTGGGGCACTCCTCCACGATGTGGTAGGCTGTTTGCTGCGGAGCGCCGCAGTCACACGCTGGCGAGTCCATAAGGCCCCACTTGTGCATGCAGTAGTTGCAGCGGGCGACACCCGAGCGGATGCGGTTCAGCGTCGTCCAGTTCTTACGACTGGCTTTGAAGCCAGGTAGCCGGGCGGACAGGTTCTCAACAAGGTCACCCGCCGAGCATACCTGGGACTGCCAGTCGGCTGACCAAGCAGACCGGATGTTGAAAGGTTGGCGGATGACGGGATCTGACCGGAGAGGCTTACGCGAGGAGAGTCGCTGCGGTATATGTCTGTCCAGGGTTCTAGTAATCGGCAGCCTGTGCGGGAGTTGAGTACCGATCGCTTTACCCCATTCTGCCGCCGCTGCCTGTGTACGCCGCAGGTGCGGAGGGGCTATGTTAGCCAGCACGGAGAGCCAAGGACTTGGAGTGGGACGCAATGTCCCCGTGACTATCCGCATTGCCCTGTTCAGCAGAACGTCGACCTTGTCCGTATGAGCGCTCCGATACCACACCGGGGCACAGTACTCTGCGGTGGAGTATACCAGGGCCAGGGCGGAAGTCCGCAAGACATCAGCGCGAGCACCCCACGTAGTCCCAGCCAGACGCCCTATTAGGTTCACTCGGGTTTTCACCTTCTGCGCGGAGGCCTCCAGATGTGCACGAAAAGTAAGCGACCTATCCAAAGTGACACCCAGGTACTTAGGAGTAAAATAATGCCGCACCCTTACCCCGTCAAAGAGCACGTTCAACTCCCTACCAGCCATACAGTTGGTGAGATGGAAAGCGGTGACCTCTGACTTGGATGGGTTTGGGCAAAGTCGCCATTGTTTGTAGTATGAACCCAGGACGAAGCACGAAGGGTTCCGTACCATTATAACAAAAAAATCACGTTTGTTCTATGGGAGCCCCCCTTAAATATTTGTTTTATTTCAATTTAGTTATTTATTTTTGAAGTGAATATATAACTAAATATTCTCGAAATATTTCAAGCGTCTATCTGTTGCCTTTATCAATATCGAGCAAAAACATCACGTTTGTTGTATGGGAGCCCACCTAAATATTTATTTTATTCTGTTTTTTAGTATTTTTTGTAATAGCGGCAACCGATATACATAATCTGTGAAAATTTCAACTATCTAGCTATCACGGTTCATGAGATACAGCCTGGTGACAGACGGACAGACGGACGGACAGCGGAGCCTCGGTAATAGGGTCCCGTTTTTACCCTTTGGGTACGGAACCCTAAAAAGGAAGTATTTTAGTTTCATCGGTATACGATATCAGGGCCCAATTGCATAACAAATTACAAGCTAATAGTATTAGCTATTTTGTATCTGTATTTTGTTATGCTTGGGCCCTTAGAGTCCCAAATCTCAACGTAAAACCTAATACCGGGCGCAAGTCGAAGTTGTAATAGCTCTGGAAAAAATAAGAAAAAAATCCATAAGTAGACATTTTTCCCGTGCCGTGGTAACCGAATGGTTTGACTTATGACCACTGAAGTAAGAGGTTCGACTCCGAGCTTACCGGAATTTATGTGCAAAATTGCATTTGTTTACCATGAGCTTTACGATAAAGGAAAACATCGCGAGGAAACCTACATGCACACACCTGCGAATAAATTCAATGGGTGTGTGAAGTTCCCAATCCACATCGAACCCGCATGTAACGACGGCGTGGGACGTATATGGACTATGATGATGATATTTTATAAAGTTCGCGTGTGTAAAAACAGTTAAATTCAAATAGTTAGTATTACGCCGTTTTCCATGCTTAAAATAAAGGCCAGTATGGTAATTGGTCAAGAAATACGATGCCTAAGCGATAGGGCAGTACGAATTTAATGTTCCTTAACATTCGGTGTTTCTCAAGGGCACCGAATATCGCACTTTTACAAGGTTTTAAGTTCTCGTTTTTCGTGTTTGAAATTGTATCTTATGTCAAAGAGGTTTGGTTTGATAATTGTAGTTATAGCAAGCCAGGGACGTGTCAGTTGAAAATGGTTACTTATATAATATTTCCTGAATAGTTATTTGGTAATAACTTCAAATGTTTTCACATTTCCATGGAAATTTAGCTACATACAGACACATAGGACAGACTTTTTGTAGCGCAATTTGAAAAAGCATTGAAACGGGTTAGACGCAAAATGACCAATATGTACTTATTGGAAAAAATAACGCAGAAGGACCAAAACGCGTATTGACCAATATCTAATACGCATATTGACCAATCTTAGTAGGTTTAGGTTATGTTATTTTGTATTGGCCCGGAGGGCCAAAAGCACGTAGAACTATAACTCTGTTTATTTAACAGAGTTAGTACTAGAAAACAGAGAATGCACGTAATTGGTCATCGATAAGGACGATGCACCGGCACATACATAATTATGATTAATAGATGAATAAACATGACAATGACATGTAATTATTTGAGGTGCCACGAGAAAAATCAAATATCACGAGAAATATTACAAATATTCCAACAAACGGCATGTAAGCCGAGCCCGCCATCGACGTGCGATTGTTGACGCCCACTGACAGTTTCTTGTCCCTTTCATTTGCATACAAAAGTGCAACAGAGAGAACGCCTCGCTAACTCTGTTAAATAGACAGGGTATAGAAGCTCCGCGTCGATACTGTTTTGTGTGGATTGATATTGGGAATATAATATATACTGTACATTGTAACGATATACATTTTACATCTCGGTCATTTTGTATATGTGGCATTTCGCGTATGTGTCAATTTATGTACCTAGATATGACATTATGCGTGTAATTGATTGAAAACAAACTGTCACTTGTTTAATTATGGTATCGATTTGTGCTGAAAAAAAAAAGTGGTTCTGTACAGCATTCACATTTCTGTTTTTTAATTGAACAAATTCATGTCACTTAGTTAAGTAATAAATAGTAGACATTTTTTTTCGAAAATATTAAACAATAATTCGAAGACACGGCTCCAGCAAAAAAAAACGCTTTATTTTAGCCGTGAAAACCAGATTAATTTACGATTAACTGCAAAATTAGATGTTTTGTTGCTTTAAAACAAATAAATAGTTAGTTGATTGAGTTGGCGAACAAGTGCCGTCATAAGTTGCTATTGCCATTCAAACTCTATGGGAGAGTTGTGTTTTGACAGCTCATAAAAAGTACGTCAGTTGATTGGTGGTGTCAACATCCCTATTGTTTCAGTTCATTTATAATCTAATATATAAAAATCTCGTGTCACGGTGTTTGTTACCGAACTCCTCCGAAACGGCTTGACCAATTTTTATGAAACTTTTTTCTCCATAATCGTTAGGTCTGAGAATAGGTCGTAGGATATTTTTTATACCTCTAGATGGTATATGGCAAAACAACGTTTGCGGGATCAGCTAGTATTAGTATGGTTTGCTTATGAAATCATTTCTCTGTTTAGTATCGTCTGTGAGTGCACGTGGTGCGACGGCGAGCGATTATGCGTAAGCGGCTCACGTTGCGGCCGTTGTGGGGATTCCTCGCCTTGGCTGCTTTGCATACGTCACGCTATGCAGACGACCGGCGGGTTTTCTTGTATATTCGACCAAGAAATTGTTTTTTCATCACACTTGCTCGTCAATGGTGTTATTCCATGTCTGTACACTAATGGACAATGGCCTAAATTGTTCTTCGTCACCGCCGTGTGAAAACCTCGTAACAAAATTTTGTGATTATATTATCCAACATCAACGGAGCTAGACACAATAATTTCTGTTCATAACTTAGGTTTCACCCTGTACAATTTCTCCGGAATTCCCTTGGTAACGGGAATTAGGCACTGATCCCTCCGCCGGCGAGTGAGATATGAACTATCGACTTTTTTCTAGCCTAAGAAACGAACAAAAGATAATCGCTTCCGTGTAAATAAAAGAGAGAGATATCTATATATATAAAAGAAGAAACTGACTGACTGACTGACTGACTGACTGACTGACTGACTGACTGACTGACTGACTGACTGACATATCAACGCACAGCCCAAACCACTGGGCCTAGAGATTCCAAATTTGGCATGTAGGTTCCTTATAAGGTCTAGGGGTGCACTAAGAAAGGATTTTTCAAAATTCACTCCCTAAGGGGGTGAAAAGGGGGTCCAAAGTTTGTATGGGGAAACAAGATTAGTTCGACTATTTTATTCGAAACTTCACAGAAGTACTCCTAATGGTAAATGAGTAAACACGTGTTTCAGGTTTTTTGAGAATTCAACCCCTAAAAGGGGGGAAAGGGGTAACAAAGTCTGAAAATCAACATGGGTGTTGTTTCTATGGTTTATCGGGTCGCTGGTTATGAAAACAACAACGGTTTTAAAATCCGACGTGGCGGACGTAAAATACCATCTCCCTGGATGGGGTGCGATGGGGTTGAAAAGTCTAAATAAACTAAATGACTGTTGATATATCAACGCACAGCCCAAACCACTGGATCTAGAGACTTGAAATTTTGCACATAGATATACAATGTAGGCATCCACTAAGGAAGAAATTTTGGGAATTCCCACGGGAACGGGAAAAAATGGGATTTATAAATTCGATTCCGAGTGACCCTATCTCAGTAACTATAATAACTAGACTCTTCAAATTTGATACACAAGTAGGTATTATATTAGTTAAAACATTAATTTCAGGATTTTTCAAAATTCCTACGGGATAAGGAAAAAACGGGATTTATATATTCAGTTCAACGGAATCCTGTGAACTATAATTACTAGACTCTTCAAGTTTGACATAGAAGTAGGGAATTATAATAGTAAAAAACTGTTTTAAGAATTTTTGGAAATTCCCACAGGATAAGGAAAACACGGGATTTTTCGTTTTACTGGTCGTAGAAAGCTGAAATTCGGCATGTAGGATGCTTGGGGAGTGTAGAGGAGGATTGAGAGAGGACTTTACAAAATTCCCACGGGAACGGGAAAAAACGGGATGTTTCGTTTTGGTGATCGTAGAAAGTTGAAATTCGGCATGTAGGTTGCTTGGAGAGTGTAGCGGAGCATTGAGAGAGGACTTTCCGAAATTCCCACGGGAACGGGGAAAACAGAACTTTTTGTTTTACTGGTCATAGAAAGCTGAAATTCGGCATGTAGATTGTAGAGGAGCATTGAGAGAGGATTTTCCAAAAATCCCACGGGAACGGGAAAAAAACGGGATTTTTCGTTTTACTGGTTGTAGAAAGCTGAATTCGGCATGTAGGTTGCTTGGGGAGTGTAGAGGAGCATTGTGAGAGGACTTTCCAAAATTCCCACAGGAACGGGAAAAATGGGATTTTTCGTTTTACTGGTCGTAGAAAGCTGAAATTCGGCATGTAGGTTGTTTGGGGAGTGTAGAGAAGCATTGAGAGAGGACTTTTCAAAATTCCCACGGGAACGGGAAAAACAGAATTTTTCGTTTTACTGGTCATAGAAAGCTGAAATTCGGCATGTAGGTTGCTTGAGGAGTGTAGAGGAGCATTGTGAGAGGACTTTCCAAAATTCCCACAGGAACGGGAAAAAACGGGATTTTTCGTTTTACTGGTCGTAGAAAGACGAAATTTGGCAAGTGGGTTCCTTGGGGAGTGTAGGGGAGCACTAAGAAAGCATTTCCCGAAATTTTTACGGGAACGGGAAAAAACGGGATTTTGCGTTTTACTGGTTTTTAGAAAGCTAAAATTTCAAAATTCATAAGTTCACACTGTAAATAGGCCGCAAAGGGCTCTTTAACCGAGTTCAAAAAAAAGGAGGAGATTACATGCATTCCACTTCATGTATTTTTTTATGTAGGTATGTTCGCCGATTTCTTGGTCAATTGTGGACCGATTATAAAAATAATTTTTTTATTCGAAAGAATACAATATACTCCTGAGATGGTTCCATTGTCACCAAATCAGGATCTGATGTCGGGATCTTAGGGAAATCGAGGGCAACCCTCAAATTTTGTAGGCACGCATTACGTTTATCATATATTTTCTCAAGCTATTCTTAAATAGCTTATGTTTGCAAACACTTATGTTTGCGTCTGGTAGACATCATCTCATGTAGATGAGCTGATGATGGAAGGTAAAACTCCTTAACGGTTAGGAGTTGAGGATATTTTTTCAAATATTATAGGTACGTATAGACCGATAGTTGTATTCTTTCTGGTTATCCGGGTGAGCTGATGATGGAAGGTTAAACTCCTTAACGGTTAGGAGTTATATGAAGTTTCTTTAAATATCATATGCACGTATAGACCTTTAGTTGTATTCTTTCTGGTTATTCAGATGAGCTGATGATGGAAGGTATAACTCCTTAACGGTTAGGTCACACAACACCATAACAAAATACTATAATATGTATAATATCAATGCTAAGTAGGTACACAGCGCTTCCAGTTACTCAAGTTTCCTTAGAAGGTAAGAAAACATTGAATTATACCTAATGCAGGTCAGGGGAAATTAATAATAGGTTTTATAATATTAACAAACCTGGTTATTTTAGTGCCCGCTTTCGAATAGTGAAAAACATTGTATATAAAGAAAAACTGTAAAGGACCGTATCTACCTGAAGTTTAGTCGGGCTTGCTTGCTCACTTACTTGCACGCTTTCTTGCACGCTTGCTTGCTTGCGTGTATGCATGCTTGCTTGCATGCTTGCATGCTTGCTTGCTTGCCTGTATGCTTGCTTGCTTGATATCTTGGTTCTTTGGAATACTCATGGTACACGCGAGCGAAGCCGCGGGCAAAAGCTAGTATATTTATAGTTCATCGCTCGCTGTTCACACTGCCGGCGAGGAGACTCTCCCAACGTCCGGCGAGTAAATATATATCTCTCTCTTTTATTTACACACAAGCGATTATCTTTTGTTCGTTTCTTGGGCTAGAAAAAATTCCATAGTTCATATCTCACTCGCCGGCGGTGGGACCAGTGCCTTACTCAGGAAACACGGACTTCCGATACGACTTAAACGAATTTCAAACTTTTAAGTAGCAAATTACCAAATTACAAAAATAAACTGTTATTTACGTTAGACGAGTTTTCAAACAGTGCTACAAAGAAGTTACAAAACAGGACCAACGCACAAACACACAGTCCTACCTCCAGCGAAGTATTAGCGAATGAGTCACGGCTCGCGTGCACCGCTACGCAAAGGGCGCGGGTCGATATAGTGTTTACATGCACCCGTCACCTCGCTAGCACGGCGGAATTGACTTAGCTTATTATATGGATATCGTGAAGGCTTGAATAAGATTATTGTTAAAAATTTCATTTTCAATGCAAGCTTTTTCGTTGACTGTACTTTTTGTTGACTGTACTTGCATTGTCATCCAACTTACATAAGTATACCAAATTTTAAGTAAATCCGACCACAGTGGGTCAAATTCAACTTCCAAGATTTGACCCGTATGTACATAATATACGTACATTGCAAGTTAATAAAAAGCTTTTAAAATGACGATTGTCTAGAATAAAAACGGGACCCTATTACTGAGACTTCGCTGTCCGTCCGTCTGTCTGTCTGTCCGTCTGTCACCAGGCTGTATCTCAGAGTCGTGATAGGTAGACAGTTGAAATTTTCACAGATGATGTATTTCGGTTGCCGCTATAACAATAAATACTAAAAAACAGAATAAAGTAAATATTTAAAAGGGCTCCCATACAACAAACGTGTTTTTTTTTCGTTTTTGCTCGATTTTGATAATGGCAACAGTAGACGCTTGAAATATAAAAATATTCACTTTAAAAATAAATAATTAAATTAAAATAAAACAAATATGTAAGGGGGGCTTCCATACAACAAACGTGATTTTTTTGCTTTTTTTATAGATTGTTCGGAACCCTTCATGCGCGGCGCGAGTCGCACTCGCACTTGGCCGGTTTTTCAGTTGTTGTGTAATATAAGTCGTGGTAGGTTAGTGGTTTGGTCTGCAGCCTCTCCAGCAGGTCGTGGGTTCGAGTCCGGGCTCGCACCTCTTTTAAAACACGATCCCGCCGTAGATTTTGTATAGCAATTGCTAGTTATGACGTCACTTCTATCCCAACTCAATCGATTATTTTATTTATTTATTTTAAAGCAACTAAAAATCTAAATTTTTATTTAGGTAATGGAAAGTTAATCTGCTTTTCAGGCCTAAAATTACCTACTGTGTAACATTATGTCTGAACTGGTATTGAGTAGAAGTAGGTCCAAAAAACGATACACATTGGCCCTAAAAAAACTATCATTTTTTTTTCAAGTATTTTACGACAATATACAAATAAAATTGCGCTATCAATTTCCTTCTCATTATAAGCAGTACTGTCTCATAGCATAACAATAACAACTAGTAAGGTAACTCGGTCGTTCAGGACCAATACGCTTAGCGGCGCTGGGCAGAGTTGCGTTAACCATAAAGCTATGGCCCCATTCGCACGAGAGCTAATAAATCGTCGCATTAAACCCGACGGCGCCGCTATTTACCGTCTACCACTCAATGTTAAGATCTGTTCGGTATCTTTCTGCTTTTGCCTACTAAGTGTGAGGTCCATACTATTTGCAGAGATTTGCCCCCTTTTAGGAAACCCTCACTTTTTATTCGTACTTTGCCCCCATTTAGGAGGTTGCCCCCTTTTTGACCTATCAGCCTTTTATTCTTTTTTTGTACAAAATTGCCCAAAGTTTATCGTAGGAGGTTGCTAACTGTACAAATAAGAGGCAAACAACGAAATTTTAAAAGTGCCGCTTCAATTTTGGACAAGAATAAGTTTTTTTAAAAATTTCATTTTTAAAGCAAGCTTTTTAGCTGACTGTACTTTTTGTTGACTGTACTTGCATTGTCATCCAACCTACATAAGTATACCAAATTTCAGGTGAATCCAACCACTGGAAGTGGGCCAATTCGACTTCTAAGATTTGACCCAAGAATAAAACAAACGGGGTGAGCTAAATAAAAGCTTGTAAAAAGAATAAAAGGCTGATAAGTCATAAAAGGGGGCAACCTCCTAAAGGGGGAAAAGTACGAATAAAATGTAAGGGTTTCCTAAAAGGGTGCAAATCTCTACAAATAGTATGGACCTCACACTTAGTAGGCAAAAGCAGAAAGGGGGCAAGTACCGAACAGATAGTCATACCTAACCTACATAAGTATATCAAATCCGACCACTGGAAGTGGCTCAAATTCGACTTCCAAGATTTGACCCGTACATACATAGATACATAGGTACAATGGACGATAAAAAACCTCGCATGCTAATTGGGCTTTATTAGCAGGGCCCCAGCCTGTCTGACCTGTAAAGTGGTCCCCGGCCAATTGAGGCAGTTAGCGCCAAGATAAAGTGCGCTTACTATTTGTTATTATTACACTGTGAGTATATGGTGTGCACTCACCACGTCTCCCCAGACGGGCTGGAAATCTCTCTGATGCAGCTGGCTCGGCATGACCTTCGCCGGCTTGGTGCTGCGGTCGAATGAAGGCGCTGGTTCTTCCTCGTCCGACGACAGTTGCTGCGGAGGACGTGCTTTGTAGTAGAGCTCGTCTAGTTTGTAATGACGCGCCCCACCACCGCGTTTGCACACGGGATTTGGAGCTCAATTTGAGCTACAATAGAGTCTATTGTAGCTTGAATTGAGTTACGAATCCTGTGCGTGAGCGCGGTGGTGGGGCGCGTCATTTTAAACTAGACAAGCTATAGGAGATATTTGGAATGTTTGAGCGAGTTAAGAAATTTATTTTATTATTATTTTCGCTCGTGCCTAAAATAGCGCATTTTTCAAAATACACTACTTATTTATCACATTTCTAGCTTACCAGATACTCGTTGCATCACATTATAAAATCGAAGATTAAATAAATAAATAATAATAAATATTAGGGGACAATCTTACACAAATCAACCTAGTCCCAAACTAAGCAAAGCTTGTACTATGGGTACTAGACGACGATAAACATACTTATATAGATAAATACATACTTAAATACATAGAAAACATCCATAACTCAGGAACAAATATTCATGCTCATCACACAAATAGATGCCCTTACCGGGATTTGAACCCAGGACCTCTAGCTTCGTAGGCAGGGTCACTACCAACTCGGCTAAAGCGGTCGTTATTGCGGTCATTAGCCAGGGAAGTGATTTTTTTTTTGGTGGAATGTTTTATTTTGGATATCTGGTATAGTGGGAAAGTAATAAAATAAACAAGTAACTTATTAATCCTATTATTTTGAAATATATTATTTGGTATTTTAAGAACGTTGTATTTTAGGCACGAGCGATTATTTTTATTGCGACTCAGCGACGTGGTTAGTGTAGTGTTATACCTTGTGATGTTAATAATTGTGAAGATGAAATGCTCACAAACGAATGATGAACGTCAAATGAAAACTTATAGCACTAAAATGAAGGATTTCGTGGTTAATGGTTTTACCTTGGCGATGTTAGGCGAGGACTGCGACCGGTTGAGCGCCGACTCGGGCGCATCGTCAGGAGACACCATGTATGTGTCGCCATCTTCATCCTGGTCAAAGAAAAACTTGCTTTATTTAGTCAGTTGATATTTTGTTATTTTAGTTTATTTATTTATGAAAAAGAAGGTAATACTGTAAACTGTCCATATTGCTTTCCTCCTACCTCATGACTAGTTCTGCTTCTGCCCCCATTCCAGCGCCTCCCGCTGCCGGTCTAGCTACTTCTTCTACGTCCTTGTTTAACAGCGGTTCAACATGACGGTGGCGAACTTCCGCTTCCACTCCCGCTCCCGCTTATCCCTCTACTGACCTTGTCCAGCATCGGCTTCCGCTTCTCCCTGGCGGTGGCGAGCTTCCGCTCCCGCTCCCGCTCCCACTTATCCCTCTACCCATCTCACTCCGCCCCCTACAAACCTTGTCCAGCATCGGCTTCCGCTTCTCCCTGGCGGTGGCGAGCTTCCGCTCCCGCTCCCGCTCCGACTTATCCCTCTACCCATCTCACTCCGCCCCCTACAAACCTTGTCCAGCATCGGCTTCCGCTTCTCCCTGGCGGTGGCGAGCTTCCGCTTCCGCTCCCGCTCGAGCGCCTCCCTGGTGCGGTCGAGCTCCTCCCTCTGCTCGCGCACGGCGTCGATGCGCGCGCGCGCCGCGGCCAGTTCGCGCGCCTGCGCCGCTTGCTCTGCGGTCACACGAGGTTTCTCCACTACAACGAGAGAGACGTACCGGTATTTATAACGAAATATTCCAGACGGTAACGGCTCGGCCACGATTTCGCGCGTTTAGCGCCGCGGCGAGCGTGTTATCAGTTCATTGCGTGTGCCACCAGGTAACCACTGTACGGCGAGCGTCTCGGCCGCGCAATGAAACAGAAACCGTTCGCCGCGCCGCTAAACGCGCGAAATCGTAACAAAATGCGAAAATGCATTTCTACACAAGAATGACTTGTTGTTTACATTTTGTCGTGAAGAGAAATAAAGAAAGTGTAACGCGCTTTCATTGAAAATTCATTGTAGCCTATCTATCTCTCAAACGCACAGCAACGCACCTGTGACACCCTTAATGTTGCGGGTGTCCATGGGCGGCGGTGATTGCTCCCCATCAGGTGACCCCCATGCTCGTTTATCCCCTTTTATATAAAAAAAAACACCCTGTATAAGCCATCCGCACCACAAAACACGTCTACTCAGCTCCGAAATTTTAGAGTGAATGTAAAACCTCGCATCTGCGCTGTGTGTGATACCTGCAGACGGATAAGTTTTTATACGCAGATAAAATCTTACCGCATCTGCGCTGTGTGACAAGCTTAACTATGACGTACTTATGTTCGATATCAGTGTATGTTTTCAGATGTCTGTTATATTTACGTTATAATCGACTAGCCACACTTAACGATTACACCCTGTATTTAACCCATACCTACCAACCTTGTATTTTTATTTTTTATTTTGTATATTAATTAACTATCTTTTATTTTTACATTTTAAATGTAATGTAATATGGATTCTGACCTGAAATAAATTATTTTTATTTTATTTTATTTATTTATGGCCTTGACTTTGCATAAGTAAAAAACAAGCAATATGTGATCAGATCAGCGTTACCTTTGGCTTCTTCACCGGCTATGGACTCGGCCAGACGTTCGGCTTCGGCCCTGTCCCGCCGCTGATACTCCTCCAGCTGCTCACGAAGACTCAAATTCTCTTGTTCCTGTAGATGATATTAGAGTCAACCGCTAGTTAGCGACAAAGGACTCGCTATCATAATCATCGGAGGAGACAAGGTGGTCAAAAACATCTGAAACATCTATAGTACGAATTTTTTGAGGTGTCCCGATCTCGTTAACAAAAGCCATTGTATCCTATTATGTCCATAATCCTCAGTTTAAAATGAACGGAAATATAAGATAAAATAGCTCAATAACGACTTTAATATTTACAGTAGAGAGTTCATTTTAAATGAAACTTTGTTTGTTTTGG
Organism: Archips xylosteana; assembly: GCA_947563465.1. Taxonomy (NCBI): domain Eukaryota; kingdom Metazoa; phylum Arthropoda; class Insecta; order Lepidoptera; family Tortricidae; genus Archips; species Archips xylosteana. Next base: position 1,502,971 of record OX387364.1, on the reverse strand, counting down.
TTGCATGTCTAGGACGCATTCAATTTTGAAAAAAAAATTATTTGCCAAAAACAACATACACGATTATTAATAAGGTCGTGTTCAAATATTTTTGAACAACTTGAATGCTCCGATGTTTATGATAGCGATTGGACAAAACCAAAAATCTACTTAACCATATAATAATATCATTCATTCTAATCGATTCTGGACCAAAGCCTAAACAGCCGCATATTACATTTGGATGTTGATATGCAATAAATAACATGTCAAACCACACGAACATCATTTTAAAAAAATGGCGGCTGAAGATTTTCATTAGGGATATTTCAGTCTGTACTAATTTTTTTTTTCAGTTTTTCGATTTTATAAAATGAAGTGGAGACAAGGTAAAAGTTCGTATTCAAATCTCAATTTTCGAGTTCTAGTGCGTTGACACGATTTGCGGCTTAGGCTCGCAAAACCAACTTTTCCGAAATGTATACACTTGAAAGGTGCACGTCTTCAGAAGGAGCACTTTATTGGAAAGCACACTGCTCAAAAAGTGTACTTCCAAATGGGGACACTTCCCTATAAAGTGCACTTTCTCATATTTATTTTCCAAGAAGGTTCACTTTTTCAAAAGAGCGATAGTATTGGCTATGTGCGAAGCGGGTGGTGGGGTACATACAGAAAACGATCGCAGCGCACAACATGGCAAAAATTGGAAGTAAATGGGGAGGAAATGTTGTCAACGCTACGCGGCGCCACCGTCGTTCACGGTCCCACTAGTATGTTATTTTTTTCATTGTGTTATTTTTACTTTTATAGTTTATTTTTTTTCTTTTTTAATTTTTCTTTTGTCTATGTTAGTTGTCACAAATAAATATTTCTTTCTTGCTTTCTATCAATAGTCTACATCGAGTCACACTCACCATGTCAAACTGTTTGTTCTCAAGCTGCATCAGTTGCGAGATGATTTCCTGCTCCCGCAGTTTGTATACGGCTCGCAGCTCGTCGCGTTCCTCCGTCTCCCTTTGGATGTGAGTCTTCTCCCAGTCCTAAGATAGAATGGATTTAGCAAACAATCCTAATATTCAGGGTTGGATTAACAATGTAGGGCCCCTTTCAGCCAAGTATAAACCGCACTTTTCAAGAAGTCAAATCAAATCAACTGGTAGCGTGCATCGAAAAATAGCAAGAATAATTATTAAGTGCGGCAAATACTGACTGCGACAGTGTTCCGCGGAAGGTCGAGCACGAGCTTGTCGGGCTATAGGCCTACTCTGCCTTATGGTTAATCCAGCCCTGCTAATATTATAAATGTTAAAGTTTGTCACTGTGAACAAGTTAGCTTAGCTTGTACAAGTAATAAAAAATGAAGTTGAAAAAATAAATACAAAAAGATACTTCATAGCTAAGCTAACTTGTTTTAAAGTTGCACAGTAGCGCCATCTCGTGTCCAGGTGAGCGGTTAGTTCCGAAGGAACATAGATGAGAACATAGATGATGTGTAACATAGATGAGCGCTTGTCACTGCATAAGGTGATGATTTAGCAGACTGAAATGTATGATGTATAGGAAAGATTCGTGTCTAATCTCTAGACCAGTGGTGGTGTAGGGGCACACACGGCACGGAATGCTGAGGACCTGGGTTCGATTCCCAGCATTGGTCTTTTTTCTGGGGTTTTTTCTGTGCATCTATATTTCAGTTTGTATTTAGTATGAAATATTTGTCACTGTGCACTGTTTGTCAAGCCTTTCTACCGTCTAAGTGTAACAACTATTATTTATTATCGCTCTCCATCAGGTGACCCGTCTGCTCTTTTGGCCCTCTTATATATATAAAAAAAAACAACAGTTAGACGGTGGAAAGTCTTGACGGGAATAGCACATAGGCTACTTTTTATTCTGATATTGCTACGAATTACATAGATATAATCAACCAAGTAAGTGCTTTACCATTTTCAATTACAGATCCTAAATCAGAACAACAGCAAAAAGGCCGACTGTCACATTGACTTGTAAGTAAAAATATCTTTGATGTTTAAAGCAATCCCAGCTGCAAAATGGCAGTTCGAATGCAGTTCTGATGCAGTTGACGTAACTGCATCAAAACTGCAAACCGATTGCGCAGTCCGCTTGCAGTTGCCGTGCAGTCCGGTCGACCGCACACCGACTGCAAGTTGGCTGCACGGTTGTAAAGCAGTCCGAGCAACTGGCAAAAACCCCGGTTACCTATTCAGTTAATCGATTGTATGAGTAAATACGTACGTGTCTTTTGTTGATAAATTATTAAATAGGTAACTGGGGTTTTACAAGGGGAGGAGAGGGGTCATTGCAGTTGCAATGCACTTCTATTACAGTTGCTCCGACTGCAGTAGGACTGCATTGCAACATTTTGCAGCCGTGCAGGAAACTTGCAGTCGGTGTGCGGTCGACAAGACTGAACGGCAACTGCAAGCTGAGAGCCGGTTGAAATAGCCTGTAGTTGTCTGTAACATGTAAGATTGTAAGTGAACAGTTGCAGCAACAGCATTTGTAACGTTGCGTTACCTGTTCGGCCTCGATCCGTTGCATCTCGAGCGTGAGCGAGGTGTCGGCGATGCGCTCCTGCTGTTGCAGTATCTGTTGCATGTTGCGAGCGCGCTCCTCGTACATCTGCAACGCCGCCGCCTGCAACGGTTGCAGCGACACACCAAATGTTAATGTTGCAGCGAAATTACTAATTTTATTTAGGAAAAAGCTTGTATGGTCGCGGAATAAAAAGGTTCGTCACTTTTCGATCTTAATTCGTTGACATAGAGTCGAAAAGTGACGAAGCTTTTAATTCCGCGACTGTATCAATAACTATCAAGATGTCCAACATTTGGATCCTTCAAACTACACTATAGGAATCAAGACACCATAAAACAATAATACCAAGACACAACTCTAGATTTTTTCGTTGAAAACAAGATTAATTTTCCATGAACTGCAAAATTGGATTTCTAGATGTTTTAAAACGACGTCGACCAATCCATTTTATCATCCATCGATGACACCGGTCGACGATCGACCGATTGGTGTAGTAGAAATTGTCAATCGACGTCGACCAATCCATTCTAACATCGATCGATCGACTGGTTAGACAGTACACAGATACACCTCTGGCCTCATTTGCAATCTAGGTGTCAACCGCAGCAGGCTTATTGTCTAACGCTTCTGACGCTGGCCATCGCAATCACTATTTCATTCTGTCAAATGGTATAAGATGATGACAGAAAGAGATGGTGAAAGCGAAGGCAAGCGTCAGAAGCGTTAGACGATACGGCCTCAGGCATAAGAATAAATAATAACAGAGTAGAAGGGAAACTCCCGCTCCGGCCGGACACAAGGTCACGATATTAGAGTACTCGCTAAGCGAGAACTCAGTCAGGGTGTCACGGCCGGCGTCGCCGCACGCGCGTTTGGCTGTTAACTGTTTGCGCGTTCGTTTTATTGGAAACAAATAACAATGACGTCAAGTTATTGTGGTGTATTTGAGTGTATAAACAATTCAAAAAAGATGCCAAATCACATTAAATGGCTTCATTTGGTATGACACTTGTAATAACTTCTTACTTAGAAGTACCTACCTATAATATGTACGTAGAGTCAAGGATTTTAATTGCTAGGCCAGTTGCCACTGTTCGTATTTTAGCCGTGTATTGCAAATCAGCATATAGGTACGAGTATAAGCGGCTTTACCCGATTTGCATTACACGGCTAAAATGCGAACAGTGGCAAGTGGCCTAACAATTAAAATCCTTGACTGTACCTAATCCATACTAATTAATATTATAAATGCGAAAGTGTTCTGTGTCCGAACCGATTTAGACGAAATTTGGTATGGATATAGTTTGAGACCCTGGGAAGACCATACACAGGATAGTTTTTATCCCACAAAAATTGCGTAGTTCCCGCGGGATAGCGATAAACGAATTCTTTGCAGACGGAGTCGCAGGCAACAGCTAGTGATTTATAAATCTCATATTTTGTAGTGGTAGAGCCATGTTGTAGCTAGCCGCTGCATCACGAATGGGCCGGCTCGTCCGGAGTAGTACCACCCTCTCACAGAACACCGGCGTGAAGCAGCAGTATTCCTTGCTGCGTTTCGTACGGTCAGTGAGAGCGCCGGGGGCCCAATATCTCTCCCCCTCCCCTATTTCCTCTCCTTTTTCCTTAGGGCTGACAACGCACTGGCATCGCGTAAAGCGCTGCGGGTGTCTATGGACAGTGGTGATCATTTAACATCAGGTGACCCACTAGTTCGTTTGTCTGGCCTCTCTAACATAAAAAAAAAACTTGAATAAAATAATGATTTCAAAGTAAATAAAAACATAATATTTTAGCGATATTATCTTTAGACGTAAGTAATATTTAACAGTAAGCAACCCTAGCAACACGCCTGGACGACAGAGGGGTATAACGACGTGAGGGGGGAAGTAGGTATATAAATGGCGGCGTTTTGGACGCGGTTAAAAGAGATTCCCTTCTACTCTGTTATTATTTATTCTTATGCCTCAGGTCAGATCATGTAAAAACAAGTTACCTTGCTACTGCGGTCGACGGCGGGTTCGCCGGGCTTGGCGCGCGGCGCCGGCGCAGCGGACGGGCTCACGTCCGTCCACACCGGGTAGTCTATCTCACCTGACAACACACAAACAATAGCAAGTTAAGGTAAGCCTTCACTCGCGTATTATATGAGAATATCATCATCCGCATCGCTCGTAGAACTGATGGTCGATGGGGCAAAAAGGTTCTCGAGTGGCGTCCGCGGACCGGAAGACGCGGTGTGGTTAGGCCTGGACGACCTGGTTAAGGTTGCGGGATCGCGTTGGATGCTGAGGGCGCAGGGCCGATCTGTTTGGCGAGCCTTGGGAGGCCTATGTTCAGCAGTGGACGTCTTTCGGCTGAAATGATGATGATGATGAAGGCACTACTGAGCTTTTGACGCATTAATTTAATCTCGTGCTGTACATCATTACTAGCAAAGCTATAGTCCTGGAATTCATGTGTAAGATATTTGAGGATTCACTCTAATGACAAGTGTTTATCGAAACACGATTACTTGTAGTTTGATCGATAGAAAAAAATTCAAAGTCGTCTCTAAAAAATAAAATAATTCGTAAATACTGCACGGCAAGTCATACATAACTTTTTGAATGTTAATAATAATAAAACAGGATGTTTTCTAGGGCGTACATTTTTAAAATGTGTATTTGTTTTAATAATACGATGAAAATACCTAAATACACGCGCAGCCTAACCACCCTATCTTGACCCATCGTGCTTCCCCCATGTCCGCATGAGTGCTAGTACTGCTTTAGTTCTCCTTCGGCCATCGGACGGGGAACTTGTGTCGCTTGCGCTTACGCACGGCTTTGATTCTAGTCGCTCTCACGCACACATACGCGAGTGCATAGAATACCTAAAATCGATTAGCGCCAAAAGCATGGAAGGGCCTGAAGTTGGAATGCAGTCTGTTCTGTATCGGCCCTATCGGCCCTTAGGCATTACCTTGTGAAGCCAGGGCCTAAATAGCTACTAATTCTTCGGATGAACAAAGTCACGGCTTCTTTCGTCAACATTATTTCTTCTTGTGCGTGCGTGCGTGTGCGTGTGTGCGTGTGTGTGTGTGTGTGTGTGTGTGTGTGTGTGTGTGTGTGTGTGTGTGTGTGTGTGTGTGTGTGTGTGTGTGTGTGTGTGGCCATTGCTTTTTCGGACGATCAAAGTCACGGCAAAGGAAAAAGTTCGGAAAAGGTTCTCGAGTGGCGTCCGCGGACCGGAAGACGCAGTGTAGGTAGGCCTCCAACAAGATGGAGCGACGACCTGGTTAAGGTAGCTGGAACGCATTGGATGCGGATGGCGCAGGGCCGATCTGTTTGGCGAGCCTTGGGGGAGGCCTATGTTCAGCAGTGGACGTCTTTCGGCTGAAATGATGATGAAAGTCACGGCTTCTTTCGTCAACATTATTTCTTCTTGTGTGCGTGCGTGCGTGTGTGTGTATGTGCGTGTGTGTGTGTGTAGCCATTACCAGTTACGGAAGAGCGGGGCATGCTAACACAGGTTACTACTTAAAGGGAAGTCCCAATTTACAGCATGCATTGTATTGTGTAACAAAGGAAAATAAACAATTTTTCATTTTCATTTTCATTTTCATTGCTTTTTTTGGACGATCGAAGTCATGGCTTCTTTCGTCAGCTCTATTTCTTCTTGTGTGTGCGTGCGTGAGTGTGCGCGCGCGCGCGTGTGTGTGTGTGGGTGCGTGCGTGCGTGTGTGTGTGTGTGTGTGTGTGTGTGTAACCATTGCTTCTTCGGACGAACAAAGTGACTGCTTCTTTCGTCAGCTCTATTTCTTGTGTGTGTGTGTGTTACCGAGCATGTCTTTCGCGGGCTTGGGGCGCGGCGCGGGCTGCGGGTTGGTGGTGAGCGAGGGGTAGCGAAGCAGCCAGTCTTCGTATCCTCCCAGCAGCGCCAGCGGCGGCCGCCCGTACTGCACCTTGATGTCCCACTGGAACAGACGTCACATTGCAGATAAGCTTCAGTAAATGATGAAACCGCGCAAGAACTAAAGTCACCGACATAGCTCGGAGAATCGCCAGACTCAAGTGCAAAATGTACTAGTTAGCGTTGCCAACAATAGATCGAACTATCGATAGTATCGGCAATACTATCGTGACCTCGAAAAATAGTCACCATATCGATAGGCCTATCGATAGTATCGATAGTATTGATGTCTATCAATAGTATTGGTCTGAAATTACTATCGATACTATCGATAGGCCTATCGATATTGTGACTATTTTTCAAGGTCGACTATCGATAATCATAGCAACGCTAGTACTAGTTGTCGACACCTAGCGCCATCTAGTCATCAGATAGACAAACTGCTTCATCCCGCATCGCGTTATGATTTTTCTCAACTCAGCCGCATAACAACTTCCAACTTTTTTTTTTAATCTTATATTTTAACGAGGCTTGAGTCCAACTAACTAAAACTACAACACACTAAATGTTGCCTTGCTCAGAGATGGACTCTGTATATTCTGCATGTCTGATGAATTTGTACATCAGTCTTGCATCACTTTAGACGACCAGATGGCCTAGTGGTTAGAGACCCTGACTATGAAGCTTGAGGTCCCGGGTTCGATTCCCGTGTCGGGGCAGATATTTGTATGAAAAATACGAATGTTTGTTCTCGGGTCTTGGGTGTTTAATATGTATTTAAGTATGTATCTATCTATATAAGTATGTTTATCCGTTGCCTAGTACCCATAACACAAGCTTTGCTAAGCTTACTTTGGGACTAGGTCAATTGGTGTGAATTGTCCCGTGATATTTTTTTTTTTTATTATTTTTTATTTTATTTGACAATGGCTTACTAAGACATTTAAACCACCATTATACATATTCAAATGATCCAAATATTTCTTCCTAATGTCTACAATCTGGTCACATTTCAGAAGGAAGTGCAAGAGGTCCTCAGTTCTGTTACAACCTATAGGTTGCGTATACGCAAGGGCGACTGCATGACTCTCCGTACTTTGGTCCCTAAGCAAACAAACATCTGTCTGGAGAGAGATCTCTCTTTTTTAGGGTTCCGTAGTCAACTAGGAACCCTTATAGTTTCGCCATGTCTGTACGTCTGTCTGTCTGTCTGTCTGTCCGAGGCTAAGCTCAGAGACTGTTAGTAGTAGAAAGCTGTAATTTGGCATGAATATATATATCAGTCACGCCGACAAAGTGATTATATAAAAAAAAGTAAAAAATTTTTTTTTAGGGTGCCTCCCATAGACGTAAAGTGGGGGTGATTTTTTTTTTCTCGACTAACCCTATAGTGTGGGGTATCGTTGGATAGGTCTTCTAAAACCATTGGGGGGTTGCTAACATGATTTTTGTATTCAGTGATTTGTTTGCGAAATATTCAACTTTAAAGTGAAATTTTTCATTTAAATCAACCGTTCCCCCCTCTAAAATCTAAACTGTTGGGTGGAAAAATTTGAAAAAATTTAAAATGGTAGTAAATATATTAAATTTACAAGGAAAATTATAGCGGCTAAGATTGCTTGGGAATTATTTGTAGTTTAAGAGTAAACAGTAGCCTAAGGTATAAAACATACCGTCACTACTTTGAAAACTCGTATCTCAAATCAGCATGTAAACAAAACTGAACCTTGATACGCGCGTAATAAAGTTCACTTTGCCAGATTAACGATTTTGAGATACGAGCTTTTGTCAAAGTATTGACGATACCTAACTTGGAAGATTCCGTACACATACGAAATCCTTAGAAAAATATTATTTGATTTTTTCGTAATGGCTACGGAACCCTATCTTGGGCGTGTCCGACACGCTCTTGGCCGGTTTTTTTTATATGATAGGTTTGCACCGAGCAGGTAAGTTATCTGATGGAAAGCCATCGCCACTGCACATGGACACCCATAACACAAGTTGAGTTACGGGTGCTGCCGGCCCTTTGAGAAAAGAGTAGGCTCGTTTTTAGGGTTCCGTACCCAAAGGGTAAAAACGGGACCCTATTACTGAGGCTCCGCTGTCCGTCTGTCACCAGGCCGTATCTCAGGAACGGTGATAGCTAGACAGTTGAAATTTTCACAGATGATGTATTTCGGATTCGGTAAAACCAGAATAAAATAAATATTTAAGGGGGCTCCTATACAACAAAACTGATTTTTTTGCTCGTTTTTGCTCGAAATTGATAACGGCAACAGGTAGACGCTTGAAATATTCACAGAATATTTAGTTATACAGGGTGTTTGGTAGCTACGTGCAAAGCTTTAAGGGGGTGATAGCCGAGGTATTTTTGAACATTTTTAGCCATATATGTCTTAGCCGAAATTTGATATTTTTTTTTTAAATTGATGACTTAGAAATTTTAGGAAAATACCCAGAATTTGACAGTCACGAGTCAATATTGCCCCAATGAGCGTTAATTTGGAAACCAAATCTTTTATTTCGGATAGTTTAATGTGTATTAGACCAAATGAAATAATTTTTAAGTGTCTTTCTTGCCACAAAAACAAAATGAAGGCATTCGAAATTACTAAAAATGGTCTTAGGTTCGAACAGAGTCATATTTCTGTGCCATAAAAAAAAATCAAAAAAAAATCCTTGAAATGTTCAAACATTTTTAGAAACATGCCTGTTTATTGTTCTTTCTTTTAAGGTATCACTCATTGACATTGCTTGCTAAATCTGAGATAAAAAGTAAAAACCAAACTCAGGGAGCACTCGCTAAGAATGCACTAGTCTTGAAATTTTACTAGTAAATAACATGTGAAAAAGACAAGTCTACGTCATTTTTCTGTGCCATATTTAAAATTTCCAAATTAACGCTTATTGGGGTAATATTGACTCGTGACTATCAAATTCTGGGTATTTTCCTAAAATTTATAAGTCTTCAATTTAAAAAAAAAATCAAATTTCGGCTAAGACATATATGGCTAAAAATGTTCAAAAATACCTCGGCTATCACCCCCTTAAAGCTTTGTACGTAGCTACCAAACACCCTGTATATTCACTTTAAAAATAAATATAAAACTAATAAGTCACGGACATAGCTCGAAGAATCGCTAGACTTAAGTGGCAGTGCACATCGCCCGTAGAACTGACGGCCGATGGGGCCGAAAGGTTCTCGAGTGGCGTCCGCGGACCGGAAGACGCAGTGTAGGTAGGCCTCCAACAAGATGGAGCGACGACCTGGTGAAGGTAGCGGGAACGCATTGGATGCGGATGGCGCAGGGCCGATCTGTTTGGCGAGCCTTGGGGGAGGCCTATGTTCAGCAGTGGACGTCTTTCGGCTGAAATGATGATGATGATGATGAAAACTAATATTTAAGGGGGGCTCCCATACAAAAACCGAGATTATTTTGCCGTTTTTATAGATAATGGCACGGAACCCTTCGTGCGCGAGTCCGACTCGCACTTGGCCGGTTATTTGAAGATCCCCAAGTTGTGTTGTCTCTATTGTTGCCCCCCCACACAAGTACCTTCAGGAGTATAGTCTTGAGCAGATGCAGGGTGTTTCCTGGTATGACGGCTGTGCTGCTCCAGTCCAGCATCACAATCAGCTCCATGGAGGCTCGAGTGGCCCACACAGGCTTGGACGCAGCTGGCAAATTCTGTTCTAGAATGTTCGCCGATTGCCTGCAGAAAAAGAAATCATTTTTCGGTTATCTTATGACAGTGTTTTACTATTGTTGTTGTTGATGACCTAGTGTACAGAGAACCTGACTACAAAGCTTCAGTTCCTGGCTTTGATCAATTATAACTGTAGATCCACAGTCGCGCGCCCGAAAATGTCCGAGCCAAATGAGCGCCACTTTGATAAAAGTGGCCTACTTTTTTCTCAGTACGTTGCGTGAAATTGTCAAGTTTAGCTGTCAAGTGTCAACCGAAATTCGACTGTAATGAAGTAAAGACTACGTTCAAATTTCTGTGTAGGTGATGATTTTAATTGTTATGCAAACAAATAAAAAAGTTCGGACATTTTTTGAAGGGGATTTTGTTCGGCAATGTGTATCTTCAGTTATAATTGATCAAAGGTTCCTGGGTTCGATCCCTGGTCTCCGGGTTTAATATGTCCAGCAGTGGACTGCAATGCAAAGATGATGACAGTTTTAGATGGAGCAATGAAAGAGTAGGATAACTTCCCACACAAAACCTGTTTAATCACTACATAGTATAAAACAAAGTCGCTTCCCGCTGTCTGTCCCTATCTATGCTTAGATCTTTAAAACTACGGAACGGATTTTGATGCGGTTTTTTTTTAATAGATGAGTGATTCAAGAGGAAGGTTTATATGTATAATACATGCATAATTGCACCCGCGTGAAGCCGGGGCGGGTCGCTAGTATTAATGATAATGTAATTAGAATTATTGTTATTTTAGCTATTTTTTATACAAATCTATATTTTAGGAAATTGTCTGATGAGGCATATTTTAAATCAAAATATCTTTTATTTTATACAATTTAGGCTATAACAAGCACTATCACTACACTCTCTAGCACCGGTTCGGAAAACCCTGCTGAGAAGAATCCGGCGAGAAACACAACAAGGCATATTTTTTTTTCAAATAGCACACAATTTTTTTTCAACACAGATGATACGCTATTATAGACTAAGGATCACCAATGCGGATCGGAATCATTTCCAAACATCCCTGTGCATGATAAATCTATTAATTTTATAGTACACCTTAGTGTCAGATGTGTTCTTGATGATGGATTTGAATTTTGTATCTGTTTGGTTGGTTATTGTTTTTGGAATTTTATTATAAAAAATATGCTATTGCACAGAAAAGTCTTTTTGGTTTTATCCAGTCTGTAAGATGGGACTTTAAGCTTCCGTGTGTTTTTAGTAGCCCTTGGCTTATCGACGTTCGTGGGTAAATCACATTTTTTTACATACATGATTGTTTCAAATATACAAAACGAGATTCGAGATATTGGAGAATGAAGGTTTGGCAAACGTATATTCAAGTGTGTACAAAACTAAAGGCCCGCAGACCAGATGCAGACGCAGTTGTAATAAATGAAACTGTAAGAAAGATCTCGGAGTAGATGCGTGCGCATGGTGTGCCATCTTATTTACAGTTTCATTCATTACAACTGGTGTGTGACACGCACACGCATCTGTCTGCGCCGGCCTTAAAACCCTGATTAACATAACCACTTGAACGTCAATCCTGCGTAGGCAAATTCCGGTCTTGCGTCCAGTACCGAGCGGCCGCGCGCCGCGCGTCCCGTTTATTCACGAAAACGTCTGCTGTACACACTGCCACCTATTATGTTTATAGGTGCAACACTTTCTCCGCTACAATTCTGTATCAACAGTTTCGAAATAATGCCGATATATTTCACTAGATGTCGTATTTTTCAACTATTGATGCGATTCACCACTGGTTACCGAGGTGACCATGGACGTGACGCTATTTTTTTTTGGGTACTATTGTAACCATGGGCGTTCAAGTGGATAAAATTCAAGATATTCTTCTATTCAAAGCTTACCCTGGCGATATACATTCCTCTGGCACGCTGATGCAAGCGTGGTAGTTGATATGGGACTCCATGTAGTCTTTCCCGGGCCGTGCGTCCAAGATCATGACCTTCAGCTTGCCGCTCTTGACGATAGTGTAGAGCTGATCACTCTTGATGGTAACTTCATCAAGACCTGGCAAAAAACACAGACGCAGGTAGAGAATTCCACTCTTTAGCTGTATGGTTGATGAAGGAAGAGCGAAAACGTATATACGCGTTGAATGCATTCGTTTTTTTAACAGAATGGAACCCTAAACTGAAATTACCAGGGAGCCCCAAGGGCTGCGGGGGCTCCGGGGCCGGCGCCGCCTCCATGGCCTTCTTCCTGTTCTCGTCAATCTTCTGTTTGATGACTTCGTTCTCTTTTATCTCGTTCAAGCGTTTATTCTTTTGCTCCTTGTTATATCTGCGAAATAGTGTTTGAAAGTCACACAAGAGACGTGGGACGGGGGCGCGTCGCAGTCCGCGTCTCCGCCCCGTCTCTTCTATCTGCTTTGGATCGCGACGCTTCTATACATTATGAGAACTGATACAAGCGGCGTCGCGATTACGACGCGCCCTATCGGCCCACGTCTCTTCTATGTGGCTTGCGCCTAAGAAACAAAGAACAGATTTCCATAACCAAGTTCCTCTCTGACAATAACTCGCAAACTTCTTTAGACAGCTGTACCATGAAGCCCTACGAAACGGTTTGACCAATTTTTATGAAACTTTTTTCTCTACATTCAGTAAGTCTGAGAATAAGTTGTAGGCTATTTTTTATACCCCTATTCTTCGCGAATGTAGTCGCGGGCTACCTACAGGTACAGCTAGTAGTTAATTTACAAGAAACCTGTTAAGCTTTCCAGTAACTGTTTCGCAAAATCAAAACCAAGCGACATTTTCCTCTTTCTTTTGACAGGTTTCTTCAACCTTATTCACTAGTCAAAAGGCCTTTTTGATCAAAAGCATGAACATTTCAATAGTATGTGTGTGTATGTATGTATAGTAAACGAAATTCCAATAAAAAAATTTATGGTGAAACCATACTCGAGACTTTTATTGTTCTTGTTAGAGAATTGTTGTCATTCTTTTCAAGTCTAATTTGATTTCGTAAAAGGTAAAAGGTCAGATAGCAAGTGTTGCTATATCTATTTTATGTAAATTTTTAGTTCCAGGTGAAAAAATCAGTAGAATTCCATACTTAAATCATGTGAAGAAAAATCTGTAGTTCAACAGATATTTTTAAAAGTTTACCTAAACCTCAGTGGCGAAGGGTGCTAACAACCCGATTCCTTCCGGGTTGCCTAAAATTTTGAAGTAATCAAACGCTTCTATTAATAACCTGTTCTTTGTAATACAGGCATACTCTTCCCTTATTAGGGAAGTTTATTAACTTAACTTTTTTTCAACACGATGCAGAATCAAAACGCAACGAACACTCTCACAAAAACAAATCATTCACGATCTCTAATAGTAAATGCCGGTCGGAAATATCAGAATTATTACACTCACACATTTAAATAATTCATTGACAAAGACCCACACCACTCCAGGTAAACGTCGAGTGTTTATACTACTTGGATAACCCGAGATTAAGCGGCTTATTACATTTAAAAACAGACTTTGTGTGTTCTGCGTAAGGCTCACTTTCACTTTGGTTGCCGAAGCCGCGAGCCGCGAGCCGTGAGCGGCTTCTTGGAACATTTTTGGCGCTACGATCGCGTTTAGACTTATACAAAATTACTGCAGTGAAATGGAACGTAAAATATCGATGATTTAGTGTAAAACAAAAACAATTATATTTTATCTGCTTTTATAAGGTTTATAAACTGGCGAAATTAATATTAGATTAGAATTTTATAAAATAACACCGTCTCTTATTGGAAATAATTGTAATGGCAACATTACGATTGATTTGTCATTGATTACAAACTTAATATTTCGTTTCTTGTTGTGAAGTACATATTATTATTGTTTGTCAGTAGTACGTATATAGTTTCCCGTTTTTTGCTCATTTAAACATCCGTAATCTAATGTGTGGCGCGCCATCACAGGGCCTCGCAAAATGTGTCTTGCCCACACAAAATTTAGGTCCTGCGTCGCCACTGGTTTTCGCTACGGCTTTACCTGAAAAAATTTTCACGCTTCGCCACTGCTAAACCTTTAAAATTTAAATGCTATTCAAAGTTAGATTAAAGTCTGGCTAACCTAAGTCGGCAATAGAAAATTATTGGCAATCCATTTTTAGGGTTCCGTAGTCAACTAGGAACCCTTATAGTTTCGCCATGTCTGTCCGTCTGTCTGTCTGTCTGTCTGTCTGTCTGTCCGCGGCTAAGCTCAGAGACTGTTAGTACTAAAAAGCTGTAATTTGGCATGAATATACATATCAGTTACGCCAACAAAGTGGTAAAATAAAAAAATTATAAATATTTTTTTTTAGGGTACCTCCCATAGACGTATAGTGGGGGTGATTTTTTTTTTCTCGGCTAATCCTATAGTGCGGGGTATCGTTGGATAGGTCTTTTAAAACCATTAGGGGGTTGCTAACATGATTTTTCTATTCAGTGATCTGTTTGCGAAATATTCAACTTTAAAGTGAAAATTTTCATTAAAATCGACCGTCCCCCCCCCCCCTCTAAAATCTAAACTGTTGGGTGGAAAAATTTGAAAAAATTCAGAATGGTAGTAAATATATTAAATTTACAAGGAAAATTATAGCGGCTAAGATTGCTTGGGAATTATTTGTAGTTTAAGAGTAAATAGTAGCCTAAGGTATAAAACATACCTAAACTTGGAAGATTCTGTACACATACGAAATCCTTAGAAAAATATTACTTGATTTTTTCGTAATGGCTACGGAACCCTATCTTGAGCGTGTCCGACACGCTCTTGGCCGGTTTTTTTTATTGATTGTAACAAAAACTCGTCACAATCACCTCCTAGACTGGTAACCCTGTGATTGAATGCAATGAATAAATGTGAATTGTTTATTACAACTAAATCAAGACTATCAACAGTCAACACAATTCTGATCACAAAATTAGAAACATAGACTATACAAAATAGAAATATCCTGTCAAGAAATAAATTTTCTATTTGTACGCTTCATTTTCCCTTCCATTCCATTCTGTCTATTTCTGTCTGGGCCGTGGTTCCCACGCAGGCCCAGTGTAGATTGAGAACTTCACACAAACCATTGAATTTCTTCACAGGTGTATGCAGATTTCCTCACAATGTTTTCATTCACCGTAAAGCTCATGGTAAATTTCAAATGTAATTACACACATAAATTCCAATAAACTCAGAGGTGCAAGCTGGGATTTGAACCCACAACCCTCTGCTTGAGCTAGCTGCTAGGCCACAATGGCTCATATCTTTGAATGTCTATCTTAAATGAACAGTCGAACTGAAAAATAGCCGAATCCCTTTATACTTAGTCACTGTCAGTAATTGGGGATGTCTATTTTTTTGTAATGTATAGTAAATCAAAAACTATTTCGAGATAAATGCTTCTCAAATTGTTTTCTGTAGTTATTTCATTTTAATATAATTTAATGCATTTATTACATATTAAATAAGCAATGACCTTCATTTGACATTGAAGTAAATTTTGTAGATGGTCCAAGTTGTACTTTAATTGGTGTGGAATAGCATTATTAAGAATTCATCAAAATCTTTGCGTGGATTAACATTTCGAATGCCGGAATTTAAAAAAAAAAAAAGTGGTGCATTCTAGCCTCAACAGTTTCATATAAATCCAATGATACAGATTTAAAAAAAAATACAAAAAGAAAGCCTTAAATTGGGTACGGATCCGGTACAAGGCATACGAAGGGTTAAACTATGAAGTTTGATTTGGACTTGCTGTCTGACATCTAGCACTCTGACAGCGCCAGTAAAGTGACAGTAGTTACAATGTACCACTACACAATAAATAAGTAAAGGGATTGCCTTATCGTAAGAATTTATAAATTTTGCTGTGTGGGAGCCCTCAATTATAATCTGACATCATCAACCAAAATAGTTTCAATAATTAATTTTGAAAAAGTAGTGAACTAAATGAAAAAATATTGAAATTAGTTTAGTATAATTCTAAGACTTTTCTATAAAAAAATATATAAAACTATTGGTATTTTTTTTAGACATTCCCAATTGGGATCATTTCAAACTGTTTCAGTATTGTTGTTTATGTGACAAAACACTATAGGATTAGGGTAGTTTTGACCATAACTGTACAAGGTTATCCTTCCCGGCTACCGCTAACTCTCCCTGTCCCTTCCGAGTTAGCTGTATTCTGTCCCTTCAATTCCTACCAAGATTCCATAAATCCTTCTCACGGAAACCATATCCCAACCAGCCCTTGTATTCCCTTCTAATGTCCGGTGGGAGATGTCGGGCAGCAGCGCTCTCCCACTACTCTTACTGCGATCACCAACACGCCTGCCCAGCGTGGTGATTATGGGCAAATACCCTAAATATGGATAGCGCCAAAAAAATACGGCCCCCAGTTCCCGGTAGCTCCGCCATTCCTGGTTATGGTAGCGGCCTTGGAAATGGTGGAGTGGGGGGTGCGAAGAATCCCCGGGAGACGATCAGCGGCTACCATCATCGATTGAACCTGGCTACGTATAATGGACGCACCCTTAGGCTTCCTGAACATCTTCTAGAGCTCGAAGTAGAACTTAGCAAGATCAACTGGCACATACTGGGGTTATCAGAAGTCCGTAGACAGGGGGAGGGCACGATAACTCTAGAATCAGGCGATCTCTTCTACTTTCGAGAAGGAGATGAACCATCCAGAGGCGGCATTGGCTTTCTTGTCAACAAGTGTCTTTCAAACAACGTGTTAGAGATAAACAGTGTGTCGACCAGGGTGGCATACCTTGTACTTAAACTCACTCAGAGATACTCTCTAAAGGTGGTACAGGTATACGCACCGACCTCGGCACACTCGGATGATGAGGTGGAGGCTCTCTATGAGGACATCTCAACAGCCTTGCATTCAACCACCCATACCCATTTCACCGTTGTCATGGGAGACTTTAACGCCAAAGTGGGAGTACAAGAACGCGACGAGTCGAGAATCGGACCACACGGTTACGGACGTCGGAATCGCAGGGGACAAATGCTAGTCAACTTCCTCGAATCACAGGGGCTATTTTTGATGAACTCTTTCTTCAAAAAGAAGCCCCAAAGGAAGTGGACATGGCAAAGCCCCGATAATGTGACAAAGAACGAGATAGACTTCATTATGGCAGACAAGCGACATGTATTTAGGGATGTCTCAGTGATCAACAGGTTTGATACCGGAAGTGATCACCGACTTGTACGAGGCACTCTAGATATATCATATAAGCTGGAACGTCGACGACTTATGAAGTCTACTCTCCGTCCTACACTGCTCCAAACCGAACTTGGGTCCGAAAATTTTCAGATCGATCTGAAGAACAGATTCGATT
Source organism: Archips xylosteana (assembly GCA_947563465.1). NCBI lineage: Eukaryota > Metazoa > Arthropoda > Insecta > Lepidoptera > Tortricidae > Archips > Archips xylosteana. Next base: position 1,485,489 of record OX387364.1, on the reverse strand, counting down.
CGCTGGAAACCACGGCAAATGTTGACGGGATGGCCAAAAACGTGGCTACAATACTCCGAAGCGTAGGTCACAAACATTTTCGACGGCAGAGGAAAGACAGGGTATCTAAACTGTCTGCTGAGACTCTGGAGTTCTTGACGAAGAGACGTGAAATGGCGCAAACGCAGGCCAATGCATTAGCATACCGAGCACTAAACTCTCAGACCAAAAAGCTGATTAGACGCGATCTCCGGCGCTCCAATACTCGCACCGTAATGGAAGCGATCGAGCGTAATAGGGGGTCCAAAGTGTTTAATCAGCAGCTTGGGAGAGGTCACATAACAAAGCTCAAGACTGCGGATGGCAGACACGTTACGTCCAAACCAGAAGTTCTCGCGGAAGTCAAGAAATTCTACGATACCCTGTATGCCTCGCATGCCTCGAAACTAGTGACCCAAGACGTTCAAGATGAGAGAGCCACTCTGACCCGCCACCACACGGAGGACCTTCCGGAAATTGACGTCGGCGAGATTAGGATAGCCCTCAAACAGATAAAAAACAATAAAGCACCGGGTGAGGACGGTATCACAACTGAGTTGCTGCGAGCAGGTGGGACACCGCTCCTAAAAGAGCTCCAGAAGTTGTTTGATGCCGTTCTCCAAAACGGTATAACACCGGAGGCGTGGAACAGGAGCGTGGTCGTATTGTTCCATAAAAAAGGAGACAAGTTGCTCTTACAGAACTACAGACCGATTTCGCTCTTGAGCCACGTCTACAAGTTGTTTTCGAGGGTTATCACGAATCGTCTCGCCAAAAGATTTGACGACTTCCAGCCACCAGAACAAGCCGGGTTCCGAAAAGGCTACAGCACCGTGGATCACATACACACAGTGCGGCAGATTGTACAGAAGACTCACGAGTACAATCAGCCCCTGTGTCTGGCATTTGTGGACTACGAAAAAGCCTTCGACTCCATCGAGACCTGGGCGGTTCTGGAATCCTTGCAGCGATGCCAAGTCGATTGGCGTTACATTGAGGTGCTGAGATGTCTGTATGATGCCGCCACGATGTCCGTCCAAGTACAAGATCAGGAGACAGAACCCATCCAGTTGCGTCGAGGAGTGAGGCAGGGGGATGTTATATCCCCTAAGCTATTCACTAACGCACTAGAGGATGTCTTTAAGACCCTGGACTGGAAAAGACGTGGCATAAACGTAAACGGCGAGTACATCTCTCACCTCAGGTTTGCCGATGACATAGTTGTTATGGCGGAATCATTGCAGGATTTGGCGGAAATGCTGAACAGCCTTAATGATGCTTCGCGACGAGTGGGGCTTGGGATGAATTTGGACAAGACAAAGGTCATGTTCAACGATCACGTCATCCCTGAGCCCCTGTTCGTCGGAGATTCGGCCCTCGAAGTTGTTCAGGAGTATGTCTACCTAGGACAAGTCATTAAGCTTGGTAGAAACAACTTCGAGAAAGAAGCCGATAGAAGAATTCGATTGGGCTGGGCAGCATTTGGGAAGCTTCGTCATATCTTGACGTCATCCCTGCCACAATGCCTGAAGACTAAGGTTTTTAACCAGTGCGTCCTACCCGTTATGACTTACGCTGCAGAAACGTGGACACTCACAGGAGGACTAGTCCATAAGTTCAAAGTCGCTCAGCGTGCCATGGAGAGGGCTATGCTCGGAATCTCGTTGAGAGATAGGGTCCGCAACGAGCACATAAGACAAAAGACGAAAGTCGTTGACATAGCCCGAAGGATTAGCACGCTGAAGTGGCAATGGGCTGGTCACGTTTGCCGTACAACTGACGATCGTTGGAGCAGACGTGTCTTGGAGTGGAGACCACGTTTAGGAAAGCGTAGTGTGGGACGCCCTGCAACACGTTGGACTGATGACCTTAGGAGGACAGCTGGCAGTGGGTGGATGAGGGAAGCCCAGGATCGCGAATTTTGGCGCAATATGAGGGAGGCCTACGTCCAGCAGTGGACGGACAATGGCTGTAGATAGATAGATAGATAGTACAAGGTTTAAGATAATGAGTATGTAATTCATAAACTTGTGTCAGAAAGATTTAGCCTCATCAGAAAACTGAGTTTTGTGACCTTCAAAATGATAAACTCTTTGCATAGATAGAGCAAAGCTTTATAAGATTAATAATAATAATAAATATTAGGGGACAATCTTACACAAATCGATCTAGTCCCAAACTAAGCAAAGCTTGTACTATGGGTACTAGATGACGATAAACATACTTATATAGATAAATACATACTTAAATACATAGAAAACATCCATAACTCAGGAACAAATATTCGTGCTCATCACACAAATAAATGCCCTTACCGGGATTTGAACCCAGGACCTCTTGCTTCGTAGGCAGGGTCACTACCAACTAGGCTAAAGCGGTCGTTTGTATAACTATTGAATAGTTTTTAGGGTTCCATACCCAAAGGGTAAAAACGGGACCCTATTACTGAGGCTCTGCTGTCCGTCCCGTCTGTCTGTCTGTCACCAGGCTGTATCTCGGGAACCGTGATAGCTAGAGAGTTGAAATTTTATCAGATGATGTATTTTGGTTGCTGCTATAACAACAAATACTAAAAAATGGAATAAAATAAATATTTAAGGGGCACCCATACAACAAACGTGATTTTTTTGCTCAATATTGATAACGGCAACAGGTAGACCCTTGAAATATTCACAGAATATTTAATTATATATCGACTTTAAAAATAAATCATTAAATTAAAATAAAAAAAATATTTAAGGGGGCTCCTATACAACAAACGTGATTTTTATAGATAATTGTACGGAACCCTTCGTGCGCGAGTCCGTCTCGCACTTGGCTGGTTTTTTTCTTATGAACAATATGGTGTGTTTACAAAGTGGTCATTAATTAAAAATCTATAAGTTTTTTTTTGCAATAACACACATTAAATATTTAAGTTCTTACCTATCAATAAGACTATTCTTGAGTTCCTCAGCAGCATCAATAGCCTTATTTGGGTTCTTGGTCCCCAACATGCTGTTGAAGTATGCCTTGTCCTTTAGATATTCCTTGTCCTTGCTAATACAAGCCACGACCCGCAAGTACTTCATGTAGCACACGTACGAATATTCCTCGTCACCCTTCTCCCTTGCCTCCTCTGCATTCTCAAAAAGCTTCTGAGCTGATTTGCATAACCTTTAAACAAAAGGTCAAAAACATAACAAAAAACGAGATTTATGTTTATTTTTAAGCCAGAAACGGAGCGTATACTCACAATGTAGCTCTTTTTGACTTCAAATCCGGAATATTGTGCAATTTATCCAAATCTTCGATGCATTTTCCTAGATGCAGCTGTTGACGACGCGTTTCCGTCATATTGGAAATTTGAAGCTGCGTCACAGATCGGTAAACGAATTATAGTGGTTTTATTAGTCGCCCAGATCATTAAACACTACATTTGAGATAAACAACGCAGTGATTCCTGTAAAAATTCACAAACGGAAACAAAAAACTGGCTAGCCTAATCCAAAAACGTCATGTTTGAGTGAGTCGGATCAAGTGAGATGAATGGTTTTGAATGGAATTGAAACGTCAAATTAAAAGAACGAACTGTAGGTCAATCAATGGAACGAACATGGAACGAACGGACACAGAGTAGCAATGTGACGTTTCGTTACGAGTTGTTTTTCCAATGCGACTGGTGGTTTAATTTAAATAACCGTTTATGAAATAAATAGCATAACACTTAACAAAACTACTAAAGTTTTTGTTTGATGTCTGCATTAAAAAGTTAGAAACAGCAGTTGAATTGGCAATATTTCTTGAAATCTAATAACTTGACATAATAGTGCAGTATCAAAACGCAGACAATAAAAACGTATAGCGCAAAAGCGCAAGTTTTCATGCGCAGTGGAAATTCGTCCAATTTTCCTGGTCGATCACGGTTTCCCTTAGTTTTTCAGCTGATCGCGCTTCCCACGGCCGTGTCGCAGACTGTCCCGTGGTGTCATGTGCGTAACTGTCGCAGCGTAGTGAAATAGCCGAGTGTTTGTGATTTGTGTAGTTTCGGGTTAGCTAGTGGCAGTGAAAATGTTTTCAGGACTTACTAATCAGGTTAGTTCGTGGATGGGGGCCGCGAAAGGGGAGCCCCAGGATGAGGAAGTCCCGACGCCTACTAAGGAAGCGACGGGAGAGCCAGCGGCAGAGGGCGAGCGACAGAGGTGCATTATTCTTTTGTTTACTTTTTTCTCCCCTCCGTTATCCCGCTATAACTTGCAAAAAGTTACTGAAATTAATTGACTCGCAACTCTAAAAGCGTCCTTTTTGATTGTGTAGTTGAAAATATGCTCATTAACTGCTCCATTATACTGAAAAATGGTTTTCAACCTTGGGAAGCTTCTAGAAAGTGGTTGCAAGATGCAATAATGCGCCGAATAATGCAATGCAGCAGAATGTTTCATAACTATGGTGGGATATTGATCCAGTATGAACATTTATTTAGGTCAAGAACATTGGAGCTAGGATTGTAATGAGAACACCAGAATTGTATTGGTGATTGGGGCTAATTGAATACAGCTCCATATGTTAAATGTGCATTTATAACTATTCATGCACTGTTCTAAAACTTAGATAGTGGTTTCTTTGAGAATGATTTTATTTCAGTTTTTAAATGTGTTTGGAGATCAGTTAATAAATTTTTTTTTTTTCTTGTGACATAGGTCAATCAATATGAATCATAATAGGTGAATCAAGTCTTCCTACTTTATCCACTTTTAGATAGAAGTTTAGCTTAAGAATTATGAGATGTTGCTATTACTACAATTATTTATAAAGAATAATAAAACTAAATTAAATTATAAAAGGAACCAATATGAAGCAAATTTCCAGTAAAAAAATATTAATATTTTACCATTAAAGCATCTAATTGGGCAAAACGGCTTGGTTATCAGTTTTATCTTTTTTTTTTAAATTATTTATTCAAGCACCACTTGATCCTTTCCAATGGGAGAATGATTTTGTCTCTTGAGGTAAAAATAAAAAAAAAAAAATATTAAAAAAAAATCTTCAATAGATATTTAGTGCTAAAGTGGCAAGAGTTCCATAAAGGAAATTACGCTCTGCAGGCCATTAAATAATAGTTCTGGTGGAAAACAAAAGTGCCAACTGCCTGCCATTGAATGGTATTTGATCATTTAAAAAAAAAGTGTACGTTCTTTAAAAAAAAATATTCCTAATTCTCCATAAAAAAATTCATATCAGTTTTGTGACGAAACTGTATGAAAAACAAAACTGTCAAAAAAATTTGGGACATTTTTTTATCATCAAAATCAATAGATAAACCCCAAAATTTCCGCATTTGAAAAAAAAGTTAAGGGTGGGTACACTTTTTTTTGAAATGCCCATTCATATTTTATGCTGCATGCAGGGCCGGATTTAGAGGTCTGGAGGCCTCGGGGCATAAAAGGAGTGGAGGCCCCTTGGCCTCAAATTATTTTCCAAATAAAATGACCTTTTTTTTTCAGTTGAGATTTCATTAAACAATTTTTCGAAGTCTTTATTGTGGGGGGCCCCGGATGGCCTGCCCTAAATCCGGCCCTAGCTGTATGCTGTAAAAAGAATGCCAACATACTTACAAGACAAGGTGACATATCCTCATAGCCCATTTCAAATTTTGACTGTCATGATTACTTATTGACAATCAAGAAAAGTTCACATTTGCCTTGACATATGTACTAAATTTATTATACTGGTCTTTATGAGGTTAAAGTAATGCTTCATTGAGTCTCCCAATGAGGCTGGCATAGTCACACAGGTGCGCTTAAGCCTCGAAAAAAAAAAAAAGAAAAAAAAAAAAAAGTAATGCTTTTAGCAAACACATTAAAAAGTTCTTATTAATTTGAAAATTTCTTTGCAGCCCAACAAAACCAGGCAGCAAACTCGACCTCATCACCAATGTACAGTCAAAAATGACCGGGTGGCTCGGTTCAGGGATCCCCATCCCCGGTTTAAGGAAAAATGAGGCTGCACCTTCCGAAGCCACTGAGCCAGCGCCCGTGGAACCTGCTGAGGCAGCCGAACCCAAACCAGAGGGGAAAGACGATGATGATAACTCTAGGTATAATAGGTACGCGGGGTGGCAGACCAAATGAGTTTACTTTATTGCCTCGGAGCTTCAGTGTGCCGTTTTTTGACCAAGTTTTAGAAACGCCACACCTTTTTCTTGAGCTTTTCATACACTTTAAATATCGATCAGCTTGAAGCACTGACACGCATTTGTTCCTATTTTTGCCACTCTATGCAAAATGATTCATTGCTTTCAGATTAATCATTATTTTTTCTTTTAATATTGCCTTGTTGATAAAACAGCTGTTTTTTTTTAATATATCCACAGGACAAAGACTTATCAACTGACAAGCATTGAGAGCAGGTACTTAATTGTATTAGTGAATACATATAGTAGATTGATAACCAAGGGTGGAAAGTGACCCATTGTTCGAGCGCCAATAGTTCGAGGGGAAATGGGCAATTTCACCCGAGTTAGACACTCTACTTTTCATTTTGACTGTGAGGAAAGTAAAATCCATTCATCCATCCATCCATCCTAGATTTTTTTTATGTCGTAAGAATGCTTAGAGTTGGCTGTATGTAATTTTTCCTTTGTCAGTTTAATGTTAGTAAGCAAATTTAAAAAGTTGGATCAAATTTCTTGTTTCAAACGGATGTTCGGCGTACAACCTCCAGTGTTGTATACAGGGTTATTTTTAATTCATTGACATCCTCTTAACCCTGAATTCCTATCACTCAGACAAATGATATTTGTTTTACGACTTTTTAAAATGAAGCACTTTTTTTCCCATACAAATACACAGAGTATCGTAAAAATAAGTGGAAATCTCAAATTTTCAGAACGTTATTACACCAAAAATATTAAGTTATGACAAAAGCCGTAAAACAAAAAACATTTGTTTAAGTGGTAGGAGTTTAGGGTTAAAAGGATGCTAGTGAATTACAAATAACCCTGTGTAAGCTCCATGGTCACGACGTGAATCTAGATGGCCATGCCGAAACGTGAAAAAAACTGTTACTGACGTAACTGAATTATCTTCGACTCCAAGGCTAATCGTAAAAATTAAAAAAAATTACTTTCCACCCTAGAGATAAAAACGCAATTTTCCACCCATGAAAATTTAATTTAACAGGAGAGATGAAAAATAAAATAATGTTAAAAAAATATCTTGCAGCGTAAGGGTCATTAAGACATTTAGTCATGCTGATATATTTGCAAAGTTTTCTCTAAACTACTATAAGGAGTGTTGGTAAGAGCATTTTCTTCTCGTATGTAAATCTTATCCACCCACCAACATCCTTATGAAAGTTGAACAACATATGAGGCAGTGTCGCATTTGCCTGCTGTTGTTAACTAGGTATAATATTGGACTCTTGGCAAACTTTGCTAGAACAATAGGCTAGACGACTAAAAAAAACTGTTTAGTCCGTCAGTTAGATTATTAAAAAATATTGTACACGTATTTTTTCTTTTGTTTGACAAACAAAAAATGAGGAGCATACAGTGCTTAGAAGTTTCGAGTGACGTCACTATATGGTACAATTTTTACCTAAGGGTGACGTCACAAGCCCCCACTCCGGAAGTTAGATGATCTATATCTTTGTCGTTTTTTAATAATTTGATAAACCAAAAAATACGTGTCCCATATTTTCCCATAATCTAAATGACGGACTAATTAGAATGACCAATTTTTAACCCAGTCGTCATCCCTATTCTCTAAAAGTGAAAACATGCCTACCACATACATAACTCTAAAACATTCTGCATCATTACTCATTGACTTGACAGTTGTTACGTCTGCTCCTCAGTTTTTACTTACAGAATTTTTCTATAAATATAAAAAAAAATCTTTCAAGTAAATACTTGAAAGATTTTCTCACACATAATTACATTAGAATATATCAACTATTTTCGTTCTAAGTAAAAGAGACTTTTTTTTTTTAAACCGTACTAAGGCTATGGTTTTTTTTATTATAAAGTACTGGCCAGAATTCTTTTACGCTCATTGGCTGACAGATTTATTGTTCCAAATTTAAATTGGTTTTTTTTTTTTACCAAATCATAAGGGACTGTGATTTTAACTTTTTTTATTATTTCCAAAAACAACACTTGTCTCTGTGAACTCATTGACTCTGCTCAAACCCCCATTTTTTATTTCTCATTATTGTGCATTCTATTATATTAGTGTTTTTATCTATTTACTTATAAATATAATTATAACATTTAGAATAAGCTGTTTAAACACATCCATTTCTTTTTATCATTTATCAAATGCTTATATTTAATCACTTTTGGGCAGAAAAAGTTAAATTTAAAGTTGCTCATTGGGTCCCTCTCTGAACCACCCAATAGAACAGGACACATTGAGCAACAACCAATGCCTGCTACACATGTAATGATACATCGTAGCGATTAATCTGTGCAAACCAATTTGCGCAGATTTATCGATCGTGTGTATGACAATCCTCTGCAACGATTTGTCATACACACGATCGATAAATCTGCGCAAATTGGTTTGCACAGATTAATCGCTACGATATACATATCGTTACATGTGTAGCAGGCATAAGAATACAGCATCAGCTCCATTTGATAATAATGTCTTCTAGATTTTATAATAAAAGTACCCAATGGATGTGTTTAAACTAAATTGTATAGAACTCTACTACCCTCATCCAATAACGACTTAAAATTTTCGCATCCTATTACTTCCAAGCTTTACAGTTTAATCATTATTCTTAGTTTATTGGATATGGAATGTAAATTGACCGGTTTATACTCTTTTTGTCGCTTTTGTTACCAATTGTAAAGAACTTGTCGATTTGGCTTACTATCTCGAGGTAAATCATGATCGGTTACCAAAACCTCCCACTCACAGACAAGACGCGTTTAAGCGAAATCGCTACTTTAAAGCTCTATCAAATCTATACAATTGAGAAAAATCGTGCAAACTGCATCGGGGCTACTACCAAGTAATGTCATAAATATAGAGATGTACAGATGTACCAACCCCTCGCCAACTAGCCGAGAATGCCGGCTATCCGGCTATATTACTGACGGCCAATTGTCAGCGACTAGTCTGCAAAGATGCAGAATAATCGACACTGTCTTACTGGAAACCAAAAAAATAAACTACCTACCATATTTTATTTCAAATAATTTATTGAATCAGGCGTTTCTTTGCGGAGATCCATATTAATGAACTGAATCAATTACTTTGCTCACCAGCGACCTGGCGTTAGGTACGTTAATGTAAAAAATTCGTGTTCATGCTGTTCCTCCACCTCCACATTGTATGAACACACACAAATTATACAAATCCAACTATCACCGCCACCAAACTACACTGACGCATTTCGAACTCAACCAGAGCTTATCTTCAGAGTACCGCAACCGTTCACTGTGCTACCAAATGTTTCAGTGAACGGTTGCGTCAGTGTAGTTTGGTGATGGTGATAGTTTGGTTTGTGTGATTTGTGTGTGGATGTGGAGGAACTGTATGAACACGCATTTAAATGTTTCAGTTCATTTTATTTCATGTTTTATATTTTTCTTATAATGATAAAATATGGCTCCGCAACATAAGAGAGTGGTCCGACGGCAAGACGGTAGAGCTATTTAAGTTGGCTATGGACAGGGCGAGATTTAAGATCGTGACTGCCAATCTTCAATTAGTGAAGTGGCACTATAAAAAGAAAAGAAAAACTGAAAAAGAAGAGAATTAAGGCAAAAAGTTCATATCTCTGTTCGATCGGGAAGCAGACTTTTTATTACTGAAAACACGAACCCATGACGAGTGACGCGACTGGCGGACCGCAACGAACGTTTCCGATTGACGTTGCAGTGTAAGCCGCCACCGTAGCGTCGACTAGTCTGCAAAATCCATAGTCGGCCCATTGATTAGCCGCAATGTAGGCCATGCTACTTCGATGTGTAATATTACTTCATATTTAAAGTCGAGTTTAGACCTGCAAGAATAAACGCTCAGTTGCATTACATTGCGAGGCAATAAAGCGAACCAATCATGCAGTGGTCAATCCAGCGCCGCAATGTAATGCGGCTTGAGAGGATTTTCTTGCAGGTCTAAACTGGGCTGAAGCATCCTCGATAAGATTGGATGCGACAGAGCGATAGTTAACATCACACTGATGCATCGTCTGTGTCACAACGCTTGCAAGGCACTTCCATACTTAACAAAGCGGTACCTCTTGTATGCGTCTTGTCTGGAGCGGCTGAAGAGGAATCCAAAATTGTCATCGAAAGGCGCAAGCCACAAAGAAGAGACGTGGGACGGGGACGTGTCGCAGTCGCGGCGCCCCTCGAATCAATTTTCATGCTAAATATATAGAAGCGTCGCGATCCAAAGCAGACAGAAGAGACGGGGCGGAGACGCGGACTGCGATGCGCCCCCATTCCACGTCTCTTCTGTGTGACTTGCACCTTATTCTAGTTTATGCGCCCCCATGGTAACAATACAGACTACCGCAGTTTATGTGCTTGCCTGTCAAAATGAGGCTTTCTGTGAGGCTGGTTGGCGCTAGTATCGTGAGGTCCATTTGACAACTTTGAAATTTGTCTCACGTTTGGGATTGGAGATAACTAAATAAATCAGTCGCAAGCAAGACTGTGACGTCAAACGGAGTTCACTATAGTAACGTTATTCCATCTGTAAAAAGCCCTCATTATTGGGAAACTAAATGCCACAACTGGCGTCCTGGCCATATATATCGCTCCTGCACTGCCTGACAGTGACGGATGGCTAATCGTGGTAACTGGCCGCTTGTCGTCTATGTCGATATTTTTTAAATTTATGAACAATAGCTAGACTTGGCCGCCGCCACTTGCCCTCTGCACCACGAAAACTACAAGTCCTCCAATCGACATAACTATGTATTTGTTAAACATTTAAAAAAATATACAATTATGTGGCACTTGTAAGTTTCGTGGTACAGGGGCGTGCCATCTAGTGTGTGAGTTATATAGTCGTTATGTAACTTATTCGCTTGTCTAGCGCGACCGGCGGCGCCGACAGTAGACCGGCCTCCACCGGCGGCACCCCCACGGAGGAACAGCCCCAGGGAGTCGGCAACGGTACGTAGAACCTTCTAGAACGTAAGATTTTTACAGATAGTTGGGATAGTTTGACTGAACAACCCTGTAATTTTATTCGGAATTTTTGATTTAAAATGTATTTAGTTGCACCTCTGACGCGGTACACTTTGAACGCCGATCAATGGACGGAAACATTTATCAACCAGGGGCCTGTTGCATAACAAAGTACAACTAATATGTTAAAGACGAAAACATGTTAAAGATTAGGGCTAACGCGTTTACCTTTTGTCAGTGCACTTATTTATGACATTAATGTTGTCTTTAAGCTACATTTTTTTTTACATTAAACTGACCCGTGTACCCGTGATTGACCACTATCTCACCTGATGAAAAGTGCAGATGAAGCCAAAAGTGTATTTAACTGATTCAGTAACAGCCTATTTACTCTAGCCTTGAAGAGTCCTGTAGCTAGCAATTTAATTATTTATTTATATTTACGATACCGACATTCATATGTATATTAAATCCTTTCCAGTCTTTGATCAATTATAACTGAAGATACACATTGCCGAACAAAATCCCCTTCAAAGAATGTCCGAACTTTTTTATTTGTTTGCGTAACAATTAAAATCATCACCTACACAGAAATTTGAACCTAGTCTTTACTTCATTACAGTCGAATTTCGGTTGACACTTGATAGCTAAACTTGACTATTTCACGCAACGTTCTGAGAAAAAAGAAGGCCACTTTTATCAAAGTGGCGCTCATTTGGCTCGGACATTTTTGGACGCGCGACTGTGGATCTACAGTTATAATTGATCAAAGTTTCCAGTGTATTTTATTTGTATTGTTTTTTGTTTTCCTGTATTTTGCTAAGTATTTTGTTTTATTCCTATTTTGTTCGTCCCGTTTCCAGATCACCAGGGCAAGAAAATATTGTCGCTTGATGCTATCGAGATACCTGACATGCAGGAGTGTTAGTATGTTTTTTTTTCTTTTTTACCCTATCCTTTTTTTTTTAATTTCAATCCATAGATACTAACTATAATGCTATATATTATTGTTATTGTACAGTTATCAGGCAGAAGTGGATGACCGGTTGTGGTGCTTTGTAATTTTAGCGGCAGAATTGTCTGCTGCCGACTGTATTCTAAGCTACATAGAAAACTAACTCAACATGCTCTTTTCAGGGAGGTTAGGTTACGTTTCTTTGCAGCTATTTGTACTGTGTTATTTAACTTACCATACTGAATCTTTGCTATAGATGGGCGGTATCCCTCGTCATACATTGGTGGTAATGCTGTATAAGTAAAACACTTAAGAAAAGTTGACGTTCCATTAATTATCTTCCTCTCTCTTACCAAAATGACACAAGTCTCTATTCAATGCAGGAAGGGCCTTTCTTAAGTATTTCACTTTTATGGACATACCTTTTTGTTGTATTTATTAACAATTTCTTAGTGTAACCAATTGTTCAATAATCAAACTAATGTCTTCATCGAATTTCACTATTCTTTTCATTTGTTAATTTTTCACTGTTTTTAATTACGACATCGAGGCATCAGCTGAATCATAAACATTAAACAGTTTCGGTTGAACACAGCTTTCGGTAAAGTGAAAATTCGGTGAAGTGACACGTGGAGCAAACAATAATTCGACGAAATAATCACCCCTTAACTCTTATCTCAACAGTGACAACGAAAGCGGTTGCTGGTGCCAAGTCCCTCGGCAACTTCCTTTACTCTGCCGTGAACAAAGCCGGGGCCAAAGTGAGCGAGGCTAGCGCCAAGATCAAAAAGACCGTCGAGGAGAACGTAAGTACTATAGCTTCTAGAATATTCCAAAAATGTTAAAAGAGCTTTGTCTTTGAGACTTGAATCCGCGTCGTCGGTAATTTAATTAGTATCTCGTTCTGCCAGCTTTAGTTTGAAAAAGTTTTAACGAGTACCTACTGGTCGAATCTCTTGCTGGAGTCTTTCGCTGGTATTTCCATGGTCAATGCATTCTAGGTTCTTATTAGCAGATATTTGGACGCATGAGTCATCTTTGAACTGATGTCCAGTTTCTTATCGAGGGAGATTTCTCGATTTGAATGTTACGAGTATGACTTCCAAAGACTTTTAATTTACTTAGTTTTGCATTTGACTACAATCGAAGATGAGGTCTACGATGGAGCATACTTGCCTAGTTTTTAATGATGAAAATGTACAAAGTTCTTCCATTCTATTTGTAATCTAAATAAGATGAAAAAGGTTTTAACAATATTCTAATTTAGACTACATACCCTTGTAAAGGTACGCAACCGTTCTCATTGTAGAACTGTATAATTTAACTTAACAGCAGAACTAATTTTAGTACGAAAAGAATTAATTTTCCGTCGCGCGGCACAACAAAGCCCTACGAAACAACTGGGATCTTAAACTTCAAAATTTTCCTTGTTTCTGTGAAACAATATCGGGTCTAAAGCAACGGTGCTCAATAGAATTCGCGGTGAAGGAAAATTTCCACGAAATGGGCTTTGAGTTTGAGCCCACGATGGTTAGTTAATTTTAGCTTGTTTTGGAGAGCGACAGTGGGCGTTGAAATTGTATTGAGAGGGAAGAATTGTTTGGTTTTATACCGTGGATTTCATAGAAAAATATTAAAAAAAACATAAGTAAAAAAGTTGTTATTTTTGTTTAATTTTTCTTCCTTTGATTTTATAAAGCGCCTTAGACTTACGACCAAGTTCACGCAGTTAAGGCTCAGCGGGGTTTTTTCGCTCTTATGTCGCCTAATTTCGAACGAAATATAGATAGTCCTCTTCGACGTAGGTATTCTGCAACAGCGACTTCGTCAGTTGCCCTTGTCCGGGTTGTGGAAAGCTCGGATGTAGCTCGCAAAACCGGCTCCGGCACGTCCTGACCACATTCCCAAAGTTACCACTTCATAAAATGTGTATTTCCCAGAATGACTATATCCACCATGTTTTAAATTGACCACGTTTAAATTGCAATATGACAACTCTCTAAATGACCACTATTCAAGAAGGACTACTTTTCATATTGATTTCACTTCCCTCAATGAACACCTCCCAAATTGACCACTGTTTAAAAAAATCACTTGTCCGAATGACCACTATTACTTATCTATCATTAACAACCACTACAGGTCGTATGTTAAGAGTGGTTATTTTAGGAATGTGGTCAATTTGGGAGGTGGTCACTGTGGGAAGTGGTCCTTTTGAGATGTGGTTATTTTAAGAAGTAGACAGTTGGAAATGTGGTATGTGCAGAAACTACTCATTTTAAAAATGTGGTCTTTAAACGATGTGGCGAATATGGGATGTAGTCATTTTAGGTTGTGGTCGTATTGATTGTGGTCGTTTTAGGAAATGGACATTTTAGAAAGTGGAGCCGCAAAACCGAACTTGAAGCGCAATAAAATTGCCCGGAACTGTTGTATGCGTAGTGTAGGAGGGCTTTGGTCGCGTTATGCGTATTTGACGCTTAGCGTCCTGTAGGTATGCTTAGTATAAGTTTTACTTCACCAAATACTACTCGATCGCGTTTACGTAAAAATTTCAATTCTATGGAAACAAACGCGCGCGCGCGGAGGCGCTGTCCATGTTTCCATAGTAATTGTTTTTTTTTACGTTAACGCGATTGAGAAGTATTTGGTGAAATAAAACTTATACTAAGCATACTGGGCTTCAAAATGCATCTGTTTAAAGTGTTCGACATTACTGCGAACAGTAAAGCGGATTTCCGGTCTTTGTATTCCAAGTTCCTCCCAACGATCACTAAGTACACTGCAAGCTGGAAGATTACGTTTGAGAACATCCTTAAAGCGCTGATATTGGAGTGTAAAAGCTCGCTGAGCACAGTTAAGCGATTTTACTCTTCTATCTGGAATAGGCTAGTTTCCTAAAAAAATCTAATTAGTTCGTCATTTAAATTATCAAAAAATATTGGACACGTATTTTTTCTTTTGTCAATTGAACAAAAAATGACGGAGATATAGTATGTTGAAGTTCCGCGTGACGTCACGATTCGCTACACTTTTTAGCGAACCGTGACGTCACGAGCCCCCACTCCCGAACTTTGTCGCGCTTTATCTTTGTCGTTTTTTGTTCAATTGACAAAAGAAAAAAAACGTGTTCAATATTTTTTGATAATTTAAATGTCGGACTAATTGTAATAGTGTTTTTTTACCCAGGACACTACCCTATTTTAGTAGGTAAATAGCCTATAGGTAGTAGGTAAATAAATGTATAATATTTTTGAACGTCAATAATATTTCATTCATACTCATCGGAATCCGACGATTCCCAAGAGCAGGAACTTTATCACAACTAATCAGCCAACAGCGGTAAATCAAAAATGGGAAAAATTGAGCCACAGAAAAATGTCGAATTCCCCGTTCAGTGAATTCAGTCTTTGCCAAAAGGATTTGGTAACTATAGCTGGATATTTAGTCCCTGAAGACTTCTTCGGGCTACGTTGAGTGAACGAGGAGATGGGGGCTTTGAAGATTATTCGAATTGCTTAAGATTATTTGAGACAAAAATAACAATCTCAATTTAAAGCGTATAAAGCGTTTTATTTGTATGTGTTCTGTCGTATGTCTGTTTCTGTTTATTCTAGTGAAATATATATGTTAGACAATGTAAACGAAAAAAATAATTAATAATAGATAAATGTGAGTTTAACATTTGGCAGCACAGTGAAAGGTTCCGGTACTCTGAAGAAAAGCTCTGGTTGAGTTTGAAACGCGTCAGAGTAGTTTCATAGTAAAAGAGGAGAAGTAAAGTAAGTTCACTGCGACCCTTTTGGAGACTCAACTGCCTACTCCGGCGCGGACGCTTAGGGTTGTCGACGTCTATTTTAGATTAATTACGAGTACCTACCGGCAAATAATTGTCTTAAGTCTCTGTCTAGCTAGACAAACAAGATTCTATGCTGCTATATTATTGTTATTATACTAAATTAAAAAATGAAAAATACGAGTATTATATCTTACTCCTAAATTACAACTACTATTTATTTATTATTTACACTGTGACTAAATATACCTAATACAAAAAATACGCAAAAACGAGTACACGGACGTATCGGTGATCGCAAAGAGAGCGCGAGACGATCAACGTGAGGCACCGGCGATAGCGCAGCCTTGACTAAAGACAACTTAATCATCCATAAATTATCAGTGTGTGCGTGCGGCGGGTGCGTGCGTACCGCCGCCAACTGGCGCGCACACATTTAAGCCGTGCGATGTACTTTTGTTTGAAGTGTACATACTTCTCCTCTTTTACTATGGTAGTTTGGTGGTGATGATAGTTGGGTTTGTGTGATTTATGTGGGTTCATACAGTGTGGAGGTGGAGGAACTGCATGAACACGCATTTTTTACATAAACTTACCTATCGTAAGGTCGCGGGTGAGCAAAGCAATTGTTTCAGTTCATTAATATGGACCTCCGCAAAGTAACGCCTTACTCAATAAATTACTTATTTATACTTGCAACTTTCCAACAGCAGTATTATTTTATAACACTACAGTTATGTGTTGATAGTTTTCTAACCACTTAACACAACAAAATCGTCATTAACCCTTCAGTTGAAAGCTGAACAAACAATTTCCCGGCCCGTGATTGCAAATGGGCCTTCTCGCCCTGATTGGAAACCGGGCCGTGGCGTGGTTAAACCGGATCGGGTGAGGGTTGGCCATAACGGAATTTGAAAACGCTTGACTAATTGCTGGGAAGTTTAAAAAAGACCGGGGTTTTAGTTCCTAGTAAATCTTTTGGTATGGGTGCTTTGGGCTTAACATCACTAAATTTCATAATACCTTATTCACTAATACCCCTAATTTTCAAATTACCATGGGCTCATAATACCTAAAAATACCTAAAATTTCAAATTGTCTCATATTAAAATTTTAAATTTTAGGTATTTTTAGGTATTATGAGCCCATGGTAATTTGAAAATTAGGGGTATTAGTGAATAAGGTATTATGAAATTTAGTTGTTTTAAGCCCAAAGCGTATGGGTTCCGATTTCAGTTTTCAGCGGCATTACGCACACACTGATAAAAATGTCTTGCTGGTAAAAAGTCCTGTCACTCAGTTGCAGCACATACCATACACTTGTCACTCGTCATCAAAAGTAACTTGTGCGGGAATTTATTTAATTGGATTCCCTGTAATCTGGCCGTTGGGGCTTCGTTTGATTCAGCTCTTACTGTTTTTAATATCCTGTTACCTCTTTCGACTATATTGTATTGCGGAGCATAAAGAAGAGCTTTGTTTCTTAGTGATTGTCTTTTATTTTTGTTGTCTATTTCCGGCGTGTTATCTTGCAAATTTGACATCCTGAAAGAATAAATCAAAGCCTTCGGTAGATCGCTAAAACGTCTGTCTGTCACAAACAAACTCACTCACACCCTGCCTCTTTACTTATTTCGGAAAGTACTACAATTATTAGGTTATTACCTGGCTGCTGTACGTATGTCAGCTTTGTAAATAATTATCATTTTTCCTGAAACTATTTAATTGGGGTGACGTCTTCCGGCATTTTACATTTCTCTATGAGTTTTTGAATAATTAATTTAAGAAGTTTTATCCTGTCGGTGATTATTAGAAACTCAGACTGCCAGTTTTCTTAATAACATAATTCTCTCGAAAACCGAGTTAACTTCTCTATTGGCTTACCCTTTTCGCCACCACAATCCACAATCAATCCTATTATTCCAACTCGGCCAGAGCCGGGATACGGTCACGCCATACATTCATTAGGAGCCACTTAGTGAAAGCCAGGGCATTACATTCTATTAGGTCGACTTACTGTGATTAAGTCCACGGCGAAATACTTGACTGTTTGTTTTTGTTTCCAACAAGTCTATTAGGAAAACAAAGTGGAAACTATGGTCGGTTTGTTGACACGTTAAGTTAGACACGCGATGTGTGTGCAACCCAAAATCTTTCAACTGTCTCGATTATACCGTTACTTCTCCGAATAGCATAGTTTTGTCTCATCATCATTTCAGACGTAAGATGTCCACTGCTGGAGATAAGCCTCCCTTATTGATACCTTTCACCTTTAAAAAAATCCGTCCATCTCATTGGTGGACGTCCCACTCTGAGCTTGCCAGCCCATGGTCTTCATTCGAGAACTTTCCGGCCCCAACTGGCATTTGTTCTCCGTGCTATATGGCCTGCCCATTGCCATTTCAACGAGTTGGTTTTGTCTTCGTGTTTGAAATTATTTCTCTCTGTTAATTAAAACTCTAAAGCTGTGCTAACGGACCAGCGCAATATCGCTCTTTAACCATATTTTAGCTTGGGGTTGCCTGGGGTATGTTTGATATTCACAGAGAGCAAATATAGCGGAGTAATTAAAAGGCGCCCCAATATTCTGACTGACGTACTGACAGCGTTTTCTGCAATACTGATCTCATAAATTACACGCAGAACTTGGAACCCGTACCGAAAATACCTGTAACATACCGGTATTTATAGGTTTACTTAGTTTCGGATCCAGTGAACCGGTAAAGGCAAAATACCGATAAAAGCACCGAAAAATACTGGTTCTCTATGATGGTTCTTACACGTGTATGCGAAGTTGGCGTTTATTGCGGTGCTATCCGAGTTAGCGGTTCCTGTTTCCACGAGAAATTCGCGATGTGAGTAGATAACTTATTGTGTTATCTTTCTTTCTCATTCACTCCACGCGCACTTTCTAGTGCCGGTATTTTAACCTCTTAAAACCAGTAAATTTCATCAATTATACTGGTTCTCAAGGTATCCGTATCATGTAGGATCTATGCTTGGTACCGGTACCCCGGTACAGGAAACAAGACAAATACCGGTTCCTGGTGTAAGGCCACGATACCGGTTTCGGAAAATACCGGTATTTCAAGCCCTGGTCACATGTCAGATACCTACGCTTCTAGTGTTAAGAAAAGTGGAAAAATCACTTCTGTGACTGCTATCTGGCTCTTAACCCAGCAAAAAATATAAAACGGAACAATCAAATAAAACTGAGCCCTTCAGGTTCCAAAGCTGAGATAACAGAAACTAAATCAATCAAAACTTCTATCACATCTCTGCCCAGTTATTGTCCAATATTGAACGGTGCTTTTACAGCCGCTTATTTTCTTTGATTAAAGGTCACCCTTTTATTGCCTCGCCGCCGGGAAAATTAATACGGCGATCGTGATATTTTTCCGAGATAAAGGATCGGTTTTATTTTTCGTTTCGTTACTCGTTTTACTTGCCGGGCTTAGGTTTCGTTCTTGTACCTAATTACGAAGAAAACTTCGGTGCATTTAGGGGACTAGATGTAAGAAATTTTCGGACCTCTCAGGAAGTTTGATCATTTGTCAGAAATTCGCACGTTCTTTTTATTTGCAACAATATCCTACGAAACATGATCAACTACTTATACTCTTTTATTTTATATTCAGTAATACGCTGCCTGTGGTAGAAAAAAATCCTGAATTACAACAAAACTTTGGTCTTTGTTTGATCCACTCCACCGTATACACCCTGTATTATTCAATTGTATAGTTGCAAAATGCAGTTATGCCCCTTTGCTAATCAATCGACGAAATAGAGATAAGCAAACCCTTTAGAGTTTGCTTCTTGCATCTTCTTCCTACCTCTTGGACTCAACGACTTTTGCTTTTTTTCTTCATATTTTGATCTCTATATCTACTAAAACCGTGAAAGTAAAAGATAAAAGCAAAGAGTTGTTTGTTTTATATTTCCATTCACCAGATGTTTTATCGGAAGTCGAATTGGGATGCACCAAAAAAAATAACCTATAGTTTTTATATTTTTTTTGGAAAGAATAGGATATTTTAAGATACCATTTTCATCGATTTTGAATTTGGTTGAGTATTTAATTATTTATAATTTTTTTAAGAAATACGTTTGATGACGTCACAGTGAGAGAGCCACGTTCCATTGCCTACAAAAATTCAAGTCGTACATAACATAATCTGTGGCATTACTGATTTGTCTTGTCACTGTCAATAATACAAGCACGGCTTAGGGTCCTAAATGAACCATGACAATAGTTTTATTTATTTCTCTTCTTTTAGCTTCTATTATTCCTGTTTGTTTAATGGTGTGATAGTAAATAGATATTTTTTATTAAAATCTGATATTAAAATTCTTTCGAATATTTACTTGTAACATAGTAATTTAATAATTAAATTTGTAAAAATACATTGCGAGTATTGTATACATTTCGGACTTTATGATAAATGACAAGTGTTTAAAGCCAGGTGCGCATCAAGTGATTAAAGTTCTGTCTTTGTCACTCTTTGCTATTATAAGCAGGACAGCAACATTTCAAACTGTCAATTTGCTTTAGAGTGTAGACCTGCTTTATGTCTGCCTATGTGACGATTCACTGCAGGGGTCAAATGAAGGTCATTACTTAAATTTTCTTTATTTAATTCAGTTTATCATATTTTTGGAATCTGATTCCTGAAAACGATTCACAAAGCCTATTTCTCCAAACGGTTTTCGATTTATTATACGTTGTCAAAAATTGGGACATCCCAATTGACGGCTCCTCGAAAATTACAAAGGATCTGTTTGTACTGCTGTCAAAGATCAAAAAACATTTACTTCTGTAATCTCTTACTAAACATACCTTTAAAGTGGTCCTAGCCTCAATACGTACTTAGTAGCACAGCTCAGTAAGCACAGGTATTGTGTGTGTAGTGAGTGCAAAACAGGACCTTTCTCTAACGAGGTGTAAAACTGTAGGTACGCCGCTGTCCCTCACGGCGTTTTTTTCCAAAGCTTTGTGAAAATCTAGACGTTTCCTTTTGTCTGTGACTTGTTTCGAATTATCACGCGTTTCGGTTCTTAACGAGTTCTCTTGTTTAGCTTCACCTGGATAATTAAATTTTATTAAATTTGCACTGATTACTTGTGAACTTAATTACGACTTGTCTGTCGGTGTTTTGGGAACGTGAAAGTTTGATTGCTTCCTTTATAAAAGGAATTAGATGTTACGGGGGATTAATTATAAATACATAAATAACTAATTAGTAATTAAGCTTCATTGACTAAGTCTACAATTTGTATGTCTTGCGGCGCAATATAGTAGGTACAACAACTCACCAGACCACCCATATCAACACCCCATATACTCTGTACTATAATTACCTATGTTGAACAAATAAATGATTTTGTATTGTATAAATATCACGGGACACCTTGACACTAATTGACCTAGTTCCAAAGTAAGCAAGTTCTACCTATGTTACGGTATGGGCAACGGATAAACATACCTACTTAAATAGACGATATAGATGCACACTAAATACCCAAGACTCGAGAATAAACATTCGTGTTTTTCTTACACAATAATTGCCCCGGCTGCGGGTCCAACCCGGCAACTTATACTTTGCAGTCAGGTTCGCTAACCATAACCACTGGTCTATCCGGTCTACATTCTCTATTCTGTAGATAGTAGACCGTGATTACTTTTAACAAGCTCCCGCTTCTACTAGCGTCATGATGATCAAGCGTGCCTCTACATACCTATCTATATTTATTTAAACTTGTGACTTTTTCAAGACCGTCCAATATTTTCAGGTCCAGTCTATAAAAACTTACCTTCTATTTTTTGCTTTATGAGGCCTCTCAAAATAATCACCAAGTCATCCACGTACCTTTCATATTTTTAGAGCATTGGTTTGACTTTAAAGCATGTCTTGATTTTTTTCCCGCGTCGACAGATTCAGGCGTTTGTCATGGACCCGGCATAAAAAACTTGTTTATCAGCCCCTAATTGGCACTTTATTTACCCACTCCATCCTAAATTATTGCTTATTTATTTATAGAACCTCTCCTTCAGCAGGATAATTCGATTTTGTTCCGGAGTGGAGACATAATGAATGTTATTTATTCAAGTGTCGTGGTCGTGGCCGACGTCCTTTGCGACAAGGTGAAATTAGCGATGGAAAATAGAAGTAATTTTATTATTGCATCGTTCTAGAGTACGGAACGTTCTAGAATAGAGAAGGAACTACTAGAACGGTTGCTTTTTAGGTGTCGATTTTCGTTCAGTTCATATCGTCTTTACCGGACGAATGAAAAAGGATGCGTTACTTGGCAGTGATATAAATACACTATCGAAAAGTGACCCAACCCTACGTGACCGAATCAGAAATGAGGAGATCCGCACGAGAATCAAAGTTACTGATATAGCTCGGAGAGTCGCCAGACTTAAGTGACAGTGGGCAGGGCACATTGCTCGTGGAACCGACGGCCGATGGGGCAGGAAGGTTCTAGATTGGCGACAGGCGGAAGACGTGGCGTAGAAAGGGCCTTAACATGCTGGACCAATGATCTGGTAAAAGTAACAGGATCCACTTGGATGCGGCAGCAAAGGACCGGTCGTTGTGGAACTCGGTGAAGTCCTTTGTCCATTTTTGCCTTTTGGCTCATATGATGATGATGATGAAAAATTATTTCGAACTCCTTTCTTTGGGCAATGGGCAGAAGTGTAAAAAAAAAGTGTTTCGTAACAAGTGAGAGGAAATAAAAGTATACCCGAATGATAATAATGAAAACGAATGTGGCGAAACGCGCTCATAAACAAATGCGAGCATGAGTGACCAAAAAATTGTGATAAGGGTAAATTTCAAGAATGGGAAAATATGCGACTAGGAATAATGGTAACAGGAAAATTAGCTACAAGGAAAACATGTTTGGGAAAGCGATCTATCTATGTGAAAGAGATTAGCACAGGGCCAGCAAAGTGGGTGAAAGTTAAGGGCATGATTTACCGAGAGGTATAGCAGTGGTTGGCGGATTGGCTGTGGGGTTATTTGTATTTAACCAATGAATACAGAATGTCCCAGATTTCAACGATGACTACCGGGCGAGAGACCAAGTTATACCAGTTCTGGAAAAATAAGAGACGAAATCCAAATTAGGCCGGAAGAACGTGTTTTTTTTTTGTAAAAAAAAAAACATGATATTTAAATAACTCTACAACTATTGTATTTCGAATTTTCGTCCCCTAGTTGACTGGGTAAAGACATTGTAAATGATCTCTAGAATAACTTATTTCAAGGAATAGGTCGAATTACCACTCAGCTGTATGTGTTACTATCCTGGAATTCCTGGAATATGCATGTGGCAAAGGTAGCTCAAATTCTGAGGAATCAGCAATTTTGACGTCTTAGTGGGCAGCTTTGCTTCTGGCGGGGTGCCAGCGAAAATTGGAGCGGCGTAATGCAGCAGCTCAGTCAGACGATGCGTTTTGTCGTATATGGTCTCATGTATTAGTTAGTTCTACGACATTAGGTAAGGTACCTATGTACTGTTTCATAAGGTGAAATGCTAAGTAGCATGTTGTTAGATTTGTTTGGGATACGGTTGTGTGTTTTAGCTTTGAAAACAACTCAAAAATAGTTCCAAATGCGTAAGCATTTTATATTGTACTAGCTGTTGCTGGCGACACCGTCTGGGAAGAATACGTTTTTCGCTATTCCGCGGGTGCAATTTTATGGGGTAAAAACTATTCTATGCCCTTTCCAGGAACTCGAATTATCTCTATACTAATTCCATCTAAATCGGTTCAGCGGTTTAAGCTTGAATAAGTTTCTCTTCACGCTTAAACCACAGACAGACAGAAAGAAACATTTTCGCTTTAGTAATATTAAGTATGGATTAGTATGGATAGTAAAGTTAATAATAAAAAAGAAATACTAGGTATTGATTCAGGTAAGTTAAATAGTTATATTTCATTTCAGGGAAGAGGTAACTATTAAGTCTTATTCAGTTTAATGAAAGTTTAAAATATCAAAGACTTGAAAAAGAATAACTAACGTAGGATAACCGTCCCGTTAACCGTTTCTTTTAAAAGACATTTTTCTCGCTACGCTGTTAACTTTCCAACGGACAAAGGCAAAAGCATGAATAATAAACGATTGGTTCCCTTTGCCGTCTAAAAATACCTCTACAAAGGTAGACTTTTACTAGAACATGTTTTTCTTTTCACGCCGGCTCCCTCAATGGTGTACATTGTTTCGGTGTCTTTTAGCTTTTAGGTGTAGACGATACTTTGTCCTAAGTGGGAGGCATGGAACAAATAGTGGAGAAGCTTCTGTAGGGTTCTATGTATATCGTGTGTCCAAATTTTACATGCAATAATGTATCGCTTTCTATAACTTCAGTTTGTTATAATCATAAAGTATATTATTTCTAAAACAGTATTTTTTTAGAATAGTTTTTGAGTTAACTTAACCTAGTTTACTGCATTCTATAAGACGACGTTTCATAAAATTCTGAAAACCGCAAGGGTTCATATTTTTTAATGAAATGGAAAAAGAAGGGATAAGCTTCTTTAGGTGTGATATCCGTGGTTAGGTAACCCTTGGAACGCACTATGCTTTCAGATGTGAATGATGTGATCAAAGAGTGCATAGGCTTATTAAAAAAAGACTTTCTGCCAAGTTTCTTGCGGCGCATTCTTCTTGGCCATGATGGTTCTTCCGAAAGCGCTGCTAATTTAAAAAAATTACGTGCAAAAGAAGCCTTTGCGACCTACTAGAAGAATTAAACGTTTTTATTTTAAAGTGATGATCTCAGCTGTGATTGGGCGCTCCACAGGTTATGAAACGAGTAACAAACATACACGCACACGCGCGCAAAATCGGAAACATTCGCATTTATAATATTAGTTAGTAGGATAGATGATACTACGTAAGCTGCAGTGCGCTCCGTAGCAAAACAAAATACCATCGATTAAATGTTAAAGCCTTGAAACAGATTCCAACGCTTCTTTTTAGGGTTCCGTAGTCAACTAGGAACCCTTATAGTTTCGCCATGTCTGTCAGTCTGTCTGTCTGTCTGTCTGTCTGTCTGTCTGTCTGTCTGTCTGTCTGTCTGTCTGTCCGTCCGCGGCTAAGCTCAGAGACTGTTAGTACTAGAAAGCTGTAATTTGGCATGAATATATATATCAGTCACGCCGACAAAGTGATTAAATAAAAAAAACTAATAAATAATTTTTTTTAGGGTACCTCCCATAGACGCAAAGTGGGGGTGTTTTTTTTTTCTCGACTAACCCTATAGTGTGGGATATCATTGGATAGGTATTTGAAAATAAATAGGGGTAAAAACCCCTATTATTATTAAAAAATTAAAACCATTTTTTGATAAAGTGAATATTTTCGGAGATATTCACTCCGAAAGTTCAAAATAATGTGTCCCCCCCCCTCTAACTTTTGAACCGCACGTCTAAAAAATATGAAAAAAATCACGTAAGTTAAACTTAATAAAAACTTTCTAGGAAAATTATTTTCAACTTAATCAGTTGAGCAGTTTTTAAGTTTTTATAAAAAAATATTTCTAAACTAAGATTGTAATTTAACCGCCATTGCAAGCATTTTTTTTCTTTAAGTACCTATAAGATCACGCTAACAGTATCTTCTTTCAAATAAAAAAAATATTTACATCTGAAAAACAATCAACATACATACTAGTTCTAGTAGACTGCAGGTTAGATTAGTTACCCATGTTACTGATAGATTGCGCTGTACCGCCGTCGTTGGGACCAAAACAACCATATTAATTAATAAAGTATGCAAAGATTTTTTCGTACCTGCTACGGAACCCTATCTTGGGCGTGTCCGACACCGGTCGGCCGGTTTTTTTTAAAATAAAATGTGACTGCGGTTTTCGGATCTGTATTCGATAAAAAAACGATTCTGCCAGTGACCTAGATATTACAGAGAGCGGGAACTCCCTGCTTCTAGATTCATTTGTTATATTGATTTTATTGGGCGAGCCCATTGGTGCCGTATCGATTGTTGTTTAAATATTGAGGTGTAATAGATCAATATTGCTTTAACATTTTTTATGACAGTTTCTATATCAGAATAAAAACATTAAGGGTGATTGTTACAAATATTCCCAAAGGATTCATGTAATTTATGGAAACATTTGTCAGCCACAATTTGAACATCCTGATACACATTTACGTTACTTTTGAGATAGCTTGTATATTTTTTTTAGAGCTGTAAACCAGCGCTGTAGTCCCGTACCACAAGCATTGCTTTGTAATTAGTAATTTCTTGTGTAACTGAGCTGTATCTTCTGCATTTATCTTTTATTGCCAAATAAACATTTTCTCTTTTTTTTTCTTTATATTCATAATCATACGCTTTTCCTTTTCCCCACAATCCAAACATTAGCTGATTATTGATATCAAAGTCAAAATCAAAAATTTATTTCTTTAAGTAGGTCTTTAAGGGCTCTTTTACATGTCTTTTTTTAGTCTACCAGCGCTTTCGGAAATGATTGCCAAGAAGAATGTGCCCCAAGAAACTTGGCAGTAAGTCATTTTTTCTAAAAACAGATTACAATTTCATCATTATATATTACAGATATCAACCGGAAGCAAATTAATTCTTGTTATTTAAAACGTACAATTATCTGTTACACTTACTTCTTTTTATCATTTGTCAGAAAGCTCCATAAATCTGTGTTTTTTATCTTTTCTAACAACTTTTACTATGATAGGTAGACGTATATCATATACCTTACCTACATATTACCTTATTTTTAAGTTTTTAAATATTCGAGTATAATTATATTATTTTTTTTCGTTCTTTTTCGTTATTTTAAGTTATTTTATTTTAGTACCTACTGTTGCAGTGTGACTTGCTAGGCACAAATAATTCTTTGTTTTTTTTTACCCATAATTTAAATGTGAGAGGCGCTGCGACCGACCGTCCTCACAGGGACCCTGAAAATCAGCGCCGGGCAACCAAGCCTAGCACATGCTGAGACTGGGGACCCATTGTCTTGGGAAACTTGAAATGTTTAATAGTTTTTATCAATGTCTAGTTTTTAAGTTATGGCAATAAAGTTTTTTTATTATTATTATATTCTTTTCTTATGCTCTCACTCTGCCAAGCGTTCATAACGAAAACTCGCCAAACGTTCCAGATTACTCGGCAAACCTCTTCGCGATCACTTTACATACCCGAATTCGCTCGTTGACCTATTTCCTGATCCTGAGGCGTATGTTTATATACTAGCCTATCTATATGCGTTGCGTTGCGTACTATATTTCGTATTGCAGTAAAATTGCAAAGGAAATGGTAATGAAGTCAGCAATTTACGCGTTAGGTGTTGAAACTTCAAAGGATCCGTAATCTTTTGTTGGTAAAACTAAAGCGCTTATGATAAAAATACTGACACGGCTGACATTCCCTTGAAGGGATAAGTTCGCTTTTGCACATGTATCTCAACGGATGTCAATAGTGTTTTTTTCTTTTTCCTTATTTTTGTACAATAAAAAGTTTACATACATAAATACATTCCAACAGACCAGTGACAATATGGTCTGTTATTTTAGCTCAAACACCGAGAGAATGATTCTGAGTCCTTGCATTGTCATTATGAAAAAATCAAAATCTCTTCAACCAACTTCGTTCTATTGCAGAACTAAGATATCAAAAACAAAAATCAAAACGTTTATTCTGCAAGTAGGCCGCAAAGGGCTCTTTTACATGTCATTTTTTTTTAAACTACTAGCGCTTTCGTAAGGACCATCATTGCCAAGAAGAATGCGCCGCAAGAAACTTGGCAGAAAGTCATCTTTTCAAATTAAAATATAATAAATTACAAATTAAAAAAATCATACAAATATAGAATTAAGTAAATAAAAAAAATATATATATAAAAAAACAATACAGGGATGTATTGGGTCCCTTAGTTAAAAAACTAAAACAATACCTACATCTTAACTATATCAACGTTAAGTGGAAGTGTAGAATGCTTCCACCGTCAAAAAAAAAAAAATTAAAAAGGAATAATAAAAATATTGGAGATGTCTTCCAATGTCACAATAATTAAAAATGATTGTTTTAAAAACACATTTCAGGTCAAGTAACAATTAAACTTTTGGATTCCAAAGGCAAACGCTTACGCCTGCCGCCCCCAAAGTTGGCTCACACGCACTCATGTCATGCTCTGAAAGCAGAGCGGTACCGAGGGCATGTATCGCTTCCGTTCCCATAAGCCTTATGGGACCGTCTTAGGAACTTCGACGTCGCGGGCCAGTGACTAGTTAATAAAGTATTAATTAAAATATAAAAGTTTAAATCCATAAGCTTAACAATATACAGCCTTAAATATAGCAAAGGGATATATAAAGTCCCTGAGTTAATAATAAATAGAAAATACTTCATCTAAATTTAGACTATATGTCTCTAAATGTCAACGTAAACTAGTTACATAATCATTAGAGGTGTAAGATAGATATTTATATTTCAGTTAGAATGAATACGACCTATAAGAAGACGGGTTTCTCTTAGGGAATACAGATCATTCATTATTATTTTTATTCACAGCAAGTTATTACCTCATTAGATCAATAATAAAATTAAGACATTTAGTCATCGCAGTAGTAAAGACCTATTTAATGACATAAATCTCAGCTCTGTTGATTTTTGGTCCTTATTCCATACAAAGTTGCCCAAGGTCCTTTGATATTTATTCTGAAGCCACCGACGAACATTGTGTGAACATCTATATTCATAGAATTGTGTATTCAGTTCTTGGTCTCAAGACCGTATCAACAATTCAATTTAGCCTTATCTCGGCTTCCTGAAAGTCGGGAAGGCGTTATTGCTTTTTTCGGCACTTTCTTTGTACGAATAGGTTCGCGATTGGGTTTTAGAAAACAAATTGCCTACCTTAGATATCTACTGGCTTCCTTTTGAGTAACTGCAGAAAACAGACAAAAGAGGAGTGCGGAGCGTGGGGAGAATGACGTGACAACTTTTCCTGCATCTCAGCATATTTACTTGGTGAACTCCATTAATAAGTATCAATAGTACTGTTATAAGTTGAAGGAGATTAGACCTCAAGAAATAGAACGAAATTAACTTTGTTTTTCGAGCGTAATAAAGTGACCTTTCAAACGATGTATTGTCAAATTTATTTTTTTGCCCAAACCATCCCGTGTGGGTTGATTCAGTGGGTTTGAGGCGAAATTGAACGGCTTTATTTCTGATACTTTTATGATCACTCACGCTGCCAACCCTTATTCAGTCTCATCATATCCCTCTTTTTTTATTCGTTTTTTAACACTGACACCGCACCGCACCCAAACATGGCATGTTCTATACTACCTGGTATGAATTTTATTGGTTGGATTTTGTATTTTAACATTTGATGACAATTTAGAATTGATATTCACATTGTTCTTATGAAAAATTTCATCTCTATGGGTTCAGTTGTTACCTTTTTCGATGAAACAATCGAAAAACCGGTACAAATAAACCACGGAAACAGAATAAACGCTACCTTTATTAAAGACTGTATAAAAGATCCACCAAGCACCCCCTCTTATACGAAAGTGATACAATTCGCCATCAACATAAATGAATATCAAAGTTAGTTGGTACAATCGAGCGTGATATTTCATTTCATCCCTGTTTCTGAGATAGCTTCGACCCAATTATTATCTGGCCCTTTCACCTTTTGTAATAAAATGTAGATAATGCTGGATTGGGTTCGGAATAGTTCTTTCCTAGCTTAAGTCAAGGCATTTTTAGTTAAGTATTGTACTATTGTACGTAGCTTTCAGTATTTCTCATTTTAAATTTACAGTCCATTTAAAATTTGTTTGCTTCTTACAGAGTGCTTACGTCATCCACATCACTCATCTGTACAAGTATAATAAATGTTTCACCCTTTGTTTATGTTATCTATTATCCTCAAACCGATGTTACCAGAATTCTCTAATTGGATGGATGGCATTGGTAGATTGAAAGAAAGTAGATTAAAGTGCAACAGAAATGTCGTGCAAATACCACCGCCCTCCCCTATCCTTTTGAAAGGAAATTAATAAAGTTAAGATTAAAGTTTACTTACTGTATAATAAATCTGTAACAAGTCGGTGTCTGTACATTGAAGATATTTGAGAAAAACTGTCACTAGGGCTATTTACTAGCGCAATAGAACCCAAAACAATGTTTTTTAGAATTATTGTCTGTTTGTCTGTTTATCTGTTTGTCTGTGCGTTAGTGCGCGCTAATCTCAGAAACGGCTTAACCTAGAAGGATGCGGTTTTCACTGATATGTTGGTATTTTCTTGGATTAACATTTAGTGTTTGTCTCATTTGAATCGGTTCACAAATAAGAAAGATACGTCTATTTTAAGAATTTATAAAACAGTTTTTAGAAGTAGTGACTTGGGAGTAGGTACGGTGGTGAATGTGAACGCGAGTGTGCGGGGGGGGGGGGTGTTTCGGTGGGGGGTCGGTGAGGTGGGGGGGTTGCGGGGGGGTGCGGGTAATTTTTTTTATATCGAGGAACTAAGGAGAGCCATAATTGATGAAAAAGCAAATTGATAAAAAAAATAAGCTGCCCAAATTACTAATTCCACGCGGACGGAGTCGCGGGCAAAAGCTAGTTTTACATAAATCTATAGTCTTTCCTGTTGCCCACATATTGCTGCTTGATGCATCGATGACTAGAGATGCATTTCCCTCGAGAACACTTCTACACGCTCTTCTTTAACGTCTTTCTGACCTATTTTTCTACACTATTTATACTACTGTTAACTAAACATCAATCCGCTTTATTACGCTAGTTGCGTTAAGATCCACTGTATTCCCTTATTCATCATTTACACACCATTGCCTCTCATATTTCACCGCGTCCCATTGGCCGCTGTACTGGCGGAATGGGTCTTTTACATGGCAGATCTTTATGTATTATGTAATACTTGATCCTTCGTCTAGCTTGGTGAACTATTATGTTGTGTGGTATAAATATTATATTCGAGTGAATACATGAGCGAGTGTATTGTCACCTTCTTTGGAGTATTACTGATTTATTTTTATCCAAAGAAATAACGAAAAACCAGTTCATGCGTGACCCATTAATAGTGCGCTTTCACAGTAAATGTCGTAATGGGTTATCTTGCAGACAAGATTATTGCAGTAACTTTATATTATAACTGTTGTTAGTAAAAGGTTCTGGTGGTCACGATTAATTTAGCATTTAGTACTAAAATTTGTTACAGTGAAAATTTACTGTTCTTATCATGCTTAGACCAAAATATTTCGTCCCATGATATGCAACTTGTCGTTCTTTTGTTTAAAGCTCTGCTTTGCAAATAGCCATTATGATCACAAATAAGATAAGATAAGATAATTTATTCAATAATTTGCAGTACAAGACGACAAGAAAATACAATGTTTTACAAAAGTCTATGTAACACGTATGCCTGCACTAGGGTTACTGAGAACTCAAATCAAATCAAATCATGATCAAATGTGACATCCATGCGCCATGCGTCATTCCCGTCGCACAAAAAAATCGAAAGGCCTTAGTTTTCTTGTAATATTTATGGGCGAAGTTCAAAAGTTGGACATCTTAACGTCTATAGTTAAAGTTGATATGAGAGTTTTCCATTGTGATACGAAAATTAACGATTGAATTGTATGGGTGATTGTGTAAATTGTGTTGTCACAACGAATCTTTTTCCAGACAGTCGTTTAGTATGGTTAACTACCATTTAATTAACGTGATCAACTTTTCGGTCTCCACCTTTATATCTTTAGTTTCATTTGCAGTGCTGGTACTAAAAATCTATCGTAAAACCGTTATCGACCTGCCTTCATTCAGGTCATATGCAAATCGGTTGTAAGGGTTCAAACTGAAGTAAGGTTATCGAATATCCGTTAGACATTTTACTGGGGACGGAAACAGCTTATCTCCGCTGGGATAATATTGAATTTTACAATCGAGGTGAAACTGCGCAAGGTCCCTTTTTTAATGTCACGAAATGTACGCTTAAGTCGCTCACTAAGCCCATTTCGTGCTGGATTACAAATGCTAAGGATCTAAGATTTAGTATTGGATGTAAAGCTTGAGAGATTGCGTGCCTGTTACAGTAATTAGAACAGCAATATATTGATATTCCGATCAGAGATTGTAAAAAGGTTATGCTTATATCCTGTATGCATATGTAATAAAAAAGCACGTACCTTTACATTTTGTGTAACTTTTGATCGTAAAATAAATTCGCCAATTTCGTAAACGCTTTGACCCAGTTTAGGATAAATGGTCTGTATGCCTTCATTTTAGTCAGCAAATTTAACCTAAATCATATTTTAGATTGAAACTTTGGAACAAAGCCATTAATTTTAGTATAAAAATTCGGTTTTATAGCGGATCTGACAAAATTAATGTCAATCATGCCATCAGTATCAGTAGAATACGATTCCTTCTACGAATTAGATTTAGCATCCTAGAAGCCTTGTAATTCTATTGATTGTAGGTATTACGCCTTTTTTACTAGTAAGTTTTACATATTGACCATCGTTCAGCTCAGCAACTGGCATTTCACAATTTATTATTTACCCGTAGATGTTAAATACTGGCACCACAGAAAGTTCGTTTACACAGATAAAGAGGAAGAGCTTTGATGTAAAGAAGGCAATGATGAAATGGCACTAAATTTTAAAGATACAGTGCAAGTTCCGTAAACTCTTCTTGTCAATATATGCATAATTTCTCTAGTCTGATTTAAAAGAGAGGCAGCATCGATAAATTATAATCTGCTTGTAATGGTAGCTGTCCAGTTGTTGATAAATGTGTGACGAAAAATATATCGCTGATATCATTCACTTTTCAGACTCGCATAAAAAGCCGTATTGTACTTTATACACCTGTATATCGCTGCGTCACGGTATCGTTAGTATTAGGAGCTATGTTTGATTAATATTCGCCAAGGGATTAAAAGGATGGCAATTTTAATTAAAAAGCTAATTGGTTCTTTTATAATTTTTTCGACTTTGAAGTTGGTTTAGCTAATTATGGTTTGTTACGATCGAATGTTTTGTTTTGTTTTGCGGGTCAGGAGAAACGAAATATTTGAAAATACTAGAAGAATTCTTAACGAAGATTTGCTTTACCAGTGCCAATTTATCTGTAAATCTGTTCGTTAGAATAATATTTTTCTGTATTACATAGACATAGATAAGTCAGAAGTCGTGGTGTAAACTGTTTTATTTTATACTGAAGTAAGATAGTAAGATATAAGCCAACTTAACTGGAATATATTTCTAATCTCTAAATCAAGCATCAAATACATTTTTACTAAAAATAAATTTCATGGGCGTTGAAAACGAGGTTCCATGTATCCCGCTGCTGGGCAAATATCTTTCATTTCTTTCATCACTAGGAATGTTTTCATTTTTAAATTTCCCTCTACAATTTCCCATCATAACACTTTCCGTTTAACATAATCCCTGGATCCATAATCCTCCACTCCCCCCTGTTGTATTTGATTAAGTTTGTCCATTAATAAAATGTTTTTGCCATTAAGGGGCTTTTATCTACCTTTAAATGTGATTACTAAATTTCAAAGTGTCTTGTCGTTTGTAATGTTTCCGTATCTTCTTATTTACAGAGCGGACTCTTTTGTAATATGAAGTTAGTGCAACGAAAAATAACAGGTATTTTTTTTCACCCTTCTACCCTTCTGAAAATAATGATATTATCCATTGATTTATTATAACGATCTTATCCATTACATTTACCTACTGTGGGATGAATTAGGTCCAGAATAAATAATTCCTAAAAGAATGTGCCCGAAACTAATTTCATTGAATTACTGATTCAATAAACTTTGTTTTTGTTTCATTTTGCTTCAATAACGCGGGTTCCTCGCTTTTATGTATGTAATGGCTACTACGTGTAACACAGCCTAATTTTTTCTTACTTACGAGGCTTTTTATGGCCCCGTAATGGGCCCCATTTTGTCAACACTAAACTTTAACTTTCAAACGGCCACCATATGTGTCTCACTTTTTGACACAGTAGGGTGACAGCACCAGTAATAGACAAGAAATAATTATGGACATTTTCTTCCGTAAACCAACATTTTAAGAAACTGACACTATTAACACTATGCTCAGATAACTGATGGTCATAACTGGTATACTGGTAAAGTCTATGAATGGTGGGCAATAGGGCATTGAATCTTTGCTGTCCATTACTGGGTACTACTGTGCTTAAAATGTCCATGATTGGTGCCGTCACCGTCAATGACGACTTAAAAATGCAACAGGACCATCCGTTTATTAATGAGCGGCTAACGGATGCAAATTACGTTATAATAATGTAAGATTTTGACTGCCGCTCGTTACTGATTATAATTGTAAGCTTTCACCAACGTTTATGAAAGCTTGCAACATCCCAACAAGCATAGTGCCAAACCTGCAGAAACTACTATCCCTTTTAAATACTCCATGCCGTCTACTAGGTCTACATCATGTTGATAACCTTAAAAAAAATCATTCCACATTCCACGTAGAGTCATAAAATGCAATTTAGCTCTAAACTGCAGCTAAAGCTAAATGGCTCTCCCGTCCTTACCTGATTGTATGAGACCTGGCTTTAAATAAGTACCTAACTAGCTTAATTGCCTAGGCGTTAGAGCGAATGGCTTTTAAAAGTTGTTTAGCTTAAAGCTTTACTTCGTTAGCAAGACAAATTTGTGCTTTGTATTTCGCGGCAGAGGCGTCGTAAATCTTGCGAGACAATTTTTTTTTACGTTTAAAGTTTTTTTTAGATTGTGTCTCCGTAATCATAATTGTGGTGTTCATTTAACATCAGGTGACCCACTAGTTCGTTTGTCTGGCCTGTCTAACATAAAAAAAAAAAACATAAAATAATATGTGTATTCTTTTAAAGATAACTGACTAAATGACTGACTGTGTTCGGTGCATGGATTGGGCAGTGCGCACCTGACACGTGACGTCAGGCGCCCGCGGTTATTCGCAGTGCATTAGGTCGCACTGAACTAATTAGTACATTTTTAGAGATCGTCGCGATCGGGTGTAATCATTAACATTTATCAAACATTATTTTACTTTAACATTTAAGAGTCCGTTGTAAACAGTTATTATATTTATTTTGTGAGAACATATAAACTATTTCATTTAACTGCCAACACCACCGTAAAACCCGCACCCCTACAGACTGACTGACATTAACACGGCCCAAACGGCTAGACGTAGGAGCTTGAAAATTTT
This sequence comes from Archips xylosteana, assembly GCA_947563465.1. Lineage (NCBI taxonomy): Eukaryota > Metazoa > Arthropoda > Insecta > Lepidoptera > Tortricidae > Archips > Archips xylosteana. The sequence goes on along the minus strand of OX387364.1, from coordinate 1,450,315 downwards.
CGCAGGGATTCTTTCCATCACGTAAGGTAGCACTCAGAACAGGTTTTTGAAAAGTCGACCATTCTTTTGTGGTGAAATAAAGTGTGGTATGGAAAATTTGAACGGATAAAGCTAGAAATGTGAATTTTTATGGCTATAGCGTTCATTGTTTTCTGAAAATCAACTCTTAAAGGTAGTTTCGGAGATAACAAAGAGGAGAGAGGGGTCTGTTTTTCTTTATACGTGCGCGGACAAGATTTAGTTTTTACTATAATTTAAATAGACAATTTTTTCTATGACTGTTGCTGTAACTGGGAACAGTAATAGGTTTCTAAATAAGGATCTGTAGTATTGGAAGCCGTGGGACGGAAAATATTAAAACGTGTTGTGATTGTTTTAATATCCTTCAATAGCATTGAAGTATAAGTTTGACATACATTTACAACTGAAATAAATTATTATAAAGGCAACAAATTACATAAAAGTCGTCGAAACGACACCACAAGAAGTTCACCATAAATAAGAAACGTTTTGACGTCGTCGATACCGCTGACATTATTATACCGAGCAATTTGGGAGTGAAATCTAATTCCAAAGTGTCTACCTCAATAACGTGATCTTGGTAAAATATGAATCGCATCTCATCCCGCGGGAATTACTACGGGATTTATTATTAGATAAGCCAGGGATTTGGGTATGTGGATTTGTGTGAGTTCGTGGTATATTGAGAGTTTTTATCGAAATTCGTTGCTACGTGCGCGTTGTTATTGTAACATGATGAAAATGGGTGAAAGTTTATATTTGACGGATTTATAAAGATCAAGACTTTCTAAGTGTATTTGACACAGGCAATTGCTTAATTAGGGTGTCCTTCCATGGAAGCGGAGAAGAGGCGTGCAGAATCGACTAATCACATTACTTGAATTCCAAGTCCCTTTATCACATTACGACGGGAGTAAGGCGAGACATGATTTTTTAGTGTCTGGCCGAATTTTTGGTTTCAGCTAGTTTCGGCTTAAATTGGAGTTCCACAGAAAATCGGCCATGGGGTTTCGTGCGGCGTTCGACGGCAATCGGTATCGTGGAGTGGCTATGCGGTACATATACTACCAACAAACAATTTATCGAATAATCGCTTCTACTAACAAAAAAACATAATTTACAAAAGCTAAAATGAAAGAAAGTTGAAAATTTTGGTTTCGATTCCAGATACTAAGTTTCAGTTAGACGCTAGTGAATTTCAACTATGTGATTCATTAGATTCTGCATGTCCCCTCCCCGCTTTCCTCTGCTTCGATTGAAGCGGACTCAAGTGTCCCAATGTCTATGAAAGAGTTATTCATATTTTTGTGGCTCTATCAAATAAGGATGTAATGTTTAATATGAATATAGGCGCCTGTTTCTCATATTTTCTTGCAGATTTGCACATTATTATCTTATTATACGTGGCGGAAAAATAGCAAGCTTGTACAGGAAAATGTTTGCAATCTAAAGCTGGGATTTAGGGATAAACATAATAACTCCTGTAACTTCATACTTCTTAAAGGGTGCAATATTTCACACAGATCGTATCAGTAGTGTAATTTCAACAGGACCAGCAGGCTTATTGTCTAATGCTCTGACGCTTGCTTTCGCATTCACTATTTCTTTCTATCAAATGGTATAACATTGAGACAGAAAGAGATGGTGAAAGCGTAGGCAAGTGTTCGTGCCTTACACAATAAGGCCTCGGGTCTGTGTGTTTGGAATTTAGTATTATTTGCACCAAACGGTATCCAGTTGTATTGTGTCCGATTTCTATATCTGCTTCGATTACCGAGCATTCTCCGTGGCTTGAGTCGATGAGATTGTTTTGTAGAAATATGTGGGGATTGTATCCCTTTTCACCAGAGCCTCGAAACCATTGTCTTAATTTTGCTCCCTATCGCCTTTCGGCGGGCTGACATTTATTACGCATACTCAATAATGAAGGACTGTCCCATAAAATTGTCAAGAAATTTACATTCTTTTCAGTCCGCGTGACATTGTACGTCCCTTAAGTGACAAGTACGCCTTGGAGCGGATGTAAATTATTGCCTTTCCGACCTTTCCCCGGTGGTGTTGAGTGAACTTGAGTGCCCTTTTCCCTTTCTTTATACAATTTTTTCCCTCCGTTCGTGTGATATTTTGATCCGATGCTCAAGTTGATTGAAACGTCACTCTGTATTTGGACGATCTGCTAGCCCATGACGGGATGGCTTCGATTGTCTACTTTAAACAATGCCGAGTAAGGTCTACGTATGTTAGAAGTTATAACTCGAGCAGTGTGCCTTTTACAAGTCACTGATTTGTGGGATTCGGTAACACTGTTGTTTGTTTTACCGATGTGGAGGTTGGCCTGCCAATGCGGTTTATTTTCACTGACAACGTATCCCTTATCGAACGCCGTTTTGTTTACTTTATCTGTATTGACAAAGCTACCCAGTTATTTTCAGAGAGTTCATATTTAGATTTCGGCATCTTGACCCGTCAACTTTCGATTTTTATTTCTTTGAAGTCGAAGTGTCTAAAGAAATTAAAGTGCGTAAAATCAGCAAGTCAAAGTTCAAAAATTAATTTACTTAGTTCACCAAAATTCTTAAAATGTAGGTACTTAAACGTGACACCGAAGCTGAACCCAGTGTTTAGCGAGCTATTTGCCGCGAAGGCCTCCAAAGACTCATTAGTGGCAACACTTTGAGCCTAGGAACTAAATACCGCCTTGTTCAGTCTATTTTAGGCGGCCTTTGCTAGGTGACCGAGATACGCCAACTGTTAAAGGTGGGACGGTCGAGTTTATTTCATGGAAAATGCTTCTTTTTTGTTTTACATAACAATGATGATGAATTTATTTCAATAGGATCTGTTGGTGTCTTTTTAATGACCATTATTGATTCTTTTTTATCAACCCATGTTTTACTGTACGAAACTCTCATTTCCATATTCAGAACATTTGAATCCAACCAACAACAAAACAACAGGTTGGGTCAGCCAAAGTAGGCCATCCTTATAATTTATTTTCATTAATTTTCAACGGGTTTGGTTGGTAACATGTTTTACGATTTTTTTCTCGTATGTTTTAGGGCTACAACAGCGCTGTGTCTACAAAAGATACAGAGTGAAGCGGTGTTATTTATTATTAACATCAGGGTGTGAGTTATGGCTAAGGGCGTGTGTATTTACAAAATGATACAATATATTATAAAACGTTGTTGTGGTATTTAGTCTTGTGCACTTGTTTCTTCATTCGATTCTTTGGCAACCAATATGTTAAAGAGCCGATATTCGCTGAGCTTTTTCGCGCTGATTCTTTGAAACATAATCTAGAAATTTGAAATTGGTTGTGGTTGGGAAACCATATTGGTTGTCTTCAGTACCGGCCTAGATTATTTATTCTGTTATCAAAATCAACAAAAGCGATCAATTTTATATCCAGTAAACCAAACTAGTCATATCAGTATTCGAAGCTTTGATTTCCAGCAACAAACAAGATCATCTCAATCTGAGCGAGACGCTAACTTAAGAAAGTACTAGCTCCATTAACTCTATCAAAGTCCGGACAAAGTTGCATTAACATTATCATGGAAAACAAAGTTTCCCAGAGCAACCTGACCACCCCATTACCGGTACTTTACATTGTTAGAATCCACGTTGAATTCTAAGCTCTATCCTCGCAGCATAAAAGTTAAAAATGATAAGATCTAGCTACATAGTGGTTCGAATGGACGTTTTATCTGGTAATCACGTTAAAGCAACTCTGAGAGCAGTACTATGTGAATTTACTTTTTGTGGAGCTTCAGGTTGGTTTAGAACTTGTAGTTTTATTTTATTATTGTAACCAAGTAGAGTACTTATAGTAAAAATCTGAACATAAACCTTGTGTTCATATAATTTTGAAATCTTTGTCTGCTCTATTATGTTCAGATTTGCTTCTCCTTATTATGGTATTAGATACATTGATTGTATTAAATTCAAACATTCATCTGTTTAATAAATTGTGTAGACTTCCTTGAATTCTCCTCAAAATTTTCATTTCCCACTTCCTTTTAGTAACTTTCTTAACTTAAATATGAAAGTATCATTTTTGAAATAAGAGAAAACATTCCATTTCTCATCCCAATGCCACAAGTTCATCAAGATATGACTTGTTAACTTTATGCCCGACTTCCGTCGGAACAATTTCCTTCCGCATTACTGTTCCGATGTCGTGTCGTACATCTCGAAGTTAATTCGGTTTGTTTCCAACTTTTAACGGCTATATTTGATGTCTCTCTTAGACAAGGCGAGACAGTTGATCAATTATATTTGTTTCACCTTTAAATAAAACCTACCATACTCTAAGAAAAAAAAAAAAAAAAAGAGGTATTCAAGGTGCGTGTTATTCTTAACATTTAAAATATCGTCTTTACTTCTATGTACTATTTTCTTAATTTTAGTTTTTATTAATTACACTTTTTGTCATCTCAGTGGTTCTTTCACAACTACTTTCTTTGTTTTTTAATAATTTGTGTTTTTTTTCAAATGAATACCATATCGTACTTTGTACTTCACCTTTCGTGTTCTGTTCATTGAAAGTATTGAAACCTTTAGACGTCGTTTATCGTCGATTTTGTGTTCGGCACGCGATAAAATAATTCCGGTACGTCTGCTGAGTACGCCACCAATTATCGAATGTATGTTCTATGTTATTTATTGATAGTTTATTTTCGTCCATACAATCACTGAATCAAGAATCTTTGTTGGCTGATGGCACACCATAGCTAGATGATTAATGTTTCCATAAAAATTGGCACATTCACCAATAAACATACATCACCCCTGCTCTAATCTAAATCAATGCTAAACTATTAATTAATACCCTCTATATGGGTGCTGACATTTACCGACGGTCTAATGTCATCCTTTTCACATTTCACTGGTCAGAAAAGGATGGAAGCTTCCAAGCATAAAAAAAACCACGTTCAAGAAAAATTAGAACCCTTAAATATCTCCCCGATATTGTGAAAAAAAAAGTGTAAGTAAAAATAGAATTTCGTTCGATGCACCGATTCGCCAACAATTAATTCGAAACTAATTTAACCTTTTCAACGCCACGCCTCGACAAAATGTAAACCTGCTTTGAATCTTATGTCATTGTGTCAAGATCACTTTGACACTGTACTATGTGACACCTATACGTGTCGTTGGCGTTGAAAGGGTTAATATTGTACCTACTCGTTAGATGGTTTATTCAACTTTAAATTAACGCTGACCGATCGACGTTGTTTCATTTCCCCTTTTTTGGTTCTTCTTCTTTGTCCAGGAGTCAATTATGTCTAGGTTGTGTTTGCTAGAAGAAAATTTCATTAGGCTTCAATATAATAGTGATTTCACTCTTTCTTCTTTTTCATACGTTTATTATTTTTATCAATCACAACAATTTTACCTCGCTCCTCTGCTACCAAATATCATTAATATGGCCCTGCGCGAAGTAACGCCTTCATTTATTATTTGTGATGACCTGTTTTATTTGTAGTAGGTTTAATCTAAGTATGAATCTAACCAATGTCAGTTGATTTTTAGACCTTCGAACCGGGTATTGTCGTTTTAAATACTCTTTTGATTTCATACAAAATAATTGAATATGATCTAACGCCCCCGAGAGTTTCATTAAAATGAAAAAACCGACGGTAACATAATAATATACATTAATATTCATTTGTGAGTATGACAGTAATCTTTTTATTAATTAGATCTGACGTCGTTGGCGTCGTTAGAAATTTCTAACAAAAATTCTTTTGCGTTTTCAATCTAACTTAAAACCTCGTCAAAGCTAGCTTGAATTATTTATTAAAGTTTCCTACTTTGTAACTTAATATTCTATTTCAGACGGTGTCCTAAATAGCTACTGAAAACATTTTAGTTTCGAATTGTTAAGTTTGTTGTTCTTTTGTTTCTAAATTGAATTAAAAGTATCAACGAGGCTATTCTAGAATATCGATACCAGAAGCTTAAAAGTTACGAGTGGACTTAAAAAAGGTGAACTAACAGTATTCGAATAGAATTACATTTTTATATAATAAGTAGGTACACACTTAATTTTACGTATTATTAGGTAGAAGGAACCGATCTGTTTGGCGATTCTTAGGGGAAGCGTATGTTCAGCAGTGGACGTCTTTTAATTCAAATAATAATAAACAACTTAAATTGCTCATTGCGAAAACTCCAAGTATTCGAATTTGCTAAATGGGAGAAAAATTGCCTCTAGCAAATCAATTTCAACTTTACCCATGAACCAGTTTAATAGGACTGTCGAGTTACGTAACAACATTACTAGTTATTTAGAAATTGGTTCGTTTAAACGAAAGTTTTGATAAGGAAGATAAAATATTCATGGGTGTTCAACGGAGAGCCGTGATGTTTATGTATTCCGTCGGCCGGTCTCAAAACACTTGGAGTTACCCCACATAATCACATATCCCTCATAAAATGTGAATATTTTAAAGGGTCGCGAAGTTCGCATTGATTTTGATTATAATGCAGACTCTGTAGAGTGGTTTATTCAAGAGTGTAAATAACAGAATAGTTCAAGAATATGTCTACTGGATACCATACCTAGTAGTTCTGGTTGTGCACTAGTGTGAGCTTTTATTCGTGGTATCAGGGACCTTTCGTGAGGTTTATTCATATCTAACTGTAAGTGATCGGTGTACTTGAGTATGTTTCTTTTCTCAAACATGCTTTGAAATGTATGCGTTAATGTCACGAAATGAAGCCATGAAGTTGTTTATGGCTCCCTACATTACTTCTTGGCCTAGGCCATAAAAGTAAGTATGAAAAACCATTATTGTCCGCTGCTGTAACTTTTTAAATTTGCTTACTAACACTAAACTGACAAAGGAAAAATTACATACAGCCAACTTAAGACATTAAAAAAAATCTATCTTCTTTTATTTCTATAAAACCGCCTAAACTACTGGTGATGGATGGATGGATGTATGGATGTATGGATAGATGTATGGATATATGGATGTATGGATGGACGTATGGATGTATGGATGTATGGATGGATGTATTCATGTATGGATGGATGTATGGATGGATGGATGGATATATGGATGGATGGATGTATGGATGTATGGATGGATGTATGGATGGATGTATGGATGGATGGATGTATAGATGGATGTATAGATGTATGGATGGATGTATGGATGGATTGATGTATGGATGGATGTATGGATGGATGTATGGATGGATGGATGGATGGATGTATAGATGGATGGATGTATGGATGGATGTATGGATGGATGTATGGATGGATGTATGGGTGGTTGTATGGATGGATGTATGGATGGATGTATGGATGGATGTATGTATGGATGAATGGATGGATGTATGGATGGATGTATGGGTGGATGTATGGATGGATGTATGGATGGATGTATGGATGGATGTATGGATGGATGTATGGATGGATGTATGGATGGATGTATGTATGGATGGATGTATGGATGGATGTATGGATGGATGTATGGATGGCTGTATGGGTGGATGTATGGATGGATGTATGGATGGATGGATGGACGGATGGATGGATGGTTGGATGGATGGATGATGATGATGATGATGATGATGATGATGATGATGATGATGATGATGATGATGATGATGATGATGATGATGATGATGATGATGATGATGATGATGATGATGATGATGATGATGATGCATGTTTGAGAAAAGCTCTATACAATCCTCGGCCGAAAGAGGGATTGCTGGACTCGTTTGATTGGGATTGCTGGTTTGTATACCCCAAATCTCGTCCATCAATCCCTTACTTCACGGCCTCTGCAGTAATGTACTATTATACGGGTTTTTTCCAACGCTAGCCCATCATATAAGTTATAATGCTTTGCGTTATAGTCCGACAAGGTCGTGCGCGGCTCTCCGCGGAACTCTGTCGCAGTCAGCATTTGCCGCACTTGTTAAATATTTCAAACTAAATACAAACTGAAATATAGATGCACAGAAAAAACCCCAGAAAAAAGACCAATGATGGGAATCGAACCCAGGTCCTCAGCTTTAACTTGTTTAAAGTTGGACAGTAGCGCCATCTCTTGGTCCAGGTGAGCGGTTAGCTCCGAAGGAGTGTTAAAGTCTCTCGGTAGAGGGCATAACATAGATGCGCGTTTTATCACTGCATAAGGTGATTATAACAGACTGAAATGTACGATGTATGGGAAAAATTCGTCGCTGACCTCTAGACCTGTGATGGTGTAGGGGTAAGCACGCAGCACGGAACGCTGAGGACCTGGGTTCGATTCCCAGCATTGGTCTTTTTTCTGGGGTTTTTTCTGTGCATCTATATTTCAGTTTGTATTCACTAGCATCCTTTTAACCCTTAACTCCTACCACTTAAACAAATGTTATTTGTTTTACGGCTTTTGTCATAACTTAATATTTTTGGTGTAATAACGTTTTGAAAATTTGAGTTTTCCTCTTATTTTTACGATACTCTGTGTATTTGTATGGGAAAAAAAGTGCTTCATTTTAAAAAGTCGTAAATAAAAAAATATTTGTTTGAGTGATAGGAATTCAGGGTTAAGAGGATGTCAGTGAATTAAAAATAACCCTGTATATGGTTTCACGGGATGACCGTAATAGTAATAAAAAATGAAGTTGAAAAATAAATACAAAAAGAAGATACTTCATACCTAACTTGCACTTGTTAAAAACAATCTCGTTAAGGACAGCATAGACTCCCTGCGACAGGGTTCCGCCGAGCGCCGCGCACGATCTTGTCGGGCTATAGTCAATTGGCGTAACATTATCACATGTTTTTTTTTTCTATTTGGGGAACGGAACCGTAACACAAGATGAATCTTGCCAACAGAATCATGTCGGGCTACTGTATACACGTCCCATTGCTGGGCATAGGCCTCCTCTCAGAATGAGAGAACTTGAGCTGTAGTTTCTACGCGGGCCCATTACCATTGAAATGTTTCGCAGGTGTTTGCAGTTTCCCTTCACAATAAAGCGCGTGGTAATATGACGCAAATTAATTCAAACTCAGAGAGGCGTGCTTTGGTTTGAACCTGCGATCCTCTGCTTGGTAAGTCATAGGTCAAACCATTACGGCTCTTTCACACGGACGTCCCGTTTCGCAGGATCGGTTTTTTACTGGATCCCGCAAAAATCATACCGGTGTTCACACTGAAGTTTGCATCCTGTTTTTTATGGGATAGCATTGGTAGCCGGAGAAGAAAATTCAGACGCAATGGACGTAAATACTCTTCTGATATTATACTGGTGCCTTCTCCAACTCCTTAAAGTCATCTTACAAAAGAATGCAAATTTCGCGCCAAGCGGCAGTTCGCAGGATTTTATCTTTATAGGTTTCTAATGTTTTATCCCATACTATAGGTCTACTTTCAACAAGAGAAATAAGTAATTCCGCGTCAATTTTTATCTTGCATGGAATAATACCGAGCTAGTGAACGCGGCGCGGGCACTGCTAGGCAGCGGGGGTCGAGCGGGGGGGGCGGCACTTCTCCGGCGCTCCGCACCGCGCACCATACCTATCCAGTAAAAAACCGTATGCAGGATGCTAGTGTGAACACTTCCATTAAACTATGTACGTAACTAAACTGGATCCCGTTTTTTACTGGATCCAGTCTAGTGGCAAAACCGTACAGCACATTTCGAACGGATCGGATTTTTGCGGGATTCTGCAAACCGAATGCTCGTGTGAATGTTACCATAGTAGCACGTATACCCGTATTTTACGTATTGCCGTGTGAAATGGCTCTTAGGCTACCGCATCTATCAGACGAAAATTCCCCGCAGACTAACGATGATTGACAAATACCTTTATCAGAAAGTATTAGAAGCTATTGAATGCGGGGTCGACCGAGGAATTTAGTAACGCCGGAAGATATTATATTACTTTACAAATCAGTTAGCTAAACGACCGCCTCAATTTTCACGGACCGGCCGAAAGTATAATTGCGAAAAGTTCGGCTTGTTTGCATAAATCCAGTTTTTTTGTTACACCCGCTTTTTAACTTGATTCATTTTGTGTTTTATACTGAATACCGTCGTATATTTGAAATTTAAGCTGTTAGTTCATACCGAGACGTGACAAAACTTTCAACTTCACCATGAGCTTTACGTTCAATGAAAACATTATCTGCGAAGAAATTCAATGGTGTGTGTTAAGTTTCCAATCTGCACTGGGCCCGCTTGGGATCTACGCCACAAGCCCTTTCATTACGAGAAGAGGCTGTGCTGTGAAACGTACATTGGCTGGAATAATGATGATTAAAAATGTCCGTTTGATTGTTCGTGGAGGGACAAGATAACCGTCCCTATCAATGGGCACGGGCCAGAGTAACACCTAAAAATGTAAATTATTTGAACCCCGCCAATCTCCATTTTGAATCCTTTGTCATGAAAATATATTGCGTCACGCGTCACACGGATAATGCCGATGAATATTATGCGGGAGATTACTGAATCCGTGTCATGAGGGCGCACGTGAATAAGGCCGCTATATTGCGTTTTTTTTTGTTTAACAAGATTATGTACCTGAGTACTTATTTCTGATATGTCAATTAAACAAATGTTGACTGATAATATACCTACGTACAATTTTGATGAAGACAAATAAAGGATCACTTTTTATTCACTGATTTTTGTAGTTGCCTGAACGATTTCCTTGCAAGAAGTCACTTTAGACATGTTAGAAAAATAGTTCAAGTTGCGTAAAGGGAACGAGTTTGAAATGGTCAATCGATCGCCGCAATGTAGTGCGACTTCCACGATTTCTCTTGCAGATATAAGGCCGCCTTTAGCTGTTTTATCGATGGGTTTAGTGTTCACAAAACAAACGAAGTGACGTGATCTGTACGCCACGCCACGTTACATGACAAACCGATTTTGTACTTGAAATCCATTGTAGAATGGTTTATTTCGAGTTGAAATATTGGTCATGTATAAATGACGTTCCATCTTGCTTGTTAGAGGCCTACCTACACTGCGTCTTCCGGTCCGTGGACGCCACTGCACGCACTGCACTGCGGATGGCACGGGACCGATCTGTTTGGCGAAACTTGGGGGAGGCCTATGTTCAGCAATGGATGTCTTTCGGCTGAAATGATAATGATGATGAATAGATGACGTTGGCGTGTGAGGCATTCCATTGGCTGTCACGACTAGATGATTGGGGCGGTGAAGAGGTTAAATTCTTCTTTGTTCCTGTAATCCTTGACGTCTGTAATCACGCAACGTTAGATAGATGCCGGAATGAGCGTGTAGTATGGCAATTGGCCACTTTTAGTGTTTAGCAGTAACACAGTAGTTTACTGCAACATAAACGCATATTGCTTGTGTCAGCGACAATCCACATGTATATAATTTAAGGTTTTCAATTAAACACTCTTTTTCAACGACGCACTCTGGCCTACATCATTTCCTCCGACTCCACGCAAGACCTTTTTGTTCTCCTAATATTACAAGCGGAGCTACACTTGATGCTTTGGCAACTCCTGTTAAGACAGAGGCAAGAGCGAATCGTGATACAAAGCTTCAGTGTTACCTTACAGGATATTAAGAGGGTGGAACTGTGAGAATCGTTAAGACTTATGGAACTTAACTTTAAAGGGAATGCTTCTCTTTCTCATGGTAATCGGAGACTAAACAACTCTTGCTGCCTTTGTCTAGTTGAACTATATTTAAATGTGTACTCACTCATTCATGACATGACTTTTAATTTTTAAACGCCGTGATCCATTTAACACACAACGTTAGCAATTTTTAAAATGGCGTGTTCCCTGAAGGGTAAAGACATGCGATAGGACTGACACACCTTTGGTAGGATCAGTGCATCAAATAACGGAACGGGATGTCCACTGTAATAAAGTTAATTACTTAATGTCTAACCATAGGTACCTACTGCATAATAAAGTAGTTGCAATTTTCGAATTCCGTAGATTTCTTCTAAGTCTGTTTGTCTGTCTAGACCATATTTATCAGGAACGCATAGAGATAACAAGAGCAAATAGGCAGATCTAAAATCTTTAAACATGAAACTATAAACATGAAACTACCTATACTATATTTTCACTATGAGATCTAAAATCCCAGATTTTATTTAAGTTTTAATGAATAATATAAATAAAAGAGCAATTCAATTATGATCCTTTTATATTTATTTATTTTGGAGATCTCGGAAAGAGCTTTAACGATTTCGGTAAAATTTGCTTGTCAGGGGGCGAATAATCGATCGAAATTGGTCTTATCTGTGGAAAGAATCTGAACTAAATTCGGTCGACCAGCAGATACAGTTTTAAACTGTAAAAACACGTCTTTGGAAGTACATAAGTCATCGTACGTAAACAACAAAATTTAGTCTAACTCTTAATAGCATTATTACTTGAACATATAACTTTGTGAAGTGTCAACCCTAACCTTTGTTCGCGTCACACCGCGGTGGCTGAACTGTGAAGTCTGCGGCTTTGTGCCAGGCGATTTGCGACGCGGTCTATAAGCTTTTAACTTGTTTTAGATATAATTTTGCCGTGCGTAATGGAGTGGTTTCTGTTGTATAATGCTGTTTTAGTTCGTTAATGGTTTGTTTCAAAGGAGTTAATTTAGGCTCTGTTAAAATGTATTTGAAGAAAGTAATTTGAAGCAGAAACAAAAGCAATTTAATGGTGTGAAATTCCCAATCCGCAATGATGATGATGAGCCCTGTTTTAGGTTCTGTGCTGATTTATATAAAAAATCCTTATTTGACGGACTTTTTGAGAACATTGAACAGTAAAGTTGTTGAGTTGTGAAACAAAATTATGTTTGCCTATAACTCCAATAATTCCGCACCTACCAGTGTGTGTTGCCAGTGATGACATGTGGTTGGAACTGGAACTGAAATGTGGTTGCTTGCAATGGGGCTCATAAGAAAGCTCACAGTCACTCAAAGAGCGATGGAGCGAGCTATGCTCGGAGTTTCCCTGCGTGATCGAATCAGAAAAGAGAGGATTTGCCGGAGAAGCAAAACCACTGACATAGCTAGGAGAGTCGCCAGACTTAAGTGGCAGTGGGCAGGTCACGCTCGTAGAACCGACGGCCGATGGGGCAGTAAGGTCCTAGAATGGCGGCCACGAGCAAGAAGACGTTCCGTGGAAAAAGCCCTCATCAAGTCATCATTAGTTGCTAAGTGATATTTTTTTGTTTAGATAGCATACATCAAAATGCATGTGCAATTTTTGCATCTACTACTAACATTCACATTTACGGACTGCTGCCTTTGTAGTTATGTTACATTTTGATTTTTTAATCGTACTTTGATCCACACATACATAATAAACTTCACGATTAAGAATAACAAATCTTTCTCCACCGTGATAAAGTTTATATACTAGTACGGGGCACTACGGGGAGTAAAAGTCATCATTAATTACTAGAAGTATAAATTTTTAAGGTATCCTATTAAGTATATCGTCTAATTCGTTTTTTGTTTAATTCTTATTTCATCTCATTCTTTATTCGTCTTGTTCGCTATCCGTCATTATCTTATTTGGTCAAATTCTGTAACTTGTCTCTAACGTAATAAGTCTTATTCGTTTTTCGTCACGGTCTTCCTTAGACTCATTGGTCGTTCTTCCCTTTCATTTTTTGTCTCATTTACGTACGAACCATTTATTTAACAGCACTTGGCGAATAAGTAAATGAGACAAAAAACGAAAGGGAAGAACGACGAATGAGTCCAGCGAAGACCGTGACGAAAAACGAATAAGACGTTGTAAGAGATAGACAAGTTGCAGAATATAACCGAAAAAGATAGTGACGGATAGCGAACAAGACGAAGACGAATACAGAATGAGGCGAAATAAGAATTAAACGAAAAACGAATGAGCCGAGATAATAGGATACCATTTTTAACATGCCCACCTCCTTATTAAGTATAAAAATGTACTTACTCTGGATTGTAAAATGTTTGTTGTTGTTGGTGAAATAAACTTATTAGGTACTATTATTATCAAGATGGACCGACGATTTGGTAAAGGTAGCGGGAAACATTTGGATGCTGTCGGCGCTGGACCGATCGTTGTGGAACTCTTTGGGGAGGCATCTGTCCAGCAGTGGATGTCTTTTGGCCGATATGAAAGCTTCAAAAGCATGTCAATTTGATAGGTGGAGCAAATAGCCCATTGAGTCTCACTTTGCAAGTTTAATACAGAGGAAATTAACATAGCTAAAACACCTAGCGCCGTAGTAGTGTAATAAAAATAAAACTTTACGATCCCATTAAGCGGGTCTGAGAATAAAAATGATACTGGTCTGACTCAGTAAGTGCTTTACTGGCACTCTGAGAGCTCTTAAACTTTTAGGATGCATTTCCAATGTCAGACACATAATCAGTGATCGTAGATTTTGTAGCATTTTTGGTGCGATGACGTCAAATGACACACGACAGCGACCTAGGGTTGTCGACGTATATTTTAATGTGTTTGACGTTTAGAATAATGTAATGTAACTACTGCACACCTCAAAAAAGACACAATAAATACAGAACATAAAACTTAATAAAAGTAGAGGTAGATAACAGGCGGTCTTCAAGACGAGACTTGAATCGTTTTTAAAGTTTATTTCATTACCATGGCAACAATCTCTACATTATTAATTTTTAAGTTATTACTTAGTTCTAAATGCCTTTGCCCACCCAATGATTTCGAACTTCCCTATCCGCACTGGGCCCGCGTGGGGACTACGGCCCAAGCCCTCTCATTCTGAGAGGAGGCCTGTGCCCTGCAGTGGGACATATACAGGGTTATTTTTAATTCACTGACATCCTCTTAACCCTGAATTCCTATCACTCAAACAAATGATTTTTGTTTTACGACTTTTTAAAATGAAGCACTTTTTTTCCCATACAAATACACAGAGTATCGTAAAAATAAGAGGAAATCTCAAATTTTCAAAACGTTATTACACCAAAAATATTAAGTTATGACAAAAGCCGTAAAACAAAAAACATTTGTTTAAGTGGTAGGAGTTTAGGGTTAAAAGGATGCTAGTGAATTACAAATAACCCTGTATAGGCTGGGATGATGATGATGATGAAATGCCTTTGATTTTATTTGGTTCTTGCTTGGTTCAAACAAATTAATATTCGGCACTACTAACAACCCTAGCACTGCACCAAAAATGCTACAAAATCTACGATCACTGCACATATTACACAATCCATTGATGATCTGGTGATTTGAAATCTGTTGTCGTGAGTCGTTGTAGCCTAGAGGTTTGAACCTATCGCTTCTCTGGTTCGAGGCCGTGCTCGTACCTCTGAGTTTTTCGAAAATGTGTGAAATACCATTTGAAATTTACCATGCGTTTAACGATGAAGGTAAATATCATGAGGAAGCCTACACACACCTGCGAGGAAAATTAGTGGTGTGTGTGAAGTTCCCAATCCGCACTGGGCCCGCATGGGAACTATAGTTCTCTAATTTTGAGAGGAGGCCTGTGCCCTGCACTGGGACGAATATTATCAAAACATTACGTAAGAGCCTTGATGTGCCCATTGTCGATAAAAATATTTATTCTGAATGAAACCATAAGAAAATGTTATGGAAAAAAAGAGTGTCACGAAGAAATCGGAACTTTTCTCCCTTTAATTTAAACTTCGTTAAGTCTCCTTATATGGATCCGTTGCGATGAATTTTGCCCATTAGCTTGCAAAGTGGAGAGTTTTTATGCGGCTATATTATCGTTCAAGTTGA
The DNA here is from genome assembly GCA_947563465.1 of Archips xylosteana. Lineage (NCBI taxonomy): Eukaryota > Metazoa > Arthropoda > Insecta > Lepidoptera > Tortricidae > Archips > Archips xylosteana. The sequence continues at coordinate 1,434,554 of OX387364.1, read as the reverse complement.
ATGAATTCAGTTAGTCTATACATTTTTAATAAAATTCAAGGTTGTTCAAACTCTATTATTTATTTATTAATTTATTTATTTATTCAGGATAACAACAGCCTTAAATTAATAAAAGAAACATACAAAAGGTTACATCATATGAGGCCAATAACAGCTATCCATTAAGAGTCTTAATCTAAGTCATCATAGTGGAAATGTCTGCAACAACAGATACACCAACTCATGCTAATCTCTATAGAGTGTTATATAGTTATATGAAATTGTATTTCATGAGTTCATGAGTAATGTATGAGGTGTAATGCTAAACAGTAACTACAACAATAATATTCTAATATTTAATGTTTATCGTTAAGTTGCCTCAATCAGTACCTATGGGTATGGGCTCTTCAATATTAGTCTTACAGTCAATAAATAGTCGATAAATACTGCCAAAATTTATAAGTATATAAAATAAAATTTGCAAACCACTCACAATGTACTAAATACCAATAAACGTATGTAAATCAAAACGAAATTAGAGCTGAATTTACCTACGTACCAATTTAAAAAGGAAACAATAACAGTTATAATCTAGACGTAATATAAGCCAGCTCACAGTGCCCACACTAGGCGTTACACCTGTTAGTTTTCCTTTAGAAAGACCGAAAGAACTTCTTTCTTAAAGGCCGTAGCAGGATAAGGGAAGAAAAAATGCCCTTTTATGATTAAGAGCTGTTTTTTTTTTCTATAGTTAACCACATCTAGTAGTATAATTGTGCAAAGTTTTGTTGAAAAATTCCCATTGGTTCAGCCGGAAAAAAATAAAATCCGAATTCATGAAATATGACTTTTCTCAAAAAGTATTAAACTTTATAGTACCATCTTTTTTTCATTTTGGTTAACTAAATAGTATATATGTCCTGAAAGAAAATTGAGTCTCCATCTTTAACATTTCTGTAAAAAACACGTAAGATAAAACTTCAAAAAAAATTTTTTTTTATGTCTGTATTAGTGACCACTCTAAGTGACATTTCTAAAAAAGCCTTATTTAATGATCTGACAGTCATATTAGTTTGACGGTTAAAATCAAAAAGCAACAATGTCAAAATTTAAAAAAATATGTTGGTTGGATTTTGTTACATTTTATTCTTATACCATTCCAACACCGCCAAATAACTTAAAAATAAAGGTTTTTGTTTTATAAGTTTAATTTAAAAGGCGACAAATGACATAAATAAACTTTCAAGCCAATATTAATGTAAATGCCAAAAATTGTTTTTATTGTTATTTTTTTACAAAGAGGATTTATTTTAAGTTATTTGGCGGCGTTGGAATGGTATAAGAATAAAATGTAACAAAACCTAACCAACATATTTTTCAAATTTTGACACTGTTGCTTTTCGATTTTAACCGTCAAACTAATATGACTGACAGATCATTAAATAAGGCTTTTTTAGAAATGTCACTTAGAGTGGTCACTAATTCAGAAATTAATAAAAATTTTTTTTGAAGTTTTATCTTACGTGTTTTTTACAGAAATGTTAAAGATGGAGACTCAATTTTCTTTCAGGACATATATACTATTTAGTTAACCAAAATGAAAAAAGGTGGTACTATAAAGTTTAATACTTTTTGAGAAAAGTCATATTTCATGAATTCGGATTTTATTTTTTTCCGGCTGAACCAATGGGAATTTTTAAACAAAACTTTGCACAATTGTACTACTAGATGTGGGTAACTATAGAAAAATAAAACAGCTCTTAATTATAAAAGGGCATTTTTTCTTCCCTTTTCCTGCTACGGCCTTTACTTTTGGACCCCAGGAAAGGATCAGTAGCACTGAATTCACAGTTGTACAGACGGGGGATACGCGATAGTACTGAATTGGAGCCATAGTTAGTGGAATGAAAAGGTTGATGAGTTAGTTAAGTTTTGCGATTAAAATTGTAATTATTATTCAGTCCGGAGACGCGTTTCACTATTGGGCAAATTCTCCCTCTATTGTTATGTCAGATTTTACTTGTGTGTCAAACAACAAAAAATGCCGGTTGGCGAATGGAAGCTTTTTTCTTTACCTTCGCAAAAATAGGCTATTGATACGTTTGGGGCATTTATTTTTGATTGGAGTTGCGTGTCTGCTCTATTACTAGTTAGTGAGAATTCAGTACAATCTGCTGCGCTCATGCCTTATACTAGTACTACGAAGTTCAAAATTCATGATTGAACTGATTAGGTCTAGTCGGTTGGGAGAGACTGTTATTTCCAATAGTTACTTTATTTATTCAAGGTATCACAAAATAAATCCGGAACATTTTTGATTTTGGTTGGGCAAAATTTGACTGGATATCCTTGTAAAAGTGTTCAAGAATTTTTAATCGAGATTGACAAATATATCAGTTCAGTAGGTATATTTGGGTTATGTTAAAGACCATGATTTAGACGGCCGGATAGCCTAGTTGTTAGAGAACCTGACTACAAAGCTTGAGGTCCCGGGTTCGATTCCCGGTCGGGGCAGATATTTGTGTGAAAAATACGAATGTTTGTGCTCGAGTCTTGGATGTTTAATATGTATTTAAGTATGTTTATCCGTTGTCTAGTACCCATAGTACAAGCTTTGCTTAGTTTGGGACTAGGTCAATTGGTGTAAATTGTCCCGTGATATTTATTTATTATTTACTATGAAGTCGTGAAAAATAATTGCAACAATAATTTAAAAAATTGCACATGCATATTCATCCAATCTACTGAATAACTTAGTACCTGTACCTCTACCATGAGTTACACTAGTTTACAGTGACCGTACTCGCTAGCGACGGCGTGAATGTGTTGTATGGAGATTTGTGTACAGCGCCTCTAGCGGTCACTTACGGAAGTACAATTCTCCATACAAATCATTTACGCCGTCGCTAGCGAGTACGGTCACTGCAAACTAGTGTAACTCATGGTAGAGGTACTGGAGTGGGTGCTGCCGTTTACTATGATTTTTACGGGTATTTAAAAAAATCCTCTTCAAAACACAGTCGTAACCTTCTTTGTTAATCGTAACTTAGAAAATTCCGACTTCATACAAACTCAAACGATCTAACTTACGCACAAAACTTATCGGCAACACATAACGAGCTGACAAATCAGAAGCATGGGATGTGCGACGGCCATCAAATTAAAATTAAATCCGGCTCTGCCATTGGTCGGCGGGCAGTCGCGCGCGCCGGCGCGCTGCCGCGATCAATAGGGGGTTACGTAAGAGGAGGTGGGGGTTGGTGACGTCTTTATAGTTTTTTATGTAACGCGGCTGTACTATTACAGTTTTGATGAATGGTGTGACAACTGAAGATGATTCTCTGACAAAAATACTGACTTATTGCTGAAAAAAAGCTCGTTACCAAAAAGTTAAATTTGAAACGTTATATTATTTGGACATTGATTCCACTAACGAGAGGAAAATAAGGCTTGATTACTTTAAAAATATTATGTAGACTTTAAATGGTTGTCATATCTCGTCATAAAGAAATTGTTTATAGTTGTGTATGTTTTTAATTTTTACGATCATCAATTGACGACCAGATGGCCTAGTGGTTAGAGACCCTGACTATGAAGCTTGAGGTCCCGGGTTCGATTCCCGTGTCGGGGCAGATATTTGTATGAAAAATACGAATGTTTGTTCTCGGGTCTTGGGTGTTTAATATGTATTTAAGTATGTATCTATCTATATAAGTATGTTTATCCGTTGCCTAGTACCAATAACACAAGCTTTGGTAAGCTTACTTTGGGACTAGGTCAATTGGTGTGAATTGTCCCGTGATATTTATTTATTTATTTATTATTATTATCAATGCATTATTGTATTATTTGCTGAGAGTTTAAAAAGAAGCTTAATTCAGTTCTCAGATGAATGTAATATGAAGTTTAACGACTTTTTATAATTTTATTAAATAGCTAACATCATCCGCTGTGTAATCACTTCAATTTGTCTACTCTGATGTCATACTTTTTTTTTAAATGGATAGTATAATCTACGAGCGACTGTTTTTACATAAAACTGACCCGTGATTTGACCCCTAAAAGTGTAGATGAGGTCAAAGGTGTATCCCACAGGTTCAGTAACAACCTTATTCACTCTAGCCTTGAAAGCCCTAGGTTATTGTATCTATCGCGAATTTCATTCCTTCGCAGTTCGTATCAGGAAAGATAAAGCGTACCGCTTCGGGCGGGCCAATGAAATACTAACCGCATTAGGATGGTGACGCTCCCCCTGCCCGAATGTCCGTTAATCGTTGACTCGATGATCAAATATGTTTCAAAAGTATTAAACAGGGAAAGTGTAGTTGACCAAGAAATTCCTTTACCACCCTAAGGTTCAATGTCATTTAGACGGTTTAAAGCATCAAAGACTATTTCCACTTACAAGTCAAATTGACAATCAGCCTTATTATTTTTATTCTCGTGTAGAAACTGTCGTTAAATGGTATAGCTTGTCTAATTTAAAATTACTTGCCCCACCACCGCATTTACGCACAGGATATTTCACGCGATTTGTCGATTGTGATGTTGCACACTGATCATAAGTTCACGGAACAGTCGAAGCTCCCAAACAGATGAAGAATTGTAATTAATATGTGCACGCACACATCAAAATCAACTGATTCAGTAGAGCGCATGTCATCTTAGCTTAAACAAGCTCTACAACAGTACCTTGGTCGATTATACTTTGTGAAATATCAGTTCTGTGGCTATATAAGGTGCAAATATTTAAATTAGGTACTTACCAATATTTCCAGGGCGTAACTTACTCATCAAAACAAGTCACTTTCACTCAGACAACTTTTCAAAAATTTAAAAAAAAAAAACGCAAACTTTTCATACATATCCATTCATCCAAACGGATTACTGCTTTAGTAATGGAAAATGGAGTTTTTTTTTCAAATTTTAAAAAGTAATTGCATTAAAAGTGACTTCTTTTGATGAGTAGATTAAGCCATATAAATATTGGTACCTAATTTGTTAGCACCCTGTATGATACGATTTCTCTTTTAAGTATTCTAAATCAAAAGTCGTTACGTCGTTGTTTTAAAAAGTAGCTATTTTGAAGGCCCCTTTCGGTGCACGACCTATTAGCTGACCTGACTGACAGACGATGTTCAATTGTTCGCACATGACGTGAGCCTTCGCTTTGAGCGGACCAAAGGACGCAGGAAGCATTCCGTGTTACGAGTATAAATAAACCCATGAATATTAAACTCCTGTGGGGGTCCACTTTCATAGAACCAGAGCCGGCGAAATCCAGTGCGGATTGGGAACGTCACACACATAATTGAATTTCTTAACAGGTGTATGCAGATTCCCTCAAGATGATTTCCCTCATTGTAAAGCTCACCATACCGTGTAAATGATGCTTAAGTCTCATTCTCCCTTGAAATGTGTCAGCTACATACACCAAAATGTTGTGTTGTGATGTGTTGTTTGAAACTAACATTTGGTAGCACGATGAACGGTTGCGGTACTCTGAAGACGAGCTCTGGTTGAGTTCAAAACGCGTCAGTGTAGTTTGGTGGTGGTGATGGTTGGGTTTGTGTGATTTGTGTGTGTTCATACAGTGTGGAGGTGGAGGAACTGCATGAACACGCATTTTTTACATAAACGTAGCTATCGCAAGGTGGCGGGTGAGCAAAGTAACTGGTTCAGTTCATTGATAAGGACCTCCGCAAAGTAACGTCTGATTGGTTAATGTATAGGTTTACTTGTAAAAGATAAATGTGACCTAGGACCGTTACTAAAAAGAGATTTTTCGAAATCCCCACGGGTTAAAAGAGCTTGTTAATTCTTTAGTATTCCGCGAGACCGAAGCCGTGAGATAAACCTATCGTATGAATTTGTAGTATTTTTTATTATCTTTCATACTAAATACAAACTGAAACATGGATACACAGAAAAAACCTAGAAAAAGAGACCAGCGCTGGATAAGTGACTATAAAAACAAACTGAAAAATGACGATATATGGGAAAAAATTGTGTCTAAACTCCTGACCAGTGGTGGTGTAGGGGTTTTAGCACACAGCACGGAATGCTGAGGACCTGGGTCCTCGGTGCCACTTTTCTCCCATAAAATTTTAAGTAATAATGTATCATTAGTCATAATCAACGTTAGTCATACAGTGATTTATTTCTGAAACGGTATTTTTTTCAGGACTTTTTTAAATGCCATCTTATAAATGCAGTAGGTTAGGTTAGGTTTGATTTATAACAATTCCGGAAAATAAATTGTTTCAGAAATAAATCACTGTATGACTAACGTTAATTATGACTAATGACTTAAAATTTTATGGGAGTCATTATAAGACCCCCTGGGTCCGATTCCCAGCGCTGGTCTCTTTTTCTGGGTTTTTTGTGTAGGACATCCGTGCATAATTTCATGTCTCTACGCTTAGTGGTGATTCTGGGATTTTACATACATGCATCTTGATTATGTGGGAATATCGGAATATAAAATTAAATTCAATAGTGTGTGAAGTTCCCAATCCGCGCTGGGACCGCATGGGAACTGCAGTGCAAGCCCTCTCGTTCTGGTAGGTAGCCTGTGCCCTGTAGTCAGAACTTTAAAACGTTATAAAAAAAACGATATAATACCGGTATATATCGTTTATGTGTAAAATTTCGTTCAAAAAAAATCTATATTTCTTCATAACGTTATATCATAACGGAAAGAAAATCATAACGTTATGAAATAGCGTTATAATAACGTTTTAACACGCGTTGTTGCCGCTCCATTATACTTTGGGCAACACGCACGGCGCGTCGGCACTCGGCCGGCGCCAGACGGCTAGGCAAGGCAGGAGCGGGTGAAATAGAGTGTAAGAAAGAGATGGTCTATAACGTTATAATGGATACCGCTACAGAATAACGTTATTATATCGCTTGCCGAAGTATCGATATATATCTAATAATAACGTTATAATGGATACCGCTACAGAATAACGTTTTAATAAAAAACGCTATACCTATACGGTAATATAACGGTATGAAAAATAGCGTTATGCAAAAATAACGTTTATTAAAGCTCTGCCTGTAGTAGAACGTGTATCAGTTAGGATGGTGGTGAATTGTATCCCTTTTGTGATATACTGAGTCAGTATAACGTAAAACGCAGTCTGCAATTTCCGGGACATCGTTCATCGTATGTTCTGTTTCATTTTAACTTTCAATAGGTATAAAAAAGGGAATAGCGGTTTTAAATAATTGGAGTTGAGTTGAACGGGAGTTTTCATTTGCAGCGGTCAGTTTTATTTTAAATGTCGACGAAACCAACGTGGAACATGGCCTTCATTTTTGCGTCTGAAATCTCCAATGATAGTATGATAGTTTTATTGTACCGTTCGCTCAGTCCGTGTGATGGAGGCATTAAAGTGCAATTTTATTTACAAAATTTACGCTTTTGTAAATTGAATTCATATTTATGCAGCGGTTCGTTTTAGATTTACTGTAAAATTCTAAATTATCCGTCCACTGCTGAACATTGGCCTCCCCCAAAGCTCGCCAAACAGATTGGTCCCGTACCATCCGCATCCAACGCGATCCCGCAACCTTAACCAGGTCATTGCTCCATCTTGTTGGAGGCCTACCTACACTGCGTCTTCCGGTCCGTTGACGCCACTCGAGAACCTTTTTGCCCCATCGGCCATCAGTTCTACGTGGGGCATACTGAAAGTTTGTGGAACTGGCCACTTATAAAAAGAAAATTAAAAAAGCAATAATAGGATTTGAAAAAATAACTCTCTGGCAGTATATTACTTTTTAATTTACGAGACTCTCATTTGTTTTTTTCATCGTGGTGTTGGATTGAAATTTGTGTGTCGCTGTTGCAATGAATTTAAGTCGTGAAAATTTTCGATCCAAGATTTTTTACGATTTCCGATGTGGATTAAGTCAGCAAGAGAGTTGTCAAAGACTTCTATTAGCATTTGGTGATGAAGCCCCATGTCGTAGCTCTGTCTATTCGTGGTTTAGTGAGTTTAGACGAGGACGTGACCATCTCCATGACGATGAACGTGAAGGCCGGCCAGCAACTGCGGTTACCGATATTAATATTAATACTGTACGACAACTAATTGAAACTTACAAAAAAATTATATGTCAGCAAATTCGTACTACCTTAGGAATTGGAATGAGCCAGGTCCAAAAGATATTGCATTTGCATCTGAAGGTTCGGAAACTTTGCACCCGATGGATACCGCATGATTTATCGAAAGACCAGAAACGACTGCGTGTAGAGTGGTGCCGCAAAATGATAAAAAAATTTGACGGAGGACAATCAATGGCTGTATATAACATCGTGACAGGTGACGAAACCTGGGTATACTGCTTTGAACCGGAAAGAAAAAGTCAATCGGCTGAATGGGTCTTTCCTTTTGAAGACTTGCCGACGAAAGTAAAAAAGAGTCGAAGCACAGGTAAGAAAATGGTTGCTTCGTTTTTCGGCAAATCAGGACATTACACCACTGTGTCACTTGAAAACCAAAAGACAGTAACTGCAGATTGGTATGTGAACACGTGCTTGCCCAAAGTGTTTGAAAAAATTCGTGGAAAGTGTCCCCGTAGCAAAATAGTCCTTCATCACGACAACGCGTCGGCACATTCCGCTAAAGCAACGAATGCGTATTTGGAGGCCTCAAATGTAGAATTAAGTACTCATCCGCCATACAGCCCTGATCTTGCACCATGCGATTTCTTTTTGTTCCCAAAGATTAAAGATAAACTTAGAGGTTTACGGTTTACAAGTCCGGAAATGGCAGTGAATGCTTTCCACGAGGCCATCAAAGAAGTCCCTAAGGAAGACTGGACCCACTGCTTTTCACAATGGTTCCATCGAATGCAAAAGTGTGTAAATAGGGAGGGTATATACTTTGAAAAACAATAAATGTGTCATAACGATAATGCGTAGTCTTATTTTTTAGAATCCAGAAACTTTCAGTATGACCTAAGTACGAGCGATGTGCCCTGCCCACTGCCACTTGAGTCAGGCGATTCTTCGATCTATGTCGGTGACTTTAGTTCTTGCGCAGATTTCATCATTTCTAATGCGATCCCGCAGAGAAACTACGAGCATAGCCCTCTCCATCGGCTATTCGACTTTACAATATTATTTTAAGCATAGAATCCATAATTTCTACGGAATAACCTCAAGACTAAAAGCCTGTTCAACATTTTCGTGGACACTGCAAAGTGTAGATAGTAGAGGCTCGAGTCAGCAAGCCGAAGGCTAAGAGAGGCTTACGCCAGATATTCAAATGCACCCTCAACTGGCGATGAAAAGGGACCAGCTCATAATCGAGCTATTTCTATATGTATATTAAAGTCGAGAGAAATAAGACTGGGAAGACTTTATTGCCACGGATTTACTTTATTATTTTTGCTCGGCTTTAAGATTAAATGTTTTCGCATCAATAATTCAATATAGGGGTGTAATGGTGGCCTTCTTACGAGTAGCTGAGGATGAGGTGGCGGATGCAAAAATGGAAGAGAAAATAATATAAATTCATGATGTTAATAAGTAAAAGAATTTAAAAAATGCTTATTTCAAATAAATAGGTACAGTCGAGGTCAAAGATATCTTAGATATCACTTTAGTAGGTAGGTACCTTGTCACTTTAAGCCTTCTGACAATTTCATATAAAAGTTCAAACACAAATCCGTTCACCCGTTTAAGAGCTATGATGCCACAGACACACACACACACACACCCACACACACACACACATACACAAAGCGGTCAAATTATAACACTCCTCTTTTTGTGTCGGGGGTTAAAAAATGGTAAAACACTTACTTGGTCGACTATACTATAGGGTTTCCACGCGAGACCTCTAGATTCATAGTCAGGGCTACTAACCTAATAGACTATTCGTTCATCAAAGGTTTATTGTAACTAAAACAAAAAAAAAAAACAGAAATTCTATCCATAAATTGGCGCAGCCCATAAAATACCTGTTTAACAAACTGAAATATTTGTGGTCGTTAAAAGGCAGAGCTAGAATAATTCAATCTACATAATAACAGGCGCACGCGGGGACTGTAAAAATGATTTAGCGCGGTGCCACCGAAATAGACCGCCGGGGGTCGTTTGCTGGATAAATATGCTGACCCCGAATAGGTAGTGTAGTTCTACTTACTATGTTCCCCTAAGAATAAAAAAAAGCAGGCTCTAAAGAATAGGGCTAGTCCCTGGTGTGCCCCGAGATACGACGGTAGATTGTGCGTGCTCGTTCACTGAACGGATCGCTCCAACTAGTACAACAGGCTTATTGTCTAACGTTTCTGATGCTTGCCTTCGCAGTCACTATTTCTTTCTGTTAAACGGTATAAAATGATGATAGAAAGAGATGGTGAAAGCGAAGGCAAGCGTCAGAAGCGTTAGACAATACGGCCTCGGGTCGATTCACAAGAGCTGGCACAAGTGTGCTCCGTGATGTAGGGCTACGGATTAGCCCGAAACAGTCAAGCTAAACTCGATCGTAGGCGTGAGTTATACAGTTATACAGGGTTATTTTTACTTCACTAGCATCCTTTTAACCCGAAACTCCTACCACTTAAACAAATGTTTTTAGTTTTACGGCTTTTGTCATAACTTAATATATTTGGTGTAATAACGTTTTGAAAATTTGAGATTTCCTCTTATTTTTACGATACTCTGTGTATTTGTATGTGAAAAAAAGTGCTTCATTTTAAAAAGTCGTAAAACAATAAACATTTGTTTGAGTGATAGGAATTCAGGGTTAAGAGGATGTCAGTGAATTAAAAATAACCCTGTCGGTACTTATTTTGTCACTATGATCGAAAGTAATGATTAGTATAGCCGATTAATATTTTGAGCTGAATATATATATTTTTTATAATGAGAGGGAGGAAAACGAGCAAGCAGGTCACCTGATGGAAAATGATCACCACCGCCAACTCGTCAATCACTGATCTGTTGCCGGCCCTTAAAAAGGAGAGGGAATAGGAGAGAGGGAGGGGGAGAGGTAATATTGAACAAATGTCTTGAGTGTCTGGATTCTTTGTGCTAATAATTTTCTGTTTCTTTGTTACAGGTAAGTAAAGTTTATCGTCTATCACACACAATCTCTACAAATGGATTCAATGAATAAAATATCTATGCTAATGAATGCTGAAGACGGTGAGTCCATTTTAACGACTAATGAAACAGGAATAAGAGGATATTTAGTTTTTACTACCGCTCACCCTCTGGACGTTTATTGATCTTTGATTAATAAGGTGAGTTTAATGGAACTATTAAAAAGTCTTTGGCTGATAATTTCACAATATAATCTTGTCTATTTTTTTACATTGGAAAACGTCACTTAACACCGTTTGTAGACTACTTATTAGATTGATGTGTAGGCACTTTACGTTTTTTGTCTAGTGCAAGAGGTGCCTCAGATATTAATAAATTCATCGCATTAGCAACTTACTAACAAATTGAAAAATTTAATCAAACGGCTGAGATAAATGTTACTTTTTTATTTAGCCTGTCGTAGTGTCCCACTGCTGGGCAAAGGCCTGCCCTCTTGACCTCCACAACTCCCGGTCTGACGCAATCTTAGGCCAGTCCTTGCGTACACGTCTAAATCGTCCCGCAATCTCTTTCATGGTCTGCCTCGTCGCTGGCCGTTCTCCGGCACCCACTAAGTGACTGTGTGAGCCCACCTTTGTGGGTGCATTTTTTTTATACAATATAGGCTTGCGTCTGACCACAATCACGCCTGATGGAAAGCGAAGACGAGGCCTACGATGGAGCACGCGTGCCTAGTAAATGCTCATTCACCCTAGACTTGAAAACGGCTAAATTTTAGTGTTCAAGGAACACAGTCGCAGGCAGGGAATTCTGCTCATTAGCTGTACGGTTGATGAAGGAAGAGCGAAAACGCTTCGTGTGGATTTTTGCGGAATCGACAGACGTGTCCAGCCCAGTCCCATTTTAGCTTAGCAGTCTTTTTCCCAACGTCGGCTATGCGCGCCTTTGAGCACAGTGTGGTGTTGCTGATTCTATCTATCCTAAATATTCGCACCTAATATGCTGCGCTCTATTGCTCTTTGGCAAACCTTAAGGCCGCACCGAGCTTTTGGCGCATTTATTGCATTCATTTAATCCCTTGCTGTATCATTACTAGTAAAGCTTTAGAAAATACATGTGTAAGATATTTGAGGATTCATTCTACTGACCAGTGATTTTCGAAACACGATTACTTGTAGCTTGCTCGATAGAAAAAAAATCCAAAGTCGTAAATACTGCACCGCAGGTCATGTCATGGCTTTTTGAATGTTAATAAAACAAGATGTTTTCTAGGGCCTAGAAAGCATTTACACTACATTTTTTAAATATGCGTTTGTTTTAGTAATACGATGAAAATACCTAAATACACGTGGCACGCGCGGCCTGACTAACCTATCTTGAGCCGTCGTGCTTCCTCATTGTCCGTATAGTTAGTTGCGTTAGTTCTTCTTCCGCCATCGGACGGGGAACTTGTGTCGCTTGCGCTTACGCACGGCTTTGATTCTAGCCGCTCTCACGCACACATACACGAGTGCATAGAATACGTAAAATCGATTAACGCAAGAAGCTGGGTGCGGCCTTAAGCTTGGACTTTTGACTTGGTCAGAGACCATGTTTGAGCACCGTAGGAGCACGTTCGCTGCCACTCATGCCTTGATCACTCGTACCGAGCAAACGTGCGAGACAGTAAAATGTTTCTCGGCCGAGACAGTGATGTAAGCGAGTAGCTGTTCACGCGTGCTTTGAAATTAGCACAGTCAGTTCAGTTAATGAACTAAAACAATTACTTTGCTCACCCGCGACCTTACAATAGTTACGTTTACGCAAGAAATGTGTGTTCATGCAGTTCCTCCACCTCCACACTGTACGAACACACACAAATCACATAAACACAACTATCACCACCACCAAGCTACACTGACGCGTTTCGAACTCAACCAGAGCTCATCTTCGGAGTTACCACAACCTACCACAAGGTGCATGCATGAACATACATTTCTTGCATAAACGTAACTATTGTAAGGTCGCGGGTGAGCAAAGTAATTGTTTTAGTTAGTTCATTAATATGGACCTCCGCAAAGTAACGCCTGATTCAATAAATCAGTTCAGTTGTCATGTGGCCGAGTGGCGAGACAGTGAACGTTCAGACCTGCCGAGTGAGCGAGCGAGACAGTGCCTAATACGTGCTCGGCCTAGTAGATAGAACGGGGGCCGAGCTACTGTCTCGCCGCTTCGTTCGGCCGAGCGCTCGGCCCAGCACGCGGCGCTATGTTTATACGCACCGAGTACTCGGCCGAGAGCACTGTCTCGCCCGTTTACTCGGTACGTGTACCCTGTGAATCCAATACACTGTATCTTCAGTACACTGTCTATGGGAGTTACAGTGTATTGGATTCACAGGGTACACGTGTGATCAAGGCATCATTGCTACGCGCTACGCTCGTAACCAGTAGCATCGTTTTACTGCTTTCAAAGCGGCTTTGTAGCGATAATTGCCTATGAACACAGAACACACCTGGTGGGTTCTTGGTACTGAATGTGTTAGAAGGGCATGAACACATGTCGACGAATTTTCGCTTCAGTGTTAGTTGAAGTTTTCTCTGTTACTAAGACTATAAAAGTTATATAGAGTCTAAAAGTTAACTCAACCGCGTTGATACTAGAGAGCCACGAAATCGATACGTTCAAAAGCTACGCGACGTAGCGCTGCTACGCCGTAGACACTACGCCGTAGACATCTGATACAAATAAAATCAAGAGTCAAAGTCAACATTTCTTATTCAATTTAAGCATCAATTGATGCTCCTATGAACGTCGATGAATCTACCACCGGTTCGGAAAAACCCTGCTGAGGAGAAACCGGCAAGAAACTCAACAAGGTATATTTTTTTCAAACAGATCTACATTGTTATTAATTACATACATCTAAAGTATTTAATACAATTATTTTTTTAACAATGTAGATACGAGATCGCCAATGCGGATCGGAATTATTTAGAAACATCCCTTAATAGTCATTAATTTTATAGTAGGTACGCCTTACATATTAATGTCTTTTTCACAATGGATTTGAATTTTGCATCAGTTTGGACGGTTATTTTAAATTTACAACGTCTCAGTGCTTCCACACATTTCACATCGCTGTTGAAAATGTGAATCTCTATTCGTTACTTACAATAGAACAGATAGAAACTAACGGGAGCTCCATTCCAGCGCCTCCACACTGTCACAAAAGGCGGATTTATACGCGGCCAGTGAATCCGAAAGGCGGTCAACGCTTAATAGCGATCCTGGGCGCTTCCGGCCCTTAATAGAATGGACGGACTTACGTCGCCGAGGGTGCGAATAAACTGTTTATTTAAGTTAAGTTAGCTTTCGGGTCTTACTAATCGTATAGAAGCAGGTACTACACGTAATAGTTTTTTTTTTTTTTTTTTGAATGAGTCGCCAGAGGGGCCAAAGACGCGAAGTCTTTGCTGTTTTTTAACTTTAGGGTAGGAAGAGTGACTTGTGCTCGGGAAAAATCCCTTCGGACGAACTGGGAATGGAGGGCCCAGACAGTGTCCGACTTGCACGGACTAAAAAACCCGGTCACAAGTCCCCTTCTCTATTGATTATTAATACAAAAAACGTGTGCTTTATATTTTGAGGAGGGGAGGGGTAGGGAGGGGACTTAATCTACCCACAGTGTCCTGCCTCAGCCATTTGCTGGAAGGCCGGGAGAGGAGCATGCATTCTCCCGCTGGGCACTGGGGGGTGCTTAGGTCGGTCTTTTATGTTTTTACCCGTTGGTTTATTCCTTGACCGACCCTCGCCCGTTTCTGTACATTTACTTAGAGCTATTGGTTGGGTTGGTGGGATTTCCTGTCATATGCATTTATCTATAACTACGGGCTTCCTTTCTTTTGCCCTGCGATGGAAGGGTGGGTCGGAGATCTTTTGGGCCCATTGTGTGGCTTTGGATGCCATCTTTTGGGTGGGGCTACCCTTTATGCCTGATGGTTTTTTGGCATGCTGTGTGTTTTTTTGCGCTTGTCTCCTAGCGCTACCCTCTTTTCGTTACCGCTTCCATCGATAGTTTTCCTGCTATAATAATTCGGAGGGATGAGGAGTGCCCCCCGGACGGCTGGACGCCCCAGTGTCTCACAAGGGTCATGTGGAGCCCAGCGGATCCATACCCCAGCCAATGCTGAAGGGCCAGAGAAGAAACTTTTAGTCTCGATTCTCTGTTTAGACTTCCGCCGTTGCTCCCACGAGTTCCCCACCGAAACTACCGGGTGCGTCCTCCGTCCGGAGCTCACCTGTCGTATGGGCGGGAGATGCATATGTCAGGAATTCTTAGATCTAATTATACACTAACCAATATTTTACAGAAACTACTATACAATCCAATCAGTAAAAAAGGTTTGACAATTTTTTATATATACTGCAAACAGTGTCTAGGTCCAGGTGAAGCGAAAAGAGAATGGTTTTATAAGGAGGGAATATTGAATGTGTGTGTGTGTGTGTGTGTGTGTGTGTGTGTGTGTGTGTGCTACTTATTTCGAAGACATGCCACGCGAACCACTCTTTCCAGGAACTCTTTAGTGTGGTCTCTGTTCTTTGCCGATCCAAGCAAATCACTCCAGGTCGAGCTATCTTGAGTTACCTTGACTCCGGTTTTTTGCTCTAGCTCGAACCTTTGTGTGTCAAAGCGGGGGCATTCACAAACAATGTGCCAGATGTCCTCGTCTTTAGCCGGGTCACATATGCACGAGGGTGCATCTTTGATTTTGAAACGGTGTAGATAGGCTGCGAATCCTCCGTGCCCGGTAAATGCCTGAACCAAGAAATTTGTGAGTTTGAGTTTTTTTACGATGCTGTTTGCATCTCTCACTTGTGGGAAGAACTTCTTGGTTATTGCACCGGTCCCGGAGGCCTCGTAGCGGATCTGCCATTTTTCGACCGTCTCTAATCTTATTGACCTTTTGACGTAAGATATCGGCACCTCGTACACGTAATAGTTACTATGTAACAAATTAAATTTTAAATAATTATTACATATATAGAAAAATATTTTTCTAATTAAAATCATTGTCACTTTGGGGGGTTTCACTCCGCAGTTTAGGTACCTATGTTCGGCCGGCGTGCCTCCCGGGCAGGCGTATGGCAGTAGGTTGTCGCTCGGCTGTCGGTTCGCACGCTAGCCTCGTCGCGCGTAATAAAGCATCTTTTAATCTGTGATTTTTGCAACAAACAATGACTTAACGATCTTATAATTAACTTTCTTACTTACTAAAGGTAGTTTACTGAATAAATACACACTGTTATCTTTCTTGATTTATATCCACCTAAATATCGGCGATTGAGAACCCTGTGCCCTTGGTTTCGGGTCAGCGGTTCCCAACGGAATATGAACGCTCGTATCACACGATAAGTTTCAATTTCGCGTGCAAGCAGCTAACGGTCGTTAGAGTAGGTAAATTTTTATACCTAAAGTTGACTTTTGTTCGAGAGTGACCGTTCTGTACGCTAGTACTATTACTTATTCTGTGACGACACTTATTTCTTCTTATACGAATACAACATTGCCCAAATAACCGACCGACAGATTTAATTATAAAGTAAAGTAAGTGCTTGAAGGGATAAAATTCAAATCCGAGCTTAAAAAGTGGCTGATGGATAAGGTTTTTTACAATTTGAATGAGTTTTAAAGGGATCAGTAATTATTATGTTATCATTGTTGTTGTTGTAATTATTATTTGTACCTACATGTTATGGTCATATTGCAGTTTAGGTTATTATAAGTATATCTGAACATATTGTATGCCCGTAACGGGTAGCTGTTGATACTTTGTACTACATGTCGACTTTGTACACTCCTCACAGTTTATGCAATAAATATTTCTATTTCTATTTCTATTTCTAAACTACATTGAAAATACAAGCTCTTCAGGCTAGCTAAAAACCTTTTAGATCCAATCTCCACACGACTAGCGCGAACTCCCTAGGGTTGTAATCTCATTACTTACTCGTTCGTTCTTTGAACAGGACGCTCACACAGCTGCGCTCGATTCAATGGGATTACTAATCCCAAAATGCCACTACACTTGTGTTAAAGTTTCTTTGATATTAATCATTTCATAGGGACTATGATCCTACCAACCAACTGACGTACTTTTTATGAGCTGTCAAAACACGTTCTCCCGTAGATTTATTCTGGAAAAACGGTTCCCTTTTTAAAATATTTTTATTAACTTGTAATGTATGTAAGTATGTATGTACGGGTTCAAATCTTGGAAGTCAAATTTGACCCACTTCAAATTTGGTATACTAATGTAGGTTGGATGACAATGAAAGTACACCAAAAAGTACAATCAGCTCAAAAGCTTGCTTTAAAAATTACTTTTGTTAACAAAAACTTATTAAAAAGGTACTAAGGCGCTATGACTTGGTAAAGCAATAACTTTAATAACTCACGAAGCTTTTCGTATTCTAACTGTACTTCAACGTTCTTCGACAGCGTCTTCTATTATCCTACGAGAACTCATTTTCGGGATATTAAGTATCCTGAGTCTTAATCCAAACCTTTGGCCATCTGTGCCGAAAGACGTCCACTGCTGAACATAGGACTCCCCCAAAGGCTCACCAAACAGATCCGTCCCTTGCCATCAGCATCCAACGCAATCCCGCAACCTTAACCAGGTCGTCGCTCCATCTTGTTGGAGGCCTACCTACACTGCGTCTTCCGGTCCGTGGACGCCACTCGAGAACCTTCTGTACACCAAGTTTTATGTAAATCCGTGCAGCAGTTATCGCGTGATTGACTACTTAACAAACATTCAAACGTCCAAACATCCAAATTTCAAAACATCTAAACATCTTCACAAACTAAGTAACTCTTAACTTAGTAACTGGATTTATATCAGCCAATTCCCTTTTTAACATTCCCAAATAACGGAACAGAAGTTATTAAATACGCCACTTGAGTCGCGACGCTCGTCGCCTTTACGGCCTTGTCATAATAACTGAATGTTTACAGCTCAAGACTTGTAGGGAAATTGTTTGCGTAAATAATTTGGAGATTTTTATGTCTGGTCGTTCGTTAGAGCGACGTGGGCGCATTACGAATGTGGCACCGACGAGACAGACTAGACATTGATTGCAATCCCGCAAAACGGGATCACGCATTCCCGCGGGAAACCGCTGCTTTTATTAATCTGCTGGATCCCGCACCTTCAAAGCTCGGATCCGCGGAGCTCGCAAATTAAACATTTGTCACTAAAACTTTCGCGTTGTCAGGTTGTTCGTAAATGGCACTGCGCTGCGCACGTCTTTCTTTAGGTGGCGAGTGTTTTGCCAAACATTTTAAGAAAACAGATTACTAATTACTTATACTTAATTAATGGAAAAGATATAATTTCTGTTGCTTAATGTAAGAAATGTTTAATAAAAGTTGTTTTTTACACAAAAATCTGTAGTTTCAATTTGATTTTATAACATAACTAGCTTTTGCCCGCGACTCCGTCTGCGAAAAATTCGTTTATCGCTATCCCATGGGAACTATGCAATTTTCCGGGATAAAAACTATCCTATGTCCTTCCCAGGGCCTCTAGGAACCTCTATATGAAACTTCATCTAAATCGGTTCAGCGGTTTAAGCGTGAAGAGGTAACAGACAGACAGACAGACAGACACACTTTCGCATTTATAATATTAGTATGGATATAAATAATAAATAAATAAATAAATATTAGGGGACAATCTTACACAAATCGACCTAGTCCAAACTAAGCAAAGCTTGTACTATGGGTACTAGACGACGATAAACATACTTATATAGATAAATAAATACTTAAATACATAGAAAACATCCATAACTCAGGAACAAATATTCGTGCTCATCACACAAATAAATGCCCTTACCGGGATTCGAACCCAGGACCTCTTGCTTCATAGGCAGGGTCACTACCAACTAGGCTAAAGCGGTCGTTAAAGATGCATGATATGGATTTAAAGATGCGGGATCCCGCGTGCGTGATCCCGTGCGGGATTCATATCAATTCCGCGGGATTGAATGAGCTCCGGGTTTGCAATCTATACTAGACATCTTAAGCTGCATTTGCACGCTTGCCAACCTTCGACAACCTTTGACAAGCACAAGCGTTTTCTATTCCCGCGATCGATTTCTATCTTACCTGAAGAAGATATAACTCACTGATTCAGTAATACCTATTAATTCAGATTTTGAACAAACCAGACGGCAAAAGCAAATTCCATTCCATCTGATGCTGCAGCCGGATAGCATGCGGTCAGTTCCAGCCATTTCTTTAATCCTTGAATACCAGTGGTCTTCCTCAGGTGGTGTACAGAACGATCTCTTAGCAACAAGTGTAACAGCAGGCATCCAGAGGTCGTTCTTTTCGATCCGTATACCCAGATTATTGCCTGAATGATTTCCTTTTAAAAACTCTACTGATTAGGACTTTAGAAGCTATCTAGTCTATGCATTATGGTCCTGATTTTTGATTTTTTTTTTTTTTTTTTTATGTTAGTGTAGCCAGACAAACGAACTAGTGGGTCACCTGACGTTAAATGAACACCACTGTCCATAGACACTCGCAGCGCTTTACGCGATACCAGTGCGTTGTCGGCCCTGCAGAAAATTGTACACTCGCCTCTTAAAGGCCGTAACTCGATGGGAAGACCCCAGCGGGAAGCTCGTTCCAGATTTTGCAAGTTCGTGGCAAAAAAGACCGCTTAAAACGCACCGTCGAAGACTGCCATTCATCAACATGATGTCGATGAAATGAACGCTTACGACGGGAGGATCTGTAATGGAACCCCGCAGCTGGAATGAGGTCAAAGAGTTCCTCAGAGCATTCCCCGTTGTAGATCTTATAGAACACGCAAAGGGAGCTAACGTCTCTGCGGAGAGCAAGAGGATCGAGTTTAACGGAGAGTGAGGGGTTGCCGACAACTCGGCACGCCCTGCGCTGTATGCGATTCAACTCTAATGGGTCATCTGATGCCAAGCAAGTACGAAGAGCCTTCATATATGTTAGCCTAGAAGGATAAAATTGAATACATCTAGTTATATCAGTGCCAGAAATAAACATACAGTTGTTTATCCGGTCTTCCCGACTTTCGGCCTACCCGATTTGGCGATATTGAATTATTCAGCTACTTACCCTTACCGAAATATAGAAATGTTATTTGATTTCCGATGTGTTTATTTTCAGCCAATCGCAATTGAGTGCCGTTACACACGCTAACAAATGTGTGTTTGAATAGTTCATTTATAGAAGCACTTGAACGCAATGTTTTTGTAATATAGTCTATACTAATATTATAAAGAGGAAAGATTTGATTGTTTGTTTGTTTGTTTGTTTGCATTGAATAGGCTCCGAAACTACTGGACCGATTTCAAAAATTCTTTTGCCGTTAGAAAGCTAGATTATCACTGAGTGACATAGGCTACTTTTTACCGCGGGAAAATACCTTTTCCTACGGGAAAATTAATTTATCGCGGGCGAAGCTGCGGACCGAAGGCTAGTCTATACATATAATAAATATGTAACAAGTCGGTGTCTGTACATTGAAGATATTTGAGAAAAACTGTCACTTGGGCTATTTACTAGCGCAATAGAACCCAAAACAATGTTTTTTAGAATTATTGTCTGTTTGTCTGTTTATCTGTTTGTCTGTGCGCGCTAATCTCAGAAACGGCTTAACCTAGAAGGATGCGGTTTTCACTGATATGTTGGTATTTTTTTGGATTAACATTTAGTGTTTGTTTCATTTGAATCGGTTCACAAATAAGAAAGATACGTCTATTTTAAGAATTTATAGAACAGTTTTTAGAAGTAGTGACTTGGGAGTAGGTACGGCGGTGAATGTGAACGCGGGTGTGCGGGGGGGGGTTCGGTGGGGGGTCGGTGAGGGGGGGGAGGTTGCGGGGGGGGGGTGCGGGTAATTTTTTTTTATGTCGAGGAACTAAGGAGAGCCATAATTGATGAAAAAGCAAATTGATAAAAAAAATAAGCTGCCCACATTACTAATTCCACGCGGACGGAGTCGCGGGCAAAAGCTAGTATTAAATAAAGTAATTTATTTCATCTGTCCTGACACTTACCTACTAGAAACTCTCTACAATTTTATCAGAATGATCATTATGTACACTCTTATCAAATTACGTTGACACTAAGCTAAACCGAGGACAGACAGCCATGGCGAAACTATACGAGTTCCGTTTTTAAAACAAAGATAAATTCAACCAAACTTTATAGCGTTTTGTTTACCGTTTCCAAATACATAATTAGGCTATTTGAGTAAGGCTTCCGTCTGGCAACGATACGAACTTCAGAAGTCGGCGCCGGTCGCCCACCGTCTGATTTACAAGGCAATTGTGCCAATTTAAGTCCGAAGTACGCACAACACGAGTTTTGCCGGGTTGCGGGCGTATAAGTTGCGAGACGATCCAATGAGAGGCACGGCCAAGTGCCAAATAATTTCTGTGTAGGAGCTATACTTCATTTAATTTAGCATTGAAAAGCACAACAACATTATATTGCGGCTCGTGAACTGTAATCTCTTTACAATTTGTACTAGAGTAACAATTGACAACACGCAAATAATGTGGCATTAAAACAATTTTATTTTGCGGCTCCCAGACTATTGTACTGTACTATTTGCTAGGTAAGAAATAGTTGACCAGACGCAATATAATGTTGTTGTTCTTTTCAATGCTAATTTAAATGAAGTATAGGGTTGATGTGTCGATGTCATGGAGAAAAAACTCGTGAAATAAGATCATTGACCATTGACCAAGCGAGCGTCTCCGCTTCAGCATGGGCAAAAATGCTTTCGTTTTCGATCGATTTTTGTGATATTTCGTGAGCAGGTCCGATAATTATTATATGGATTTTCGTCTAGAATGGACATACACAAAACACAGACAATACTAATCGGATCAATGGGATAGACAAAAGCGGAAAAAGCGTCTAGTTTTCTTTTTTCTTTTGCGTTTATCTGCTGCAGCCTATACTTTTAGCGTCTTGATGATTTGTAAATCAATATGTCATTTATTACATTTATAGCACAGCTGACCAAGTAATTCCTTTACCACCCTAAGGTTCAATGTTATTTGTAGCTTAAAACATCAAAGGCTATTTTCACTCACAAGTCATTGTGACAATCAACCTTATGGTTTTTCCTCTGACATAAGAACTGTCATAAAAAATGATAAAGAACTTAACGCTGGCAAAATTGTCCCATTGAACACAAGCCAAAAAATAAAGCACTTATACTTGGTCGACTATATACATATTTAACAAAAAGCTGCATAGCTTAAAAGCTTTAAAATTTAGACAGTCGCGATCGTACATCGTACAGTCAAGGATTTTAATTGATAGGCCACTTGCCACTGTTCGTAATTTAGCCGCGTAATGCAAATCGGGTTTAGCCGCTTATGCTCGTATTATGCTGATTTGCATTACGCGGCTAAATTACAAACAGTGGCAAGTGGCCTATCAATTAAAATCCTTGACTGTACCGAGGACTAAAGTACGCCCCCATAATTATTACATGGGTTGGCACACCACCACAAATCCATATAGCGAAATGTAATGGTTATAATTTGGCTTTTACGTCGTCGTGAAATCATTTAGTTGCGAATGGACCCTAGGCGGAGTGCTTGAGTAAGCCGGGTTGACTTTATTGCCCGGTCTGGGGATTGCCTGGGTGCTTGCCAGCCAGACGGGCTGTCTGTATTTGTTGGGTGTTGTTTGTACTATATCGTTTGTATTGTGCGCAAGATACATGATCATATGGAGGATAGAAAAAGTATATGAGTGTTTTAGGCGGCGCATCTACCGTATGCGAGAAAGCGGAGAGGTGGAAAAGTTGTTTTCTGGTAGATTACTCTACCTCTCAGTTTCCTCTCATGTCTTTTTTGGATGCGCGAAGGTATATGATATTTGACAAAATGAGTCCAGAATATTTTAGAAAGGGATTGGGTTCAGTACTTCATCAAGCTATTATTAGCTTTTACGGTGAAGGGAAACATCGTGAGGGAACCAATCCGAATTGGGCTCGCGTGGGAACTACAGCCCAAGCTCTATCATTCTGAGAGGAGGCCTGTGCCCTGCAGTGGGACGTGCGTGTATAGGCCAAGATGACGACGACTTCAATTGCACACTCTGTAAAAGATTTCTAATTTTTTTAATTTTGTCTGACATTACCCCGGCGCCACACATAGCACAAATGTTTCAACACATATTTGATCACATGTGAAGCACCGGTATTTGCTTAGAACAAATAAGCAAATACCGGTGCTTCACATGTGATCAAATATGTGTTCAAATATGTGTTGAAACATTTTTGCTATGTGTTGCGCCGGCTTTAGATTAATATTCAAAGTGTTGTATGTAAGAGTGAAGAATCTTGGGTGAGAGTGTGTTACCCACCCACTGGACGAAATATTCCGCAAAAAAATGTTAGGTATGTGATACCATTTGTGTATACAATTCCAGACCACGATCATTACAGTCAAGTAACTTATATTACATAACAATTTGAACTTTTACAAACCCCCTTACTCTAAACGCTATTAAATGCATTGAGTGCATTCCGCATCATTCACCCCATACCGATTAAGGCGTACATGCCTTTCTACTCTCACCGACGGTTTATGATGTCGTTAATATTTACTACCGTATTTATACCGCTGTTACAGTACTCTATGCGTATGGCGGGTTGAAAGGCGAATAGGACATTTTGTTGGTCGTTTATCGATTTCAAGAAAGCGGAGATCCTTCGTTCGTAGCGCAATCCGTTCAGTGGTTTGGGCTGTGCATTGATAGATTAGTCAGTCAGTAACCAGTGCCATTTATATATAAGTACAGAAGTATAGATATGATGCAAAAGCCTTTACAGAACCCTAAAAATCAAGTCAAGTCATGCTTCAATGAATATAAATAGGACGCCCAAGCCTGACATCCCTTAGCCTCGCGTTTCATGAGTCATAAAGACGGAACAACTACCTCTGACCTTTGCCATCGATCGCGTCTCCGTCAGCTCAAGACTTGGCCGGGAGCCAGTATCACGATCCTGCCATAGTTGTACTGTCCTATACTCCATTTAATTTAGAATTATAAACCACAACAACATTATATTGCGGCTAGTGAACTGTAATCTCTTTACAATTTGTACTAGAGTAACAATTGACGACACGCAAATAAAGTGACATTAAAACAATTTTATTTTGCGGCTCCCAGACTATTGCACTGTTTGTAACTATTTGCTAGGTAAGAAATAGTTGACGAGCCGCAATATAATGATGTGGTTTTTAATTCTAAATTAAATGAAGTATAAATGATCGGCATTTTATTCCTATTGATATAGTTAGTAAGACTATGGAGTAGTTAACACGTTAGTTGCTGTGAGAATCATCGGTGGGATCAGGTAATCTTTTCTGTGTGGGCCGTGAGGATCACTTGGTGGGATCAAACAAAAGTTAATTTTTTAGGGTACCTATTGTTTTAGGGACTATTTTGGGGGCCAGAGTCAAACTGTGAATGTTATTTAGTAGAGGAGGGTTTGGTTATTTATATATAAGTAGATAGATATATAGTAGATATGATGCAAAAGCCTTTACAGAACCCTAAAAATCAAGTCAAGTCATGCTTCAATAAAAAAAACATATTTCGAATTTTTAGATACCGTAAAACCACATACCTAACTATAGTCCTAGCCTGCAACAATAGTCCAATTTTCATCCTTACATTATCCTTAAAATATTATAGCTACATGGCTAGACTAAAGCAAATTATTTTAGGCCTAACAACATAATTATATACCCAGAAATAATAGCAGTAAGCTATAATATTTTAAGGATAATATAAGGACGAAAATTGGACTATTGTTGCAGGCTAGGACTATAGTTAGGTATGTGGTTTTACGGTACTTAGCTTTTGTTAGGCTTCTAAAATTGGTAGACTATCAATACTTTTTTTTTGTCTCTTGTGTGCAAATTATTTGTACCATCCATATACTATCCATACTAATATTATAAATGCGAAAGTGTGTCTGTCTGTCTGTCTGTTACCTCTTCACACTCAAACCGCTCAACCGATTGAGACAAAATTTGGTATGGAGATAATTTGAGACCCAGGGAAGTACATAGGCTAGTTTTTATCCCGGGAAATTGCATAGTGTCCGCGGGATAGTGATAAACCAATTCTTCGCCGACGGAGTCCGCAGCAACAGTTAGTTAGTTAAAAATAAAACATTACTTAGTTCGTTCCATGAATAGAATAAAAACACAGTTTTGTGTGTTACGTTAATTTGACGCCTGTGACCTCAGTAACAGGGCGTTTCTGTGAGCGTCACCGGTGGGGTCACTAAATTTGTATGGGCTGCCAACGTGTTAACCATCCTTGATTTGCTTGTGACTGTGCTCTTTGTAAAACAATCGAACATTTCCGCCCACTCTAGTCAGACCTTCCCTGATCTTTGATCCTGCTTCAGCCGTCGGTCAGAGAGCCTTGTAAGTCGGACTTAAAACGTAGCGAAGAAATTTCACGCACACAAACGGAGCGCATAAAAGCTCCCTTAATATCTAAAAGTTTTCTTTTCGGAGCTTCCCACTAATTAACGGCCATGGAAGCTCATTGTGTATCAGATTGCGCCATTAATTAGTTCGTACCAAAATAATGAACATAATGTGGCCATGAAAACAATTTATCACATTATTTACACGTTTTTGTTTTATCAAACGTATTTATTTGTTGTACAAGTATTTATGTATGTGTAGTTGGTTGGTTGGTTAGATCATTTTATCAGAATCATTATTTCCTAACAGCAAAATTTCCATTCCCATTTTTTCCCAATGTTGTTTTTTACGGAAGCTTAAATATTTTCACAATCCCGTTTTTCCCCAATTTTGACACAGAAACATAAGTAGGTTTAGATTGTCTTAAGTTTGCATCGGCCAGCAGGCTTATTGTCTAACGCTTCTGACGCTTGCCTTCGCAATCACTATTTCTTTCTGTCAAACGGTAGAAGTTGATGACAGAAAGAGATGGTGAAAGCGAAGGCAAGCGTCAGAAGCGTTAGACAATACGGCCTCTGAACCGCCAAACGAACAGAGAAGTAGGAGCTCCGCGCTAGCGTCCGTCGATACTGTTTCCATGTCGATTCAAATTGGGAAAAAACGCAATTCTGGTATTATAGTCAAACCATTCTAACCAACCCTCGTCCTTTCATTATATTACGATTCATTTAATTCAATGGTAACTTTGTGTGCTTATTGTGTCCTTTTGATCTATAAATCAGTGTTATGCGATAGCGATAGTCTATCGATAGTACCGTGATACTATCGTGGCCTTGAAAATCAGTCATACTATCGATAGTCCTATCGAAACTATCGACAATTAACGATACTATCGATAGTATCGATA
This sequence comes from Archips xylosteana, assembly GCA_947563465.1. Classification (NCBI taxonomy): domain Eukaryota; kingdom Metazoa; phylum Arthropoda; class Insecta; order Lepidoptera; family Tortricidae; genus Archips; species Archips xylosteana. The sequence continues at coordinate 1,408,092 of OX387364.1, read as the reverse complement.
GTGAAAATTAGGCGATACTATCGATGGTATCGATTGTTGAAAATAAGTAATACTATTGCTAAAGGTCAATAGTATCGATTGTCGAACATGTCAGTATATTGGTTACATCGATAGTATCGACCAAGTTTAATAGTATCGCCTAATTTTAACTATCGATACTATCGATAGTATTGCAGCATGTCGATATTTTCGATAGACTATCGACGCTATCGGCTGTTTCCTCAAATTCAACTATCGATAATGATAGTTTCAAGTGCAAGCAACAACACAGCTATAAATAAACATACTATGAGTAGTCGTCCTAAGCCTGTATATCATAAATGGAATTCCAGTATTCTCGCTAAGCGCAGGCCCTCCCCAGAGTCATGTTAGGGTTGTGCTAACTACCCACAATTAAGTTTCACGCTAATTTCGGTCGACGTCGCTCTCGAAACCGGAATGACGTAACACACATACTGCGTGGGTTGACAAAATATGCTCTAGAGTCATTAGATCGATCACTAAACTCCTTGGAAGTAAAAAAACGTTGTTTGAACCTGGGATGTACTGTCGCGGAAGAAAAGGTTCGTCACTTTTCGACTCTATGTCAACGAGTTAAGATCGAAAAGTGACGAACCTTTTCATTCTGCTACTAATTAGGTTTAGAACTTTATGTCTCATTAAGAATTATAAACAAATTCACTTACATGAGAACATAAAATATAGAAAAATTATAAGAAACGAGCGCACAGTAACAGATTGACTTATTTAAATAAAAGTGGGTACATTCAACTTAAGCTAGGTAGGCACAAGTTGACATCATAGATGCGTAAACAAATCTTCGTTGATGCGGCAATTCGGAATACAAATTTTAACTTATCTTTAAAATAAAAATCCAAGTTCAAGATAAAAAAAGCTAGTTATAAAAGCTGTAGATCGACCCTAGCACTGTATTCTAAATTGTAATAATGTTATCTACTGTAAAAATACTTTTTAGAATTATAAAATGGCAACATCGCAACATTAAGGCGTGTTGCACTGTAGGATTTTTCAAAATTATTTTTTACAAAAAAATAAATAACTCGCAAACCAAGCCGAATCGACTTCATTACTAATATTTTTGGGACGAGTGACCACGGTCGCTGCAATGTGGTAGAATCGCCGAGGTAATTTTAGCAATAAGTAGTAATTAAGTCCCGAAAAATATTTCTTTTTGTCTATACTTGGTATGTCTGAGAATAGGCGTAGGCAATTTTTTATACCTCTATTCTTCTCAGACGAAACAGCTAGCATATTTATAGGAAGCCTTACGCCATTTCAACTCTAAAGCTTCAATAACAGATAAAAATAAAAAATAAAATAAATAAATATTAGGGGACAATCTTACACAAATCGACCTAGTCCCAAACTAAGCAAAGCTTGTACTATGGATACTAGACGACGATAAACATACTTATATAGATAAATAAATACTTAAATACATAGAAAACATCCATAACTCAGGAACAAATATTCGTGCTCATCACACAAATAAATGCCCTTACCGGGATTTGAACCCAGGACCTCTTGCTTCGTAGGCAGGGTCACTACCAACTAGGCTAAAGCGGTCGTTATCCCTTATGCCTTTACCTTTTAAGGGAACTGTAACCATTTAGGGGCTAATAAATTGACTGCAACAAAAGATGTACCCACGAACAATGCGGAACCAATATTATAGAGCGTCCAGGGGTATCTAATATCTTTTGTGCCCTTTTAACGCTATTAAAACCGTTGATTGGAAATTTGGCGTGTTTATGTTTGGGGAAAAGTGATGCTTACGTGGTTTTACGGAGATAATACCATACTAGCTACCTATTACCTGTGGCTTCGCTTACGTAAACCATTAAATCTAGCAGTCAAAGTTCCGGGATTACTCAAAAAAAACCGTGGGAATTCCCAAAAGTTACATCGTGCTCTTCATTAACGTTGCATGAAAAACACCCGTGTCTGATTTTATGCCTCTGAACCTAGCGGTTAACATTTTGGAATTTTACCGCCCGGCCACGACTTCGCGCGTTTGGCGGCGCGGCAAGCGTTTTCTGTGTTCATTGCGCGGCCGAGACGCTTGCCGTACAGTGGTTACCTGGCGGCACACGCAATGAACTGATAAAACGCTTGCCGCGCAGCCAAACGCGCGAAGTCGTGGCCGGGCCGTTATCCTGATCCCGTGGGAATATTGGGAAAGAAAGTAGTCTATGCTATGTATTATCCAGATGTTCGGCTATCTATGTACCAAAATTTCATCCAAATCCGTTCCGTCGTTTTAGCGTGAAGGAGTAACAAATAGACACATGCACTAAAAAATTTTCTCGTAAGTATATGATATTACTAAGATACGGGCATACTGCACAGTGGCGAAAGGTACTAACAACCCGATTCCCCCCGGGTTGACTAAACTTTCGAAGTTACCAAACGCTTCCCTTCCATTATTGCACTTTCATGAAGAGGATAAATGGGTTTTAGGTTTTTTTTTGCTCCGGCTTTACTTTCAATAATGTTCATGCCCCGCATGCTTACTGCATAAGTTATTTTTACCCTATTTGATTGACCTTTATCTCTCTTGACGGATAGTGCAAATATAGTAAGGCCAAAGACGTAATTTACCGGTGGGGAGAAGGCATAATAGACACAATTATCACAAATTCAGATTATGATACCCAAGGCGTCTTCATGTTGGCTTCGGCTCTATTAACTGCCTTTCTAATTGGCCCCTTGGGTTCGTGATCGGAAACCGTGCCAGTACTTTATAAACTCAAAATAAATGTTAAATCATTAAGTAATCTAATTATTTGAATAAATGCTTGTGGAATTTTTTTCCTTTATTTAAAACATACCTTTATCTGGCCTGGGGCCTGTTGCATAACAAAGTACAACTAATATTACAAGCGGAACTCTCGCTTCAGTTATATTAACTAGAAAGGGAGTCGCTTGTAATATAAGTTGTACTTTGTTGTGCCACAGGCCCCTGATGAATGCTATGATATATCTAGGCCGAAGACGGAAGTTTTTTCGCTATAATTCTATCGCGACGCGTGTGGCCGTGGCATGCGTACCTACCATGAAAAATTCAGATAATTCCAGAAAAACAAATTAATAATTGATGGTTCCAAAGGAAGAACAGCGCTGTTCGCAAGACCGGCAGTTTGCTGATTTGAGTTCATTTCCTGACATGCACATTTTTTTATACTTGTTGTACGAATAAAATGTTTTCTTTCTTTCAGTATACCTGCTGCCTTAGAATAGAACCTAACTGTTGGATTTTGGCGTGGTCGTTTTATAACTTTGGGGGTAGTTGCAATAGAGAGATCTCTCTCCAGGCAGATGTTATGCCTGGGGACCGAAGTCCAATGGATGAAAGTTGGAAGTTGTATTTATGCAGCTGAGTTGAGAAACTTCGATAGCGTGATGTAGGATTGTAGTAGTTAGTTCCTTATGTGAGACTAGATGGCGCTAGTAGTCGCTACATAACTAACAATCAATTCAGTTTCAGGCTATGTCCTATGCGTCATTTAAAAATAAGTGTTCAAGTTGATAATTTTGTTTGTCGTAGAAACACATTCGTGTTCAAAGTAAACAAGCTCGCGTCCAGTAAACAAGAGTAACGATTGGACGTGTTTAGGCAAACAGGACTCGGAAAGTGCTCATTTAAATTGGCGCCCTCGAATTATTAATGTCAACTGCGAAATAACTTAGTACTATAATAAATATCACGGGACAATTCACACCAATTAACCCAGTCCCAATGTAAGCTAATCAAAGCGTGTGTTGTGGGTACTAAGCAACGGATAAACATACTTATATAGATAGATATATACTTAAATACATATTATTAAACACCCAAGACCCCAGAACAAACATTCGTATTTTTCATCACACATGGAAACACGGGAATCGAACCCGGGACCTCGAGCTTCGTAGTCAGGTTCTCTAACCACTAGGCCATCTGGTCGTCAAACTATGAACTATCATCATCATATTAGCCAAAAGACCCCTGGACCCTAGGGTGAAACAACAACTTATCCTTAACTTATTCTAGGATTAATGCTAATACATATATATTTTTTTATTTTTATTTTTTCTTAATACTTAACAATATAATTAAGCAGTTCTTCCTAAAGTACATTATTTGGCCTTTTTTCCCTTCTATAAAACTAAGCCTTCCATATATTCCTTGACAGTATAAAAGCATTTTATCATTAAAAACCTCTTTAACCTCTTCACAAATGTGTTATATTTTTCTTCATTTAAAATATCTTTAGGTAACGTCGATCTGAGCCTTAAGCACCGTTTGTATGGTCTAAGGTTTGAAATAAATCGTTTAACCCTGGATTACCGATGACAGTTCCATACATTTTGACAATACTTACTTAGCGCTTAACTCGGAGTTATATAGTTAACTCTGCCCGTTGCAAGTCCGCTAAAATAGAAGTGCCACCCGGTTTATGGGTCTCCTTGTCATATTTCCTTTTAATCTTTTAGTATCCCCTCGTAATTCCAACTTTACTTGAGCTTCAGAAGATTTTTCTTCCAACTTGGAAGTGAGAGTTATTTTACGAGTTAATACTCCGAGCGGGAGAGAAGAGATTACTTTATTATTTTTAACGCTTTTCTTTCTCAGTGCTACGGAGTTACCTCTATAAACAGTGCTTTTTAATTAGTTCTGATGTTAATTAGTAAATGACTTCTGAGCTCGGGTTAGTGTATGGGTTCAGCACACGTTCCGGATACATGGAGTCCCAGCAATTTGTCTTCTGGTTTGATTAATGTGTTATTTGGTTACATCATTTTGGGTGTTATGAGTATGCTTTGGTGGCAGACCCGCGCATGACTGTGTGAGATAGAATTTCACGAACGAGTATGGACCCATAACAATTAGGTATCTCGAACGTAATGCCAAGATCACACGTACCGAGTAAAATCGTGCGAGTAGCATTACATTGCGGCTCTCAATCGGTCACTTGTAACTCGTTAGCCCCGCGGCCCTGCAATGTAATGCTACTCGCACGATTTTACTCGGTACGTGTGATCTTGGCATAAATGTTCGAGGGGTCTGTCCACTAACGAGCGAGCGCTAATGGAGACGCATCGCCGCGCAAATTATAACGAACGAGGGTATTTGCATAATTAGCCGTGCGAACCAGAGGAATTATTGTTTGGGAGACGCGCAAAAGTATCAAAAACACCGTAAACTTTGTAGGGCATTTGCATTTTGAACTGAACTGTTCTACCCATTATACCCTTTACTTTTATATTATAGCCAGCCTAATAAGCAGCTGCTATTGAAAGAGTGTTTTCCACCTTTGGAATTGTTCATAGTAAATTAAGAAACCGCCTGGGAATTGAAAAAGCTGGAAAAATAGTATTTTTGTTTATATTATAATAATAACATTGATGTCTCTCAGGTTTAAAAGAACCTTCAACATAATATAATTTCTAAATCTATCTTTTTTTATGTTGATTTCGGTTAAAAATATCTGATTTAAAACATGCTTTAAATCAAAATTACTTAATCGTGCCAACCCTGCCTAATGGTACGTTAGATCTGACAGTTGGAATTGAAACTCCGAGTGTAATGAATGAGTATTTCTGTGGCAGACTAGATGGCGTTAGTAACGCGAGGTTTATTTGACAACTTTGATATTTGCGTCGCGTTTGGAATTGGTTCATAAATGAGCCAATCGCAAGCAAGACTGTAACGTCAAACGGACCTGACGATACTAACGCCATCTAGCGATATTCTACTTGACACAAAACCCCCATTCAAATTGCAATTTCCAGGGACTAAATTCAGGAACGGCCCAACACGGTTTGGACGCGGTAATTCGATCGTTTGCGAGAAAATAGGGATGAACTGCTATTCAGGAACGCCAAAAATCACTGGTTTGCAAGAGGTTTGAGCTGAGCTTGGGATGAGTCTTATTTTCCTAGAAAGAAAAAAAATAAGAATACAATAGAATAGAAATCATTTATTCATATAAAAAAAAAAACAAATACAATTTAAATTTCAATAAATGCGCCAAACTGGAGTGACCAGTTTGTTGGCGCGCCACGCTCAAATCAAATTACTACTTAACAAGGTTTATAAGGTTAGAGTTATTCTAATGCCAATGATATTAAAATTAATAATTAGCGAAGACATGCATATTAACACTAAGACGAAGCAAGTTAAATTACCAACCACTTTTGCTACTTGATATACGCCTCTTATAGTGCATTTTTAAGCTTATTCTTAAATGCTGCTTTACTTATATTATCATACGGAAACTTTATGGTATTAAAAATTCGAGGAGTCAAATAGTCCAATGTTCTTTCCCCATAGTAATTACAAGTTTTTGGTTCAACATCAGACTCATCCCAATCTCAGATTTTATAGCTGTTGGCTTTGTTAACGTATTTGTTTCTCTTATTGAATTAAAGTTTTTAGGGTTCCGTAGTCAACTAGGAACCCTTATAGTTTCGCCATGTCTGTCCGTCTGTCTTTCTGTCTGTCCGTCCGCGGCTAAGCTCAGAGACTGTTAGTAGGTAGATATTAGGGTATCTAGATACAAATGAGATATCTAGATCCCCTAATATCCACTATTCAAGAAGTGAATTACCTATAAGTATCTATTCAAACACTGATTTTACAGTCATTCAAATGCCCAATATCTACCATTAAAGAAGTCAATTACATCTATTTAAAAACTGATCTTACATGTATTCAAATGCGAAAACTTATATTTTATTCGATTATTCATCTCATTTTTTTATATTGAAAAGTAATTCCATATCTATGCGAAAAGTCATTACCAACTTAACTTTATACTAAATACGTTTAGAGAATTTGATTAGTATGTTCGTGTTATCTATTAATTTTATGACAGTTACCTACTTAAGTATAATTAAGTGGAGAGCCTTGGGTGAGGCCTATGTCCAGCAGTGGACGTCTCTCGACTGACATGATGATGATATTGATGTTAATGAATTATAAAGAATATATTTGTACAACTCGTCTTTCATATTATCTATTTAAGAATCTTAATCAACAATTATTAAAATTGTAAATTGTAATGCATCGCAATAAGAAATCGTATTGCTTGTGTTTCACATCAGCACTTGATGATAAATACACATCAGAGACTAAAGTCTTGTTGTTATGTAGGTATAAAATGCAATGTAAGCATTCCACGTTTGGAAGCGTGCTGCATTCCTTATCATTGTTTAATTATAGCACCATTGTAGGTACCTATAGAGCCAGTATGTTAAAAGGTTTTGTTGAGCTATTGATACAGCGATAGATTAACTACGCATGTTTAACGAGTGCCTGTGCCTATGAGTCCCGGTTCGATTCCGGCCGGCACCCAAATTTGATATGGCTGAATATGATATGACATATTAATTAATTATGAGCTTCTGTGGTTAAGGATATGAATAAATGAACAAAAATTATATGTCAGATATTATTTATTTACAGAAAGAAAAATAGTTAAAAGTTATCAAATTTATGCATAGTAAATATATTAGGTATACAAATAATTACCTTACTGTAATCTATTTATACAATCATAGGTTCTATTGATTAGGTACGGCAAACTTATACAATTTACTATTACAATATTGTATAATTATTGGTCGAGCCCGCCGATATGGAGCTCTCAATCTTATCTAAAACGTCACGTGTTGCCTCGTACACATTGTCTAAAAGCATATTTTTCACGACGTATTGTGCGCATAGCTCTGCATTACAATTACACATTTGGTCCCCATTTTCTATTCGGTCACCATTAAATATCTCGATTTTTATTATTTTTGAGGCACCATCCCGATGCGGTTTTTTGATAAATGAGTAGACTGGGGGCTCTGCTCTTCTTTTAAGTCCCAGGCGGCGTTCAGCTGCAGGTTTTCTTTGTGCTGCAGCGTCCGGTATAAAGTTGAAAAGATGTTCCGATGTATCCTAAAATGGAAAGAAATCATTTTAATTAATAAACACCTTTCTTTAATGAAATCTCTGATAAAATAATGGTTAGGAAATGTCCATTAATTCGTCAGTTGGGGATAACCTAATAAGAATCTATTTATTCCTCTAAAACAGCACCGTGCCTGACTGACTCACTGACAACGCACATCCTAAACCACTGGAGCTAGATAGATACTTGAAATTTGGTAGACATATACCTCGCGTATCATTGAGGTAAATACCCTACTAACTAGAGAACTAGCATTTTATTTCACGAGGCGAAGCCGCGCGCATAAGCTACGCTAGTGGCTTATTGCTTCTATGTGTATTCTAATAGAATTAAAATTATAATTATAAACACTTTAATAAATAGAATTATATATTTACTTGGAGCAATTTATAAACTATTTAATTTAAACACGTATAATTTTAAACAGAAATTATTTAGGTACTTACCGACATTTCGTAAGAAGACTGCTCACTTTTAAAATGATTTTAAGACTGATTTGACCCTTAAATCAGGGGTTTATATATTTGACCAGAATTGTGTTGTTAAAGTTCAAAATAGATTATTTATGGGATATGAAGTCAATAATTCAAATAAGGAAAGTCATATGGAGCGTTGCGCGACAGTAGTAAGTTGATTCCGTCTGTGTTTACATTCACACATAAAATTATAAGGTTTGTCTGTCCGTTCAATAAAATATTAGGGCGTACATATGTATACGAGTGGGTCTTATTCCATAACAAATAAGCCCGATACTAAGTGTTAAATAATATTACTAAGCGGAGACACAGGAAAATGCTAGTATGCTTAGAGCCCGTACACACAGCTTCAAGTTTTGTCGGATCTACTAACTATCGGACTGCAAAACCGGATAGCGTGTTCACATGACTGTCCGGTTTGTAGGATCCTTCGCCCCGGACACAAGTATTAAAATACTGTTACCACTAAATCGGATCCGCAATTTTATCGAACGACCGGACCGATTTGTGACCGCAAATCGGATGACGCATTTTTAGGATCCGTTTTATTGCCGGATCTAACCGTATGCTTGTGTGAACGCGTGCATTGAAATACTGTTACCACTAAATCGGATCCTACAGAACGGTTCCCGTAAAGAATCGAATGTCTCTGTGTGAACGGGCTCTTACTTGAAGCACAAAGTAATAAATATGGCTCTGGCGTATATGTGATGTCTTATGCACTAGGAAATAGATTTGAAAATAACACAAAATAGTGTTATGAATTTTCATTACACAGCGTTTCTTTTCTGGATGTATGCTGACAGTGCTTCTTCGCATTGTACCTTCAACACAAATATGGAAGTTCGTGACGTGGATTGGGCTCTATATAAACTAGCATTCGGGATTCAACACCATTACACAGATCTCCATCCTACGGGACACTAATAAGCTAACTCCAGAATCTGCCCAGGAAAACCCATTCTACTGACATGTAAGTAAATTTATCTTATTCTTTGATTTGAAACCACTGATCGATTCGAATAGATCCTTTACTTCAAGACATTAGTGATAAATGCTGACTCTTTTTTAAATTACTGATCATTTATTCTATATTGAACATCTATTAACAATAATGATCATCTATAAATTCAATTAATGTTTTATTCGATTAATACATTATTTCATTTAGTTCAGACAATTAGTTTGTGTTGAGTGAAATTATTCATTCTATGATGATGATGATGATGATGATGATGATGATGATGATGATGATTGATCCTTTAACTCCTCGTGGAGCACAGGGCCTCAACCGCCCTCATCCAGGCTTTATTCTATATTAAACATGTATTTAAATTAATAATCATCTATTCATTCAATTAATGTATGTATGTATGTAAGTATTACCCCGCAGTAGAGAACCTATACAAATGTTTGTTACCCGAATCACAGATGTTTATGATCTGTATTATGTCGTAGTCTCACGTTGCACTCATTCATAATAAAGGGTATATAATCCTATTTGCACTAACTACGAGCAGTCTTACGGATAACTATGTGTTTTATTCAGCAATTTAGAACTTTTCCCACTCAAATAGATCTTCGATTGATTAATAAGTACTTTAACTGTAATCACCATTTAGCTTAAAATATAAGCTAGCGATCATATTCTTATAATGGTCTTAAAAAGTTGCCTGGAAGAGATCGGTCTGAAGCGATAAGGCCACCGATTGTTTTCCTTGAAAAATGTTCCCTATGTAGGTACTTGTTTTCTGTGTTACTTACTATATGGCGTACAATAAAGTGTCATTGTATTGTATTGTAATTGGTCGTCTCGTCATTTACTCGAGGTGATTGAATTTAGTGATTAAGTATGACATCTCAGATAGCCGATAAGTCATTAAAACGTTTTGGTTAGTTCAAAAGCATCCTACCTATTTTAATTATTGTAATGCATTATCCATGCATTTTTTATTATTAATTAAAATGTAGCTTGTAAAGTTTCTTTTGTATGTGTGCTAATTTAATAAATATTTCATTTTCAGGTCGAATGCTGAGCTTTTCGCTTCTGACAGCGAGTTTGAAGCAGTGCAGCCCAAGCCCAAGAAATCATCCAGCAAGCGTATGAGGGCCGTGAGTACTGAGCGTTGCGCGCCTACGGCTTCGACTTCAGGCGGGAAGACCAGCGAGGCACGTGCCCCCAAGAAAAATAAGACCACCGTTATCAAACCCATCTCTGATGTTATGAAGCCATCGGTGTCAGACTTGTTTGGAAGTGATAGTGACGAAGACGACGGCACGGTTCCATCCGAACCAAAGAAGGGTACACCTATTTACTCTTATATGACAAGAAGGCTAGCAAACGGTACTTCTCGTCAATCAAACGAAACCAAAACAGGATCTCATTACATAGAGCTTAAAGTCTATTCGTGTAATGAGATTCAAAATGTACAACCCATGAATAGGTGGCGGCATAGCATCGTGACTATTAAAAATAGAACTAACACTGGTACTGAGGCTTGGTCCCATCTCACTGAGTTTATTGCTGCCACGCGAAAAGAGTTCAAGCTTTGCCCACCAACTTTTACTAGTAATTATTATTGAGCCATTCCAAAATGTATTACTTATTCTTATTACCTACATTTAATTCAGTTTAGTAAACGTTTAGTAAGTATTTGAGTTTCTTGGTATAATTATTAAAAAATTTTTTAATAACTGAATACATATTTAATGTTAAACTGTAACCGCATACCAAAGTATATGAATAAATAAATAAGTACTTATAACTTTATTTGCCTTCATTTTACTTTACAGCTATATCCTGTGAGCCCCAGGTGATTCGGTGTGAAACATGTAATGTTGAAGTTCCAGAAAAAAAGTATCAATATCATATGAGAACAAATATACATAAAAAGAATTGTTTGTTAAAGACTGAATTTAGAAATATTGACATTATTGCAACTGCATTTAAGAACAGAATTGTGGCTTATCGCATAAACCCCGAACAGGAAGTCGAGAACCTCACACCCGAGGCGTTCCTGTGCCACTGCAAAAGTGATGTTTTTAAAGTTATAAATTTATCATTACAAAAACACACCTGCTTAAAATTGAATTTGGAACTGTTTGCTTATTTTGTGTTACCGCAGTCAGAAACACAACAGTTAAAATCGTTCAGTACAAAGTTTGATTGTATCTTTAACAATACTGATATTAATGAGTTATATTTGAATGCTTTAGAAACATTTAAACAAAAACTTTCAGAATTTGAACATTGCGAATCTGGGTGGTCTCTGCTTTCAGTAAGCCATTTAGAATTAAATATAAATAAATATTGCCCCATGAGAGGTGGTACATTCATAGAGCTGCCATCAGTTGTCAAAAATAGTAAAAGTTGTTTGAATATACAGAATAAAGACGAGCACTGCTTTTTATGGAGTATTGTTGCAGCATTGTTTCCTGCCAAGAGTAATGTATGCAAAACAAGTTCATATCCTCACTATTCAACTGTCCTTAAAACAGACGGTATGACATTTCCTCCATCGTGCAAAGATATTCAATTGTTTGAGGCTTCTAATGATATCAGTATTAACATTTATGGATTAAGCAAACAGAGTACAGTAACTGGTCCATTATATTTATCTAAAAATCAGAAAAATAATCACATCAATTTATTATACTTTGAAAATGGGATTAAAGGTCATTACTGCCTCATTAAAGATCTCTTAAGATTAGTACGACGTCAGATTAGTAAATCTAAAGGAAAAATGTACATGTGCGAGAAATGTCTTCGGTTTTTCTCTTCCGAAATTAAATATACAGCACATGATTGCTCCCAAGTTTTGACAGTCTTACCTGAAAAAAATAGTACAATCGGATTTAAGCATTTTGAGAGACGACAAAAAATCAATTTCGTTATATACGCTGATTTCGAAAGCTTATTAGTTAATTGTACAGAGAATAGTACTGGAAATACTCGAAAATTAAAAGTTCATCAACCTTCATGTTTTGCATATTATGTTTGCTGTTCACATGACCCGAGCTTAAACAAGTTCGTTTCCTACAGGGGTTCAGATTGTGTTGAAGTGTTTATTGAAAGATTGATTGAAGATGCGAAATGTATTCATAAGATATTAAATGTCAAGAATCCTATGATGCCTTTAACCAAAGAACAAGAAATTAGTTATCAGAATGCCACAATGTGTCATATTTGTGGTCATCTATTATTCGATGACAAGGTTCGCGATCACGACCACGTTTCTTCAGAATATAGAGGCCCCGCTCATTCACATTGTAATTTAATGCTACGAGTGTGTCCATTCATACCTGTGGTCTTTCATAATTTAACTAACTATGACTCGCACTTGTTTATTAGAGAATTAGCGAAATACAATGGTCCAGTTACAATTATACCAAAAACTAAAGAAAAATACCTCACAATTACCAAATACATAGACATAAAAGGCTGTACACGTCCACTGCAAATTAAATTTATAGATTCATTTCAGTTTTTGAGCACAAGTTTAGACTTGTTAAGTAAAAATTTGTCTGATAGAGATTTTATACATTTATCTGAGAATTTTGAAAACACGCACCTGCATTTATTAAAATCTAAAGGTATTTATCCGTATGATTACATGGACTCTTGGGAAAAATACGGAGAAACTGCACTACCTTTTAAAAAACATTTTTTCAATAATTTGAAAATGGAGGACATAAGTGATGCGGAATTTCATCATGCGCAATCGGTTTGGAATACATTTAATATTAATAATCTCGGTGAATATACCGACTTGTACCTTAAATGTGATGTTTTATTGCTATGTGATGTATTTGAAAACTTCAGAAACTTGAGCTTAAAATTTTACAAACTAGATCCGGCCTATTACATAACATCACCCAGCTTGAGTTGGGACGCTATGTTACTTTCGACAGGCATTAAACTTGACTTAATAGATGATTTGGAAATATATCAAATGTTAGAAAGAGGAATACGTGGAGGGTTAGTTCAGTGTTCACAGCGATATGCTAAAGCCAATAACAAATATTTACCAGAATTTGATGATTTCAAGCCGTCATCGTATTTGATATATTTAGATTGTAATAATTTGTACGGGCATGCGATGACTAAAAGCTTACCTTATTCAGAATTTAAATTTTTAAATGAATATGAAATTGAAAAGTTTAATATTTTCACAGTATCTGAAAATGGAGACACTGGTTTTATTTTGGAAGTAGATCTAGAATATCCTGAAAACTTGCACGACTTACACTGTGATTTACCCTTCGCTCCGGAGAAATTTATTCCTCCTGGAGGGAAATCTCCGAAATTAATAGCAAGTTTGTATGATAAATATAACTATGTTATTCACTTTGTTCACTTGAAAGAAATTTTGAGAAACGGCTTAATCTTAAGAAAAATTCATCGTATACTAAGCTTTAGACAGTCGAATTTTCTACAGAAATACATCGATTTGAATACGAATCTTCGGCAAGCCTCCGTGTCTGTTTTTGAAAAAGACTTTTTTAAGCTCATGAATAATGCTATTTTTGGTAAAACTATTGAAAACCGACGCAAACAAGTAGATGTTAAACTGATCACAATTTGGAACGATACAGATAATGCTACTAAAAAGAGAATTGGTGCCGAAACACTTATCTCTCGCCCTAATCTAAAAAATATTTCAGTGTTCTCCGAGAATTTTCTAGCTGCTCAATTTACTCCAGAAAAGATTGTGCTCGACAGACCTATCTATATTGGATTTTCAGTTTTAGAATACGCAAAAGAGCATCTATACAAATTTCATTACGACTTTATGAAAAAGATATATAGTCAGAATGCAAAACTTTGTTACACAGACACTGATAGCCTTCTTTATTTAATATTCACGGAGGATGTTTACCGAGATATTAAAAATAATTTGAGTGAATTTGATACTAGTAACTTTGATTTAAATAATCCTTACAGCATTGAAAGGGTGAATGCAAAAATCCCCGGCTTATTTAAAGACGAACTTGGAGGTGACATCATTACAGAATTTGCAGGTCTTAGAGCAAAGCTGTATTCCTTGAATAGTGTTAAAACACGACTCAATAAAGCTAAAGGTGTTTCTAAATGCATAACTAAGAACCTTACTTTAACACAATATAAAGACTCATTATTCAATGCCAAACATTTAAAATGTAAAATGAATTTAATTAAGTCAATCAAACATGTACTATACTCTCAGGAGCTTAATAAGACTGTATTAAATAGTGCTGATGATAAAAGGCAGATTCTTCCAAATAAAATCAATACATTACCTTGGGGCCATTACAAAACAATGTTTTAATTAGTTGTTAATCGCATCTTTGCGGTATTTATACATTATTGCCAGTGTGGGCATCATTATTATTATTCAAAAAATAATATGTATTAATACATTTAATTATTCTTATATGTAAAGTGTGTTTGCGTTATTTCTAAGATGATTAATATTATAATTTGTACTAAAGCAAATAAAGAAATTTCTACACTTATGTAATCTTCTTTGTTTTGTGTTAATCGTTTTAAGTTCCTGTCAGATAGACGACTATATAAAGGCTAGAAATATGCCACTCCTTCTCAGTTCACGATGAAGTTCGTTAAACAAACTCAAACTTTAGAAGTAAATAATATTAAAGTAAACAACGACACTGAAAAAGTAAAGCATAGCTTGCTGTTGCCAAATACAATCCGCTGCATAATATGCGGTCCTTCTAATTGCGGTAAAACAAACGTTATGTTAAATTTATTGTTACATGAAAATGGTTTAAAGTTTAAATATATTTATTTGTACTCTAAGACAGCATTTCAACCAAAGTATATTTTTTTAAGACAAGTTATGGAAGGTGTTCCGGGAGGAGGACTGTTTTTATTTAATGAAAGCAAAGAAGTTCTTCATCCGAACGAAGCTTTGACAAATTCCGTTATGATTTTCGATGATGTCGCATGTGAAAACCAAATTAATATTCGTAATTATTTTGCAATGGGGAGACATAGGCAGATAGACTGTTTTTATTTATCACAAACTTATTCGAAAATACCGAAACAATTGCTCAGAGATAATGTCAATGTGTTAATTATTTTCAAACAAGATGACACAAATTTAAGACATATATACAATGAACATGTAAACACAGATTTAGATTGGCTTAAATTTAAGCAGCTTTGTGCTGGTATATGGCGAGATCAATTCAGTTTTTTATTAATTAATAAAGATTGTGCGATAAATAATGGAAGATATAGACGAGGATTTGACACATTTATTCACTTTTAATTTTTATATTTAAAGCAAATTACTATTTTCAATATCTCACTTGAAGTCGAGTGTTCACATCAAACGGTGGACGTTGCAATACGTTAGTACAATGGAAATGGATTTAAAAGAACAACTCATTAAATCAGTGAATAATATAAAGAAAAAAATAAAAATGATTCAATGTGATGAAGATGAAGCTAATCTTAAATACAAAAAAGTATTTAAACCTATTACAGATCCTCTAGAAACATTGATCAACAATCGAAAGGCTATTAACATGGATTTTAACATGACAACCAAAACGGATAAAACTAATGCAAATGATGACTTGAACTCCTCTAAAGACGATAAACAATTTAAAGATTTAATTATTAACGCAGATTCTAAACCGCAAAAGGCTATCCCTGCTTTTAACATGACAGCCAAAACAGATAAAACTAATGCTGACTTGAACTCCTCTAAAGACTATGAAAATTTTATAGACATAATTAACGCAGATTCTAATCTGCATTCAGAATATTATGAATATGCAAATGATAACCGTAAAAGTTCTCTAAATGAAATTGACAGTCGCGATACTCTTTTATCTCTGCAAAAGGAAGACATGATGAACATATATGAAGATTTTAATGTACCATTCGGGATTCATAGTAAAAATAATAAACTCATGATGGGAAATAGTGTTGTATGTTTATCTTCGACAAATAATGCTTCTCAAACAGGAAAAAAGTACATGATTACCATTAACAATAAAACATATGAATTAACCGCTGGGTTGAAAGAGCTTTTAATGCGCAACAAACCCAATCTTAACATTGTAACTGAAAAAGACAAAACTGATTACAAAGAAATGTTAATGGACACTAATGCACACAAACGGGATTTTGACCCGAACGGGCAATTAAAAGGTGACAAAGGATTAAAATACTGCACAATCATCAAACCTTTCTTTTCGCAAATAAATAACAATAACAAAGATGTGCTGCAACAGTTACCGGAACTAAAAATCGGGGGACACTTGCCTGAGTTAAAACAGTATAAAAAAAACACTGATTATATTTATTGGGACGATCCAAATGAACTGATTGAAAGACTGAAACTCTTAATTGCATCTAAAAACGCTGGCAACAACAATCATGATAATGAAATTATATCAATTATTGAAGAGTTAAAGGAAGCTGGTATTATAAAATAATGAAATCCGTGTAAAATAATCATTATGCTTTGTAATGTAAGAAACGTAAGACATGAATCTCGAGAAAAAAGAAAATACTAATATTGATAGTTGTAAAGTAGGAGCAAACAAAGTCACAGGTAAACCAGAGTTATTTGAACTTTTTAGTAGAGAGTATGTTGATAAAAATGTTCAGAAGAATTCTGACAAACTAGTAGATTTAGAAAAGCTGTTTCTAACCTTAATTAATCGTATAAAAATTATTGAAAAAATAATTGCTTTAAAGGAACTCGAAGGAAATTTGAACAAGCATTATGAGCAAAGCCGACGTCGTTAATGAAATTCATAAGAACGTTAGACTGAACTTCCCCCGGAGAAGTGTATTGTTAAAAGATATAGATGACCTTTGGCAAGCAGATTTGATAGATATGCAGGCTTTATCTAAATTTAACGCGGGATACAAATACATATTGGTGATTATCGATTGTTTCTCAAAATATGCTTGGGCATTTCCACTCAAACAAAAAACTAAAGAAATCGTTTGTAAAGAATTTCAAACATTGTTCACGAAGGGGCGTTATCCGAAGAATTTACAAACAGATATGGGTAAAGAATTTTATAATAATGTATTTAAAAAAGAAATTGAAAAGTATAAAATTAATCATTACTCTACATATTCTACAAAAAAAGCCTCAATTGTAGAAAGACTTATAAGAACTCTCAAAACTAGCTTATACAAAGAGTTTAGTTTAAAAGGGAATTATAAATGGATTGATGGAACCCTTGAAGATAAAGTTTTTAAATATAATCACACCTTTCATAGAACAGTAGGAAAACCCCCGGCAGCAATTAATCATAACAATAAAAAAATTATATTACAAAGATACGTTAACAATTCACTATGTAAGAAAGTATTGACTCGCAACAGATTTGTAGTTGGAGATTTTGTAAGAATAAGTAAATTTAAAGGATGTTTTGAAAAAGGGTTTACACCTAATTGGTCTACTGAAATATTCAAAATAACAAAAGTTCAGCATACTAACCCTACTACATATTTATTAGAAGACGCAAAGTCAAGACCAATTTTAGGAGCATTCTATGGGCAAGAAATTCAGAAAACTGCACACCCTGAGGTATATCTTGTTGAAAAAGTTTTGAAAAGCAAAGGCAACAGAGTATATGTTAAGTGGCTAGGTCTTCCGTCAAGTGAAAACAGCTGGATTGATAAATCAAATCGTTTGTAATCGTAAGATACTGTGCCTATAAATAAGCTATTTACATTTCATGTCATCATTTGCATTTAGATGTTTACCCAACAAAGACCGCTTTTAATAAAGTATTTGCTTCACCAATATTACTGAAAATGAAACACACACAAGATCATGCCGGC
The DNA here is from genome assembly GCA_947563465.1 of Archips xylosteana. Lineage (NCBI taxonomy): Eukaryota > Metazoa > Arthropoda > Insecta > Lepidoptera > Tortricidae > Archips > Archips xylosteana. Next base: position 1,389,832 of record OX387364.1, on the reverse strand, counting down.
AAGGCCAGTGCGAAGAGAAAAGGCGAATTACCAACCGTTCAGAAAAGCGGAGCTGGTTTGAAAAAAACCTTCAGCAATATTATTTCGCATACTAAAAAACAAATCCGTAATCTAAAACCAAAATGCAAGAAAATGTTAATTGAATTAGCATACGCAGCTGCTCAAGAATTGGCTTCTGAGTTACCCGTACCATTACCGAGAGTGATACCTGTACCTAAAACCGGCGGATTTCTGCCATTGATTCCTATTTTTGCTGGATTGTCTGCCACAGGAAGTCTAGCCGGAGGTATTGCTGGTATTACCAAAGTTATCAATAATTACAAGTCAGCCAAAAACCGACTAGCACAATTAAAAAGACGTAATATGAAAATAGAGCCAATGTGTATTGGAAAAGGATTACATCTTAAACCGTACAAGAGTGGTTTGGGAATTTATGTTTCAAATAAAAAAAACTAGATAGCGGGCTACCCAATAGAGCATTAACTAATATCGATATTACAAAGCACTCGAAAAGAATTCCCCATTTTCGTGGTGTATTTATGAGAGATGAATTACCAGACGCACCATGGTCGATAGAATGTGGTGTGATCAATTTAGATTCTTCTAAAAATTCTGGCACTCACTGGGTAGCTTATGGAAAAATTAAAGATTATATTGAATATTTTGATAGTTACGGTAACTTAAAACCACCGAAAGAATTTATAAATTATGTGGGACCACACATTCATTATAATTATGGCAATTTGCAAGGAAACCATTTATATAACTGTGGACATTTATGTTTAAAATTTCTAAAATCATTTTGGAAAAGTAAATAGTTACAATATAAATAAATAAACAATAACTTTATTATGCAATAGCCACATATTAATAAAATGAAATGTTAAACCCGTGAGGCACATTCCTTCACGATCATTGTACAGAATTGGGTGTAAAATATATAATAAAGTAAAGCTCTTTGTCTAATATTAAAACAATATGTACGTTTTTAATAAAAGCTTCGCGAATGCACAAAAAAACAGTATTCAACTTCCAGCATTCAAAGGAAGAAGACGCTTCAGAACAACAAAGAAAATAAGTAAAACTAATAAAAACTTCCTTTATTCTCTCGGTTTTGAAGTAATACCTAAACAAAATGCTGCAAATATCCGACCCACCACAACAAGATAATTCTATTGAAAGCTATGAAATCCATACTTACAATCCCTACAATGATAGCTTTAAAGAAAACGATGAAATCAGAATACCTATTCATCAGCAAGACGTTTACGTATTACCATCTGCGAGTTCCATTTATATTGAAGGGTATGCAAGTGTATTTGAAGTAGATGCAGCCGGAAACAAAAAAGAAAAAGAAATCAATTTTTCGAATAATCCAATATTGTTTTTATTTCAAGACATAAGATACGAACTAAATGGTGTTGAAATAGATCATATTAAAAATACTGGAATCACAACGACCATTAAATCTCTCATCTCAATGAATGAAGGAGAAAGTAAAAGTGCGAAATTGTGGGGTTGGGATTTAAATGGGTCCAAGCAAAAAGATGGTCATTTCTCTGCTGTTATACCGCTAAATAAAATACTAGGATTTGCGGAAGATTACAATAAAATTCTCATCAATTGTAGGCATGAACTTATACTTCACCGAAGTAATTCAGTTTTAAATAGTGTTATAACTGACAAAAATAATAATGTTTCGATAGACATACAAAAACTTCAATGGCGTGTGCCACATGTAAGAGTTTCAGATCGTAATAGATTATTACTACTTAAGAATCTAGAAAAAGATAAATCCATACAACTAGCTTTCCGAAATTGGGATTTATATGAATATCCTCTTTTACCTAAAACAACAAAGCACTCATGGTCAGTAAAAACCGCTTCTCAGTTAGAAAAACCAAGATATGTTATATTTGGTCTGCAGACTAATAGAAAACTGAACAAATTAGAGAGTTCATCCGTGTTTGATCATTGTAATATAACAAATGTCAAATTGTTTTTAAATTCACAGTACTTTCCTTATGATTCACTTAATTTGAAATTTGATCAAGATAAGTATAGTATATTATACGAAATGTATGCTAATTTTCGTCAGTCGTATTACAACACGAGCATCGATCCCTTGCTTAAGTTGGATACATTCGGGAAAAAAGCTCCACTTTTCGTTATTGACTGTTCAAGACAAAATGATACACTGAAAACCGGGCCAGTGGACGTTCGTTTAGAAATCGAATCTTCAAAAGATATACCCGATAATACAACAGCCTACTGTTTGATCATAAACGATCGTCTTATAGAGTATCGACCATTAAGTAACATCGTTCGAAAATTATCATGAACATGATTATGGATGTTCAAGGTTTTAAAAACGAAAGCAATAAATTTATACCGAAAGAAATAGCAATTATTTGCAAGAAGAGTGTGCTTGTGTTGTTGATTAAACCACCATACCCATTTTATTATTTAACAAAGAAAGAACGTTTACAAGTTTCATGGCTAGAAAAAAATAGGGGAATATTATGGAATGAGGGATATGTGCCGTACTGTAGTTATAAGAGCTTGTTATTAGACTTCTGTAAAAATAAGCGTATTTATACAAAAGGATGTGAAAAAGTACTGTGGGTAAAGGAGATAACAGAATGTGATGATGTTTATAATTTAGAAGATACAAATTGTCCTAATTTAGAAATACTTAGTGACAAATATTCAATGTCATCGGATATTCACAATTGTATTTACCATGCAAATATATGTGCTTTTAAAAATGTATCGTATTTAAATAAGTGGTGTATAGATAATAATGTTTTTATGTAATAAACAAATTCAATCCATAATAATAATATTGCTTTATTTTCATCGATAAGCTTCTTCTTCTCTTTTAAGTCGATACACTCTTGACAGAATGGTCGTGGTCCTCAGTTGAGGATTGATATCCTTCATGACGACTTTTTTGGGAAAATAGTGAGGCTAAGAACCTTTAATTGATGGTAAACAGTTAAAATGGATATCAAAATTGGGAGTATCGTCCAAGTTTTCATTCATAAATGGCAGCTAAATGGTTGTCATGAAGTCAAAATAATAAATGGTGAACACTATAGTGGTATGTTAATAACACCAAGTTATTTTCAAACTAGGCGTTTGCAAATTTATTATACAGGCTTACAAGTAACTGCGCAAGTAATTAGAAAAGATAAATGTTTTGTAGACTTGGTGCCTTATGACAGAAAATTAACATATTTATGAAGAACAAAATATAAAATACCTAATATACAGCCCACAGTATAAATACTGTATTCGTTATAAAATTGATTCATTCACATAGTAGCAATACGTGTATCAGGTCATCTGCATCGTTATATACAAACAAATCAAAATGGTTAATTTCTGCTGCCCGCTCAAATGCTTCGAGTCCCCAGATACTCATGTCGATGGCGTTGCGTGTCTTCGTTGCCATGCGTTTATCTATTGTCACTGTCGATGTGTGACATATATGGCAGAGAACGAAGGCTACATCAAAATCGAAAATGAAATGGAAAAGTTTAGGAGCATGAAACGAAAATTTGATGATTACTGCTTTGAATATTTGGATAAGATGCGGGATCATAAAATTCGTCTAGAACAGTTAAAGAAAGCATGGAACTAGTCTCTGTGATTTTAATGTCTTTCTCTGAAGTGTTATTTTAATAATAATAATAAATTTAAGACTAAAATAATTATTGTTTTATTATAATCAGGTAACAAAATCGTACGTTGCTACTTCCCCTCATACTCTTACAGAACAACTTAGATCACTATGAATAGAGCCGTTTGAACTGCTTATAATTAAAGGGATTTAGAATGAGTCTTTAAATTAACAAGATATCTCTTATGAATATCTATTCATTTGCCAGACCGCTTTGAAGATGAGAATTTGTAATGAATTTTTGAATAGTGGATATTGGGCATTTGAATAGGTAACTGTAAAATCAGTTTTTGAATAGATGTAGGTAATTCACTTCTTGAATAGTGGATATTAGGGGATCTAGATATCTCATTTGTATCTAGATACCCTAATATCTACCTACTACTGTTAGTAGTAGAAAGCTGTAATTTGGCATGAATATATATATCAGTAACGCCGACAAAGTGATTATATAAAACAAACTAAAAAATTTTTTTTTAGGGTACCTCCCATAGACGTAAAGTGGGGGTGATTTTTTTTTCTCGACCAACCCTATAGTGTGATGTATCATTGTATAGGTATTTAAAAATAAATAGGGGTTTACTAAAACCATTTTTTGATAAAGTGAATATTTTCGGAGATATCCACTCCGAAAGTTCAAAATAATGTGTCCCCCCCTCTAACTTTTGAACAGCAAGTCTAAAAAATATGAAAAAAATCACGTAAGTTAAACTCAAAAACTTTCTAGGAAAATTATTTTCAACTTAATCAGTTGACCAGTTTTTAAGTTATTGTAAAAAAATATTTCTAAATTAAGATTGTACTTTAACCGCAATTGCAAGCACTTTTTTTCTTTAAGTGCCTATAAGATCACGCTAATAGTATCTTCTTTCAAATAAAAAAAATGAAATTGAAATCGGTTCATATAACAAAGAATTACATCTGAAAAACCATCAACATACAATACTAAGCTAGTAGACTGCAGATTAGATTAGGTAGTTACCCAATTCGCCGATAGATGGTGCTGTACCGCTGACGTTGAAATTCTGCGCGTGGTGGGAGTTGAGACCGAAACAACCACATTAATAAAGTATGCAAAGTTTTTTTCGTACCTGCTACGGAACCCTATCTTGGGCGTGTCCGACACGCTCTTGGCCGGTTTTTTTTTTATTAAATAATGAACGTCTTTTTAATGCAAACAGGCGTACGTTCTCGCAAGACGTATATTTTATTTACGAGCCCATTCCTACACCATTAACATATCCATCAAAGCGACCTATATTCGGTCGTATAAAAGCAACGCTGCTGCCTCTTTCACGGCCTATAAAATGTATTGTGTCCTGATTCCGCCTACATATGCGGGGATGATATAAACCGGTTAACGTACCGTTTGAACTGCTATTTTATAGTTAAACGGCACAATAGGTCAAAGTTCGAAGTTGGAATGGCGTTATGGGGCTCCTATTCACTGGAGGAGGCACTGCTGCCGGCGTTAAGGCCTCGGCTGATAATGAAAACACGCAAAAAGTAAAAAAAATACAATCATATAAAAATAATAAATGCATAACGATCAAAATATTGAAGTAGGTGCGTCAACATGAGCCAGCAGGAGTCGAAATGGGCCCAATTGCATAACAAAATACAAGCAAATAGTATTATTATTAGTGAATTTCAATACAAAATAGCTAATACTATTAGCTTGTAATTTGTTATGCAATTGGGCCTTGGTCATCTTTCTTATCTACATAGTATTGAGCTTTTATTACTCCTGCCCTGCTGGCTTTATTCAGCTCCATGCGGATGGATTGACTTTCATTGGTTTTGGCAGAGAGCACGCTATCAAAATGGCATGTGTATAGTGTTTGCTTTGAGCATGCTTATTGGGTCATTCTACTTTTCGTTGACCAGTAATTTTTCGTAATGTGCTCTTCAAATTTCTTTTTTTTTACAAAAACGGTACAGTGCTCGATTTTATCATGAAACATTTAAAAAGGCACATAATTAAGCTTACATTTAAAATTATCACTACGTATAAAAAGTAATCATTGTTATCTATTAACCCTTTCAACGCCAACGACACATATAGGTGTCACAAAGTACAATGTCAAAGTGATCTTGACACAATGACATAAGGTTCAAAGCAGGTTTACGTTTTGTCGAGGCGTGGCGTTGAAAAGGTTAAGTAGGTAACGCAGTGGACATGCATGTCCCTGCCATTTGTATGGAAATTGGTGTATTTTCCTCTGAGTTACCAATTTTTTCCACAAAATTTCTTTAAATTTAAAGTTTTTTTGCTTTAAAAGACTAAATTTAGTTGTTTCAGTTTTTATATAAGTTATTTACACTTGAAAAAAATCACCAGGTATGCTTTATATTTTACAAAAGATTAATGGCTACTTAAATGTAGAATGGCCCTATTGCTAACAGTTCACAAGCTTGCTCATATTAAGCATACTCATAGCGCGTCTTTTAGCATGCTATTCTAGAGCATGTGTAACAGTAGCTTTAGATAAAATAGCTTCACGCCAACAGGTCGTAGTGGTCGTCTTTTTCACCCAACTGTCGAAGGAGGGTTATGTTTTTTGTGCGTATGTATTTATGTATGTATTCATTTCACCATTCATCCCAGCCTATATGCGTCCCACTGCAGGGCACAGGCCTCCTCTCAGAATGAAAGGGCTTGGCCCGTAGTACCCACGCGGGCCCAGTGCGGATTGGAAACTATGTAGGTATATATCAATCATTCTTTGGCACGCCCTGCTGCCTAAACGGCTCAATGGATTCTGAAGTGTGAGGTGTCATTAGATTCGTCTCAGTTCCGAGAGTGACATAGGATATATATTTTCCCGGAATTCCCATGGGAACGGGAATTATGCAGCCGGGTTTTTATCATCTAGTAATGAAATTAAAGTTATTTACTTACAAAACAAGTACTTTTCCCGATTCAGAGACTTTAATTGTTGAGCAGTACTCTTGGTGCTTTTCCGTTTGTATGAATTTAGACGAGCATAAATAATTGGGGTAAGTAATACGAGATATAACAACTTATTATCTAATATTGATAATATATACGCTCACTTTATATAAACTCGTTTAGTATAACGTTCACTGGATATAATGAACGAAAATTATAATTATAAAATATCTAATTTTATAATGTATAACGTTGTTTTTATATAATATCAATTGATATAACGATCAAAGCGTATAATGTTCATAACACCTAAGATTTAAAACGTATAAATTCATTAAAAACTTTGATGCAAGCAAACAATCAAGCAATCCATTCATTTTTCCGCTCTGTTCCAAAAAAAAAACCTAACTTATCCAAGTCGCTTTTGCCCCTAAAAGTCTTGCTCGCTCGCCGCCACATAATTTAACATTTACACACATTATTATATATCATGACTGTTATACCTAATGTTTGTTATGTTAAAAGAAATTAGTCCATATAAATCTTATACAAATTGAAGTTATATAAAAATAACGTTTGACGACCAGATGGCCTGATGGGTCCCGGGTTCGATTCCCGTGTCGGGGCAGATATTTGTATGAAAAATACGAATATTTGTTCTCGGGTCTTGGGTGTTTAATATGTATTTAAGTATGTATCTATCTATATAAGTATGTTCATCCGCTGCCTAGTACCCATAACACAAGCTTTACTTAGCTTACTTTGGGACTAGGTCAATTGGTCTGAAATGTCCCATGATATTTATTTATTTATTTTTATTTATTTATTTAACGTTATATAATTTAAGCGTTATACGTTAAAAAATTATACTTTTTGCTGTTATAGCTAACGTTCATTATATCTTGTGAACGTTATTAATATGAAATTAGATATTTTATAGTTATATCTCGTGGGACGCACCCAATAATTGGTTTTGGATTTTCATAATACAATTTATTTTCTCGTATATTTTGCTGATATTTTTCTGCGCAGCCGTGTTAGCTATGCTCTGGTAGTTAAGAGTCCTTAACGGCACGTGCATACTCGAGCTTCCACGGGCCGTTGTTTGCCCCTCTCCGGGTAATCGACTTCCCGGCGGCATCATCCCATTTAATTCGATTGCTGTCGTTTGCACATGGCCGATTACGATACTGCTGATTTGTTTTCGGAATTATCTGTATTTTTACTGTTTTCCTGGGAGAAATGGCAATAAACGCCTCAGTATTATGCTGAGCCAGTGTTCGGTTTGCAACCGCAATGACACTCTTTTTTTCGTCCTTCGTGTTGTCTATTTGTAATAAAATAATATTGATGTGTCTTGTGTTGTTTGTTGTGAATAAATGTATTTTCTTTCAGCAGTAGGTACAATCGCGGAACGCAAAAAATTAGTCAGGTTTTAAATACTTTAATTTAACACTTAATAAAAGCGCTTTCTATAACACACGAGACTGTTGCATAGAAAATTTAGTTGAACTGTTTGAAAATAGGGTTAAATTGCAGCCGAACCAATATTCCTTAATTATGAATAGTTGAGTCAAAACGTTTTATTTAGTTTGACCTGCCATATACTCCGGTAACGCAAGTGATAGCACCGATTCGCTTACGATGATTAAAGCAAAATGCAAACAGCATCTGTCAATATCATCACTGCAATTTCATGTGATTCCTTGACGTCAACAAGCAAAAGTCGATTTTAAGATGACTAACCTTTTCATTCCGCGACTCTACATTATTGTAGTGCAAAGCTGTTTGTGATTCTAGTCCGGTAATCACCGTTCCGGTCAAAGTGTACTAAGTAGTACTTTTCTAAAAAAAAAATTAAAATGAAAAAGTTTATTCCACACACAATACACATACAATTATTACTGCTAAAACAATAAAATTGTAAAATATAAAAAACAATAAAAAAACAAGCAAACAAAAAAAAATATCAAATTGTGTGCGAAAAAGGTCCCGCCTCAGCATAAATGCGGACTCCTCAAACATTATGAGGCAAACAAAAAAGCTACAATACAATACAATACAAATATTCTTTATTGATCACCAATAAAAAATATTTGAAAGCTTAGAGGTAGAAAGGAAAAAAAACGCAATTATGCCCTGAAATACAACTTTCTTACAAAAGTAGAGCTCTTTCGTGTTTTGGCCGCCATTTGTCTTCTTTTTTTAAAAAATTTAATTTTGCATTTCCGTGAGTTGAAAATTTCAATTCGACTGCCAGATCTAATAATTTACGCGAGCAAAGACGCATGTGAATGCTAGTTGTACGCGAAACACATTAAAGTATCAGTTTACACAACAAACCGAAATGTACAAAGGCGGACTCAACCCCTAACTACGCGTGTACTGTCGAAGTTAATTAAAAAATATAAATGAACGGGATTGTTTTACGGGTCAATGGCCTCTGATCGCGTTTAATCCGGGAATTGGGGATCAAGGGATCGGGAACGATACGAAAAACCGGGACGGTATCTGTCAAGGAGTCTACCATGAAAACCTATAAAACGGTTCTAAATATAATTTTCGTCGAGAATATTTTTCCCTACTGATTCATTTCCCAACTTTTTTTTATATTTTTTTTTAATTCTGTAACTAAGTACTTCAGGATTGATATAAAACTAACATACCTAACCTATAGGGTTCAACAGGATAGTCCTGAAATATATCCTAAATAGTTTACAGTTTCAGAAAAAGAAAAGCTTTGCTAAAATATTTTCGGTGTAAAGCCAGAATTCCCTATATATTTTTTTTTATAAACGACACAAAAATTAATTTATTTATAACCCTTTTCTTCGCAGGCGGTATCGCGCGCAATAGCTAGTAAACTTATGTTATTCGTTGACAAGTCCTCAAACTCAACGATAACCTAAGGCATCTTCATTCAACATGCTAACGTATCTTCATCTAAGGACGACTACTGTTTTATACCGAAAGCATACTGACAGTATACCGCCTAGTGAGGAGATCTGGCCGACATTAGTGTTAAGCTGACGGTAACGTATAAAATACCGCATATCGATACCGCACCGCCGAGTAAGTAAGGGGCCTAAGACTGAGATGCACAAGGAAGGGATTTTTAGGAATTCTCACCGGATGGGATAATACAAGGGTTGTAGCCGCAGGAATAACCTTGTCCTAAATAAACCTTCCACGGGTGTATTTGCCACCGTGCATCCAAACACAATAGTCGTCTTATAACTTTAATTCCATATGAAACTTCTAAATCCGTCTTATTCCTTTCCCCTAATCCTCAACGGTATTATTCAGTCTTCCAAAGGAAAGAACGAAAGAAAGAAAAATATTTTATTTAAGGTTACATGAGTACCACCACCAAACAGTAGAAAACAACATTAACAACTAATAACACAAGTTTGTTAAGGTAGTGACACCAATTGTCGCCGAAAAAGAGTATCCACTCAGCATGTGTTGCTACACAGTGAGTGTAGCAAAGGCATTGCTTTTCTTTTGTCTTGGTGCAGACGGCAAATGTTAATTATTTTACAGCCCTTATTTTAGATCACTGACGGCCTTCTAGTTAATGTTATTAATTAACTAGTCACTTATAACTAATTCAAGTTTGTGTTGTTTGTGTTGTCTTTTATTGAATAAAGCAAAAATCAGGAAAAAGCGACATCGACAAATCCAGTACGATTACTTGATTAGATTTTTCGATGTCGCTTTGCCAGATTTTTGCTTCTCCTATGAGCTACGGAGATAGAGGTTACTCTGAATCGAACACATAAATCCCGTTTATTCCCTATCCCGTGGGAAACCGTCCTTATTCCTTGCCTACAAATAAAGGCAACCTTTATGAAAACTTTCAGAAATCTGGGGTTAGGGTTTGGGCTAGGCGATGATAAGTCAGTCAGTCAGTGATTGAATGAATCAATCAGTCAGGAATTTCCTTTTTAATATACTAATATTATAAATGCGAAAGTGTGCCTGTACGAGTATGTCTGTTAACTCTTCACGGGAAGATAGTTTGAGTCCCGGGAAAGGACATAGGACAGTTTTATCGATAAACGAATTCTTCGTAGACGGAGTCGCAGGCAAAAGCTAGTGAATAAATAAATTAACTGTATACTATAACATTAGGTTTGTCTCGCTCGTGTCTCCCGAACCACCCTGTATAAAGCGAGATACAAGCGGTAAACGGTGCGATAACGAATAGCCGAAATGAGGAAAATAAATCGCCCGAAGACGGGATGTAATTAATAACTGGAAATCATACTTTATGACGAGAAATATTTTATAAAGCGAGCGGTTCTTTTTAAATAGAAATTTAATATTTTCCAGGAAGCCGTCGGGAGTAATAATGCGTAAGACTTTATTGTCGGACGGTGATATTTGAGGAGCTTTCGCTTTATTTTCAACTTGATTGTTGTGTTGCTGTATTTTTACAAAGGTAACTCCGATAATTTCAGTTTTTGCTGCAATTACAATTAACGTCACATTTAAACCGCAGCTAGACGAAGCCAGATTTGTAATGCAATTACAAAATTTCGACATTAAATAGTACCTATTCAGATAATTTGAATAGCTAACCAATCGTCTTCATCATAGATATCAGTCGGAAGATATCCACTGTTAAACAAAGCCCCCCCCTCCCCTTTTAGCGCCACAATCAACCACAGCTAAACGTTGGGATTGGGCATTATATTATCATTGCTAAACATGGGCCTTCGCCAAGGTTCGCCAAACAGACCAGCCCTGCACCATCCGCATCCAATGCCCGCAACCTTAACCAGGTCGTCGCTCCATTTTGTTGGAGGCCCACCTACACTGCATCTTCCGATCCGTGGACGCCATTCGAGAACCTTTTCGCCATCAGTTACATCGGGCATTACTCCTCTGACGCAACGACCCAGCGTGTCCAATACGAGTGCACGCCAAAGATCCCGGTCCTGTGCCGTCTCTCGCCAGTCATCAGCCTCAAGCTCGCGCAGATCCACCACCACATCTGCGCAACTGTATCTAGGGCGACCAACGAGACGCCGCCCTGTTGGCCTACCCTGGTAGGCCCTGTTCACTGCACGACCGTCCTCCATGCGCTCGAGGCTTCACTATTTACTGGGTATAGATTAAAGTTAGGATAAAAGTATAGATAGAGCTAAGTATAGTAGGTAGAAACACACCCTCAAAAATAAGAAATGCAGAGAAAGTTTCCAACTTGAACTCAAAAACAGTTTTGAAGGTTTGGCAATAGAAGATAATATAGACGATAATTGGGAACAAGTTAAAAAGATAGTGAAGGACACCGCAATTAGAGTACTTGGCCAGAGCAAGAGGTATAAGAGGAAGAAGTGGTGGAATCAGGGTTGCGAAGATATACTTAAAGAAAGAAAGAGATACAAAACATTGTCTGAGCAGAACGACTTATGGATTGGAAAATACCAGGAAGCTAGAATTGAATCTAAAAAAGTGATCAGAAGAGCGAAACGATTTCATTTGGAGGGCATTGTTCGGGAAATGGAGACGCTTATAAGAAGAAATGAGTCGGGAATGTTTTATAAGAAGATACATCGGGCATTACGTTATTATAAAATTATTCATGCAGAGAGCTCGACCATTTTCCATTAGACCTTCGGCCGTAGATGAGACTTAGGTCTTCTAATCCTCTTATTTGTGAATTTGTGTGGTCTAAGACATTTCCAATGTCTAAGATACGGTTTATCTGAACTAGGCCAGTTCCTTGACCGCCAAAGGGCACGGACGGCATTTATTGATGGATGGCGTCCCCCAGAACAGACTAATGGGGTTGCCAGTGATTAATTCAATTTGTGGTTCGGCTTTGATGGATCTTAGATGAGGTGTTTTGAACTGAAATTTTGATTTAAATTGGATTTGACTTGAGTGGATTGTGTTGATATGTAGAATGATATCCATATGTTTGTTGATGATTATCGATTGAGTTAAGGCTCTTAAATGAAAACTTATCGTACGAACTATATTTATTATCTAGCCTGGATTGATGTCCCACTGCTGGGCAAAGGCCTCCCCCCATGTCCTCCATTTCTCCCGATCCAAAGCATACAAATATTAACATGTGAAAATAATCTTTCTTCCATTCTAATATGTTGTTATCGAACTTCTCCGAAACGGCTTGATCGACTTTAATTAATTTTTTTGTCTATATTTAGTAGGTCTGAGAATAGGTCGTAGGTTGTTTTTTATACTCCTATTCTTCGCACACGGAGTCGCGGGAAATAGCTAGTAATAAATAACACCACGAGATACTTAATGTACACCAATTGACCTAGTCTCAAAGTAAGCAAAGCTTGTGTTTTATTATTATTACTACACAACGGATAAACATACTTCAAGACTCGACAGCAAATATTCGTATTTTTCATACATTCGTCCCGACCGGGAATCGAACCCAAGACCTCAAGCTTAGGTTCTCTAACCACTAGGCTATCCGGTCGTCAAAGAAAATATGCAATGTAAATGAACAGGTAATTATGCTAAAGTAAAGCCGCCTGGATTGCGTCTAACGGCCTTTGTAAATTTTTAATGCACGTCAAAAACGTCTGCAATTGGAAATATCTTAAAACTTCAAGACAACTCCGTGTTCAGCAACTGTTAGGATCTTCGCAAGAATTTTCTAATGTTACTCACCCAGTATCAGGCAACTTTTCTCCTCAATAATAATAACCCGAGCGATCAATCACCGGGAATGATGGACGAGGCCCGAAGCCGGCGAGGATGTTCGGCTCATTACCAGCGATCCGGCGTTGCCCTAAGCTACTAATAGCGGTATTGAGATTATTTAACACGGCATGGTAATTGGGAGTATAATTTGGTAGCCATATCGTAATTTAACACACAGACTTACTTAGAAAGAGTCATTTGTCCATGCAGTGTTATCTAGGGTTAAAAAATTTGATCGTTAACCCTAGGTCAAGGATGGCAGTTCCATATATTTTGAAACTTCTTAAGCCTGAGTTAGCAAACGTATTCCGACTAAGGGCCATTTGCACGATCTAGGGTTAAAACATTGGTTGGGTTAGGGATGACAGTACTAAATGTGACAGTACTTATATATTTTTTAAGCCGTGTTAGCCTAGTGGTTTGAGTTATGACCTCTCAAGCAGAGGATCGTGGCTTCGAGCTCGGGCTCGTACCTCTGAATTTTTCAAAATTTGTGTGTGAAATTGAAATTACATTCGAAATGGTAAGATACAATCTGTTAAGTGCAGCAGGAACCACTTGGTTGTGGGAAGTCCGATCGTTGTGGAACAATAGATTTCATTTGGTTGATAAGATGATGGTGATGATGATGATGATGATGATTTTGTATTGGATTCAACCCAATTCGAACCGGAAGTTTGACCGTAAAAAACGAAATTGCTTTAATCGTTCAACGTAATTTCAATTTGGATCTCGTAATTTACGAGGTGTCAAAGTGCCGACCTAACGACATTTCAGTTCATCGTCCGTAACCCGACGTTACCGTGCAGTTGATGGCGACGGGATCTCGTTAAATTTGGGATGTGTCTCTTAAATAGGGAATTTTCCTTATCTGTCAGAAGATGCACGGTGAGTTCGGCTCGGAAATGGCGAAGTAGATGACGCCGCTGTAAGGTTTTTGTTACACCTGCAAGTAATGACAGGTGCCTTATGGTAATGATTGTGAAGGAATTCATGGCGTTGGGTGGCATGGGTTTGGTCATTATTCTCTTTTTATTTGCATATTCTATGCTTTGATGAAATTTATCTTCAAAAAGTAGGCGTAGGTACTGTATACTATTTACATAAAAGTACTTAAGTATAGTCGAAATTCCTTTACCACCCTAAAGTTCAATGTTAGTTTTACGGCTTAAAACATCAAAGGATATTTTCACTTACAAGTCAATGTGACAATCAGCCTTATTGTTTTTCTTCTGATGTAGGAATTGTCATAAAAAAAGTAAAGCACTTACTTGGTCGACTACATATACCTACCACAGTTACTCCTTGTAGGATCCAACGCCAATTTACTTACTATTTCAACATATTATTTTTGCATACTCATATTCTCACACTTAACTTGATGCTCTGGGTCAAAAATTCTTACAAGCGCTGGTAAATGCACAGGAAATAGCTTTATGTTAGATTAAGAAAGGGCTGTTTTATTCTTTCAGCTATAATGATTTTACCGGTGGTTGCTATTTGCGTGGACTTAATTCAAACCTGTACGTAGAACATTTCGGACTTGTCCTTTTTGGCTCTCATAAAGGAATAGGTATCTTGAACAAAAAACTTTGGCAAGAACAAGTCGTTGCATAAAATAAAAAGCTATCCTTTATTTTTTGACGTTCCATCCAGCAATATTTCTCACGCGCCAACATGACGTCTTACCTACCTTTTCCCAAAGAGATTTGTCACGTTGCGTAGGTGTCTAGGATAGGCGTTGTTTTACTTGTATTCCATCGGTTTTTATTAAGCCTGATACGTGACGTGATTTGACACGTGAATATACGTGTAGTGTTTAGGCGGGTTTAGGTAGCGATACTTTAAAACAGGATCGATTATGTTTTAAGTTTGACGAATGAGATCTTTGAATGTTAAAAAAATGCGTTAATACAAACTAACTGTTTTTACAAGTTTTTTTTTGTTTAAGAAAGTGGGTAAACCGAAAACAAGACGGCAGAACGAGTGGGGTACGTATGTCATCGAGTGGCAGGATTGCAGATGCATTGCCAGCTTAGAAGGCTGAGGTAGAATACCTTGTGTGTCAATAATTTCACTGGCCGTATTTCTTTCTACGCCGGAACGTAACACCGCAAGCACTGCTGCCTGCATAGCGGCAAAGTCAAGAATAGAAAGATAAGATAAGATTAATACTAAATTATTTTTTATAAGATTTCCTATGACTAGGTACTTGCCGTCATTGTCTGTCATATTCATCATTACCATCTCTTGTTCAAGTGCTTCATGTGGGGATTCGATTTGTAGCATTCGAACATGGTGGATGTAGACAGTATCTAATTTTGGTATTTCTGTTTCTTTGGCTAGTTGAAGTATAATTTTGATAGTGTTTTATGCGGCGATTAACCTTAATTAACAGTGATCACAAAATTCTATAGTGCTCTCGTGTCTGAAATTTTTCAATGCGCAAGTTGTCTCCACGTGGTTTCTGGAATTTTACTATCAAGTTGTAGAAACTACAATCACCGTACAACGTCGCTCGCAAAGAGAGCTTACTTTGACACTGGCGAAATTGTCCTTAAATAGGACAGAAGCCATATTTTAAATAAATAATAATGTGAAGATGTTTACGTTGTCATGGCATAGAGCAATTTAAAAACTTAGTGGCAGTTGGAAGGACAGGCTTTTTCCAAGTTCCTCCAATTATCTTACTCGTCCTTGTACATGTCATATCGTATTTAAGCAACTCCATTTTTACTGTGTTTTCCTTAAAGCTTCGCTCCTATCCTACACCTGTCATTCCCAGAATAACAGGCGTACCTACCGTAAAACGGGGTGACTTTTAACTGCCGCGGCGACTTTACAAAATTACTTTTATGATCATGATATACTCATTAATTTTTATTCGCGCTGCTGCTCCCAGTTGACGTCTTTGTTTGTCAACAAAAACCCACTTCGTGTGGACAACAATTGTATCCTTGTCAGTGACATTTTATATCAGGAATAGCGATTCAGGACGATCAGGAAATTCTCAGTTCTGTGATTTTAGAAATGATTTCAAGATTAGGTTAGTATTTATTTTATTTAAAAATTGTACTTGTTACACTATATTAACAGTAACAACACAACATAAAAGCTATGAGACAATATTTATGAGCAAGTTGCAATCATCACTTGACTTCCTAAAGTACAGAGCGTGGATAAAACTGTCGAAGTAGCCCGCCCCAATTTTATCCAGTCATCCCGTTATGCGGTAGAAAATGAAAATCGAAAGATTTGGCGCTTATACTCATAACCCCATATGAACTGTGCCCGCTTTCTACGGTAGTGTAAATAAATAAAATAAAATAAATAAATATCACGGGACAATTCACACCAATTGACCTAGTCCCAAAGTAAGCTTAGCAAAGCTTGTGTTATGGGTACTAGGCAACGGATAAACATACTTATATAGATAGATACATACTTAAATACATATTAAACACCCAAGACCCGAGAACAAACATTCGTATTTTTCATACAAATATCTGCCCCGACACGGGAATCGAACCCGGGACCTCAAGCTTCATAGTCAGGGTCTCTAACCACTAGGCCATCTGGTCGTCTAAACAGTGTGAACATTATACATGTATGATACGGCGACCGGAGTTCTTTTGTCTGCCCTATCGAGCCACGAGTCAACTTTTGTCCCTTAACGATGCGCGTCGCTTCGTCCTTTGCGATGCACATCCAAACTCGGGTCTGCTTTCGTCAAAAATTGGCCGGAAAATGTCCTTTATAAAATCTGCGCGCGAGGCATCTTTCGGGGGCTGGACTTTACTATTGTGAATGCGTTAAATATGTTAAACAAGTCTTGTAACCTAGTGATAGTGGTTTAAATAAAGTAAAACCCGACAAATTTATTTTTTTATGCAATATAGGCTCGCGTTTGACCACAATCTCGCCTAATAGAACGCCTAGACTTGAATTTAGGGGAATAAGCACGAAGATGGCAGTTGAGCAAATACGGGGCACTGTAACCGGTGCGCGCGCGCTGCACAACTGCTCAAGGGTCTCCAGAATGGCTTTTATAGGCAACAGACCGGAACACGACGAGAGAGCCGCTTGGCGGCCTGGCTTTACCTAAAGCGTACCGTGGTCATCAGCTGCAGCTGAAGCCTACCACCGGAGTTGTAGTTGGGGTTGATTTGAAGTCACGTATTCATAATAGCACGTAGAACAGATGGCCGTTCTGGAATGGAGACCACGGACTGGCAAGCGTAGCGTGGGACGTCCACCAACGAGATGGACGGACGAGTTGGTGAAGACCGCAGGTTCAGGGTGGATGCAAATCTCTTCCAATCGTAATGATTGGGCATCAATGAGGGAGGCCTATGTCCAGCAGTGGACGTCCTAGGGCTGAAATGATGATGATGATGATTCATAATATTTAGGGATGATAATGTCATCCAAAAAACTTGCATTAAAAATGAAATCGCCGTCGTTTAAAGGATCGCTTTTAAAATTGTATCCACTAATGTAAATGTAATACGACGTAGTACCGTGATTATAACTCGCACCCGTTCAGCTTGTTAAGTTTAATGGTTGTTTTTATCGCTACCTCGACTCGTTTGTCCACGTGAAGGATTACTAATCATTTGTTCGGCTCAACTACGAAGCATGTTTGCCTTTGACTATATCACTTGTGTTCGTTATCCATTGAAGCGGGGATGACTCATGTTCAGATGGGAGTTGTATTGTGGGCAAGCAATCAATCAACCAAATGAGAATGGTATAATACAGTAAGTTTATGCAGCGATGGCTAAAACTAGATAATAAAGCTGAAGAGTTTGTTTGGACGCGCTAATCTATATAGTCAAATTCTTAGTAGGGGAGACCGAGGACAGTTGACACAGAGGAGAGTAGAACAACGTCGATTTTTTAGAACTTATTAACTGCTAGAGAGCTCGCAATAGCGCGCGTTTTTTAGTTCTAGTCTCGAGCTATTAAACACGCGCTATTGCGAGCTCGCTAGCAGTTAATAAGTTCTAAAAAATCGACGTTGTGTCTACTCTCCTCTGTGTCAACTGTCCTCGGTCTCCCCTATATAAAGTAGCTCGGTTTCAAAAACCTAAATGATACTGTCAGTTCAAATCTCTCACAATTGAGATGACTTTTTCTCGTCACTGAACTTATAATAAATTTTCTCGAACAACTGAACTTAACGAGATGTTTCTGTTACGAGAAATCCCAGGTTACAAAACGAGTTAGGACCAGCGAACTCGAATATAAGATAATATTTTATCATTCCTCTGGAACAAAGTTTGAATTCCCTCCAGCGCCTCCACCGGAACTACTTTACATTCTGCCTCCACCGGAGACGAACAAAAAACTATCTCCGCTGCCGACGACGCCTCGCACAAAGTAACATTCTGTTGCATGCGATAGCGAACCAACAAAGTTGCCGGTTTCAATAAGTTAACTTTTATTTGCTTCTGCTACATCACTATGACTACTATGAGTTACTGAGATTTGTGTGCATTTAATTCATCACCATCACTTCAGCTGAAAGACATCCACTGTTGAAAATAGGCCTCTAACCAAACAGGTCATTCCTCCATTTTGTTGGATGCCTGCCTACACTACGTCCACGATATGCTCTGCCCACTGCCACTCGAGACGATTCTTCGAGCTATGTCGGTAACTTAGGTTCTTGCGCAAATCCTTCTTGCGCATCCAATCTTACCCACAGATTATTTTATAAACTGTTTATTCATCCTTCCGTATTTCGTAAACGATGAAAGCGGATAAAACGTCTGAATAGACGTCCAATATTTGTCTAAGGCCATATTAAAGCTAAAACGTTACGCATGTATTCCTTCCTATATACGAACGTGCTCAGATTTCCCCGACGCTGAAAAATCTGACGTATTGTACAAGCAATAACGTGCATAGACGTTCGGCCGCTTATCTATACACAGTTACTAGTGGTTTCCCATCGGGTATCATCGGAAGCTTCGAGTACCATTATGACTTCGGTTCTTGGAGCTCGCTTTCAAGGGTGCACGGGGGATCCTAATGGATCCGAATGCATGGGGATTGCACAACATTACTTAGTGGTTTAATGTATGCGACAGCGGGATACGGCAGAAGAAGCGGGTTGCAAGATGCTATCTCACATTATACTTATACGAATTCCATTCGCTACCAGGACTTTTACATAAGGTTAGATATTATCTGTAAATTGGGTTACATAAACGTAGCATATCGTACCGTAACGTGAGTATTGTAAGTTGGGAAATTCGTTGGTCTAACCATTTACAACAGTTCAGCTCGGCGATCATACGGCTGAATAGAACAGCTTGATGAATTAGAAGAAAATATTATGGTGTCATTACTCTCAGTGTTGTCAATTCGAGCGTGTGATCTTTGTGAATTATCTTGTCCTGAAGACTAACTAAATGTACTGTTCTATTTGTTTATATTAACCTTTAAAGCGTCCATTGACCACGTCATCTGTAACGTCCCAATGTGCTTGGATTACTGATATCTAACATAGACCCAAAAATACATTGTCTCGCGGCCACGTAGTGACCCCTGTTCAAGACTAAATATATTGCCTTTACCATCTTAGCGGAAACGACGAATTTCCTTGAATCCCGTACGTTTACCCAACCTTAGTCACTGTGTCTCCCCACCCTTATCCCCTAAGTAAGAAAGATGAATTTCCTGAAACACAAGTCAAAGTAAAATACGTCTTCGTTCCACCTTATTGTGTTTGCTGGAGAGGCGACTTCGAGAAATGCGAGGTATAACTATTCCTGGAAAGAGGAAACTTTTTATTAGATTGGAGGTATTGAGACGTCGTTTTGTCTTCAGATTAATTGTATCGCTGAGGAAAAGCCTAATATAGGTTGGTCTCTATGCTCAATTGATTTCAATTTGCAAAAAAGATAGGTATACCGTTTCGAATTGCGCCGCATTTCATGATAAATTTGCATAAATAGGCTAAAGGTTTTACTTATTGAAATAATGCGAGTTCCAGCTTCGTGTTTTCAATTTGTTCTGGCAATAGCTTTAAAAAAATGTGTGTGTCTTTTAAAATTCGATCCAGTGTGATTCGGTAAAACTATCCAAAAATTGCGCCAAAACAGATAAAGATAAAATATCGTTCTCGAAATATCAGAGGCCGATTTTCCTAACGCTCGGGCTCTCGCGATTGCATTCACCGTATATTTTGTTTTTATCCTATACCGTGTGACAGACAGAAAGAAGTAGTGATAACGATTTTGATTCCGAGTGCGTTAGACAGTAAGGCCTTGAGGGAGGGAAAATCCTCCAGATTAAATCTGCATTCCGCTACTTTCCATCGAGCGAGTCCGGGACAAATCCGCGATCGCCACTGGCCCGGGATGAACCGCGTCCGGCGATCAGCAATTTTCCATTAAATACAGCTGTCAGCAGATGCCGACGGCGGAAAGCTTATTCCGTTCAGTTTAGTGAAAAACTCGGCCGTTTGCAAAATAAAATAATATCAAATCATCTTTGAGTTCTCACGCCGCCGCTTTCGTGGTAAATAAAATACCTATGTATGTAGGTAAACATGAAATTAACGTTGACAAGAGAAACGAAAGGCGAACTTATCCCTTAAAGGGATCTAAGGCTCCGTAAGGGATTTAAGGGGAAACTGTATAGTCGGATTATAAAGATGAATTATTCTGCACTGCGCAGCAGCAGTAAGGTACAAACCTTTTCTTTACCTTACTACAGCAGCGCAATAAATTCTGCAAAAACGCGCGTCCCTAAAGTACCAAGTTTCCAAAATATCAGATTTTTCAAAATACTACATTTCTAGCTTACCACATTCGCGTTAAGAGTCTCGTTACATTACAAAATCGAATATTGCTCAACGAAGTTATTTTTTTGGGGGAATGTCTTATTTTGGAGATCTGCTATAGTATTAGGATTCTAGGCACGAGCGTGCAGAAATGACTAAGCTTGATAATATGACTTGAACTTAATTTGTCTTTCGACTCATGGCCATTACTTACTACCGTCGTTTACTTTTAAGAAAAAAGATTCAATTGATTCGAAATGATCAAATACTCTCGAGGCCATATTGTCTAAGTATTTCTTTCTGTATTACGATATAGGATGAGTACGATTGCGAGCACCCGTTATTACCAGAATTTACTTCCAAAAGTTTTCACTCCTTAAAATTGTTATTTCCCTATCGAACTGAATAGACTCTTCATCCCCGCTGAGGCTATCTGATTTAAACCGGAAAATACCGATTGTAATCGCGCATCGCCCTCTGATGGAGCGTGTTATGTTAATTAATGATGGACGTGAGCTTTTGATTGTTGATCAGGTGTAAAAATTTCTGTTTTGCTGTGGCTTGACATTTTAAGTAAGCTATTTTCCCAAATATATATTTTGCATCAAACTAGTCCGTTACAGGAATATGGTATTTTCTTCTGCAGCTTTGAAGTAATCATTTCATTTTCACTTTAGTGTACTCATTTCTAACTGCTTTTTCAGCTCGCTATCCTTTTGAAGTTTTTTACTTTTAGTTTATTCTTCTAAAAAAATGGTCACTGTTTCTATCATCTATATATATAAAAGAAGAAACTGACTGACTGACTGACTGACTGACTGACTGACTGACTGACATATCAACGCACAGCCCAAACCACTGGGCCTAGAGATTCCAAATTTGGCATGTAGGTTCCTTATAAGGTCTAGGGGTGCACTAAGAAAGGATTTTTCAAAATTCACTCCCTAAGGGGGTGAAAAGGGGGTCCAAAGTTTGTATGGGGAAACAAGATTAGTTCGACTATTTTATTCGAAACTTCACAGAAGTACTCCTAATGGTAAATGAGTAAACACGTGTTTCAGGTTTTTTGTGAATTCAACCCCTAAAAGGGGGGAAAGGGGTAACAAAGTCTGAAAATCAACATGGGTGTTGTTTCTATGGTTTATCGGGTCGCTGGTTATGAAAACAACAACGGTTTTAAAATCCGACGTGGCGGACGTACCATCGTATACCATCTCCCTGGATGGGGTGCGATGGGGTTGAAATGTCTAAATAAACTGTCTGTCTAAATGACTGTTGATATATCAACGCACAGCCCAAACAACTGGATCTAGAGACTTGAAATTTTGCACATAGATACCTTATACAATGTAGGCATCTACTAAGGAAGGATTTTTGGGAATTCCCACGGGAACGGGAAAAAATGGGATTTATAAATTCGATTCCGAGTGACCCTATCTCAGTAACTATAATAACTAGACTCTTCTAATTTGATACACAAGTAGGTATTATATCAGTTAAAACATTAATTTCAGGATTTTTCAAAATTCCCACGGGATAAGGAAAAAACGGGGTTTATATATTCAGTTCAACGGGATCCAATGAACTATAATTACTAGACTCTTCAAGTTTGACATAGAAGTAGGTAATTATAATAGTAAAAAACTGTTTTAAGGATTTTTGGAAATTCTCACGAGATAAGGAAAACACGGGATTTTTCGTTTTACTGGTCGTAGAAAGCTGAAATTAGGAATGTAGGATGCTTAGGGAGTGTAGAGGAGGATTAAGAGAGGACTTTACAAAATTCCCACGGGAACGGGAAAAAACGGGATTTTTCGTTTTGGTGATCGTAGAAAGCTGAAATTCGGCATGTAGGTTGTTTGGGGAGTGTAGAGGAGCATTGAGAGAGGACTTTCAAAATTCCCACGGGAACGGGAAAAACAGAATTTTTCGTTTTACTGGTCATAGAAAGCTGAAATTCGGCATGTAGGTTGCTTAGGGAGTGTAGAGGAGCATTAAGAGCGGATTTTCCAAAATTCCCACGGGAACGGGAAAAAACGGGATTTTTCGTTTTACTGGTTGTAGAAAGCTGAATTCGGCATGTAGGTTGCTTGGGGAGTGTAGAGGAGCATTGTGAGAGGACTTTCAAAAATTCCCACAGGAACGGGAAAAAACGGGATTTTTCGTTTTACTGGTCGTAGAAAGACGAAATTTGGCAAGTGGGTTCCTTGGGGAGTGTAGGGGAGCACTAAGAAAGCATTTCCCGAAATTCTTACGGGAACGGGAAAAAACGGGATTTTGCGTTTTACTGGTTTTTAGAAAGCTAAAATTTCAAAATTCATAAGTTCACACTGTAAATAGGCCGCAAAGGGCTCTTTAACCGAGTTCAAAAAAAGGAGGAGATTACATGCATTCCACTTCATGTATTTTTTTATGTAGGTATGTTCGCCGATTTCTTGGTCAATTGTGGACCGATTATAAAAATTATTTTTTTATTCGAAAGAATACAATATACTCCTGAGATGGTTCCATTGTCACCAAATCAGGATCTGATGTCGGGATCTTAGGGAAATCGAGGGCAACCCTCAAATTTTGTAGGCACGCATTACGTTTTTCATATATTTTCTCAAGCTATTTAAGTGTTTGCGTCTGGTAGACATCATCTCATGTAGATGAGCTGATGATGGAAGGTAGAACTCCTTAACGGTTAGGAGTTGAGGATATTTTTTCAAATATTATAGGTACATATAGACCGATAGTTGTATTCTTTCAGTTTATCCGGGTGAGCTGATGATGTAAGGTTAAACTCCTTAACGGTTAGGAGTTATAGGAAGTTTCTTTAAATATCATATGCACGTATAGACCTTTAGTTGTATTCTTTCTGGTTATTCAGATGAGCTGATGATGGAAGGTATAACTCCTTAACGGTTAGGTCACACAACACCATAACAAAATACTACAATATGTATAATATCAATGCTAAGTAGGTACACAGCGCTTCCAGTTACTCAAGTTTCCGTAGAAGGTAAGAAAACATTGAATTATACCTAATGCAAGACAGGGGAAATTAATAGTAGGTTTTATATTATTAACAAACCTGGTTATTTTAGTGCCCGCTTTCGAATACTTAGTGAAAAACATTGTATATAAAGAAATACTGTAAAGGACCGTATCTACCTGAAGTTTAGTCGGGCTTGCTTGCTCGCTTACTTGCACGCTTGCTTGCTTGCGTGCATGCATGCTTGCTTGCATGCTTGCTTGCTTGCCTGTATGCTTGCTTGCTTGATATCTTGGTTCTTTGAAATACTCATGGTACACGCGAGCGAAGCCGCGGGCAAAAGCTAGTTTTGTATATTTCCCAGAAAGTACTTAAGCGATATTTTACGTGTTTGTAATGACGATGCTGATAGTTTTAATATTGTAATAATGTTAATGTTCGCGTGAGAAATTGCTGAGGAGAGCTACGCCAGGTGAAATACCATATCTTTAGCTGTTGAAATTTTTTTTTATCCTTTTTGCTAGTGCTACCTAAAGTGCTACCTTTGCATAGCACTAGCAAAAATGATAAAAAATAAGACACGTACGAAACCTCCAAACGGCTTCTAATATTTTGTAATCATTCAAAATTTGCAATTTATATAACACAGATTAGTATTCAAGAAGGTTTGTTTTTAGCAATTTATGATACCAGCCGAGCTGAAATTAACAATTCGGAGATAGCTAATCTTCAATTTGGGCTTCATTTTTCAAATTCGCAGGCACCTGATGAATAATTCAGATGTCTTTAGTTAACGAGGTGGGTTTGGTCCATAGAATTAAACCAAATAGATTGTGATGGTTAATTGAACTTTGTATGATATGATAGAACAAGTTATGCGAATTACGGTGAGCCTACAAAATAATATTAATTAGATTCTTTACAAAAGGCTTCATGATGAAAAGCAATCAGAAGTTATTCAATTTGCTAATCTAGGTCAACAATTGCGTGGGTCCCTTTCATTAAATTATCACCCATATAGCGTTGTGTAACTCTTGCTTTTTAAATGAGGATGAGGGAGTAACTCGTTTTGCCTCGCGAGGTACTCACGAGGTACCCCTCATTTGAGGTGAGGTGAGGTGTGAGGAATTAAAACGATCGCAATTCGCAATGAGT
The DNA here is from genome assembly GCA_947563465.1 of Archips xylosteana. NCBI lineage: Eukaryota > Metazoa > Arthropoda > Insecta > Lepidoptera > Tortricidae > Archips > Archips xylosteana. The sequence continues at coordinate 1,364,637 of OX387364.1, read as the reverse complement.
TGAATGAGTAAGTGAGCAGCGAGGCGCGCGCATCGTTGCCGCTTCGTATAGTGAGTTATCTGTGCTCGCGCCTCGCGCCTCGTTATCTGTGCTCGCACCTCGCGCCTCGTACTCTGTGCTCGCGCCTCGTGATAGAAAATGAGGAGCTAAATGAGGTGGTTCAAAGTTGCAATTCGAGTACTCCCTCATTTTGTCGCGATGAGGAACTCAAACGAGGTACCTCACGAGTGAGGGACTCATCACTACACCCATATTAATTACACTAGTTACTGTGTTAGGACTTGCTTCTGCGGTTGCGTTCAATTTTATATTTACTTTAATAAATGTTTATGTTGAATTTAAATTTTCGTTATATATTTCAACGATTGTATTAACTTCAATTTCAACAAGTCTAGGGTGGTCAGCCGAAATGTAACGATGTATTTTGTAACTAATATGTGTTAGGAATTGCAAGTACACCGTTGTAGTGTCATGAAAATTATTTCTCACCGTCATTGAGAAATGATATTGTAGATGCCTAGTTATAAAAACCAGAAAAATTTATTAAGCTTCTGGTTTTCTGTAATTACAAAATTATCAGTTGTAACTAAATAATGACCAACTCTTTCCTCTGACCCCTGCCGCGTAAGGCCGGGGCCGCACTGGTAAGGCGACCGGCGACGCGACGCGACGGCGACTAAGGGCCTACGCTAGCTGACGCGGACGCCCGCCGCGTGCGCCCGCTCGCGGGTCTTAAATCTACCGAAAATCCGTCGTACACGCCCGCGCCACTTAGCGCTGTTCATACAATTTCTTATTAGACGCGCGCACGACGGGCGTCCGTTTCAGGTAATCCGCGTCAGCTAGCGTAGGCCCTAAATCAAACATAGTTCGAGTTATGTGAGCGGGCGCAGCGGCCGCAGCGGCGACGGCGACTAAATCAAATATGTTTGATTTAGTCGCCGTCGCGTCGCGTCGCCGGTCGCCTTGCCAGTGCGGCCTCGGCCTAAGGCGCAAGCCAAACAGAAGAGATGTGGGACGGGGGCGCGTCGCAGTCGCGGCGCCCCATGAATCAGTTTTTATACTAAATGAGTAGAAGCGTCGCCATCCAAAGCAGAGAGAAGAGACGGGGCGGAGACGAGGACTGCGACGCGCCCCGCCCCACGTCTCTTCTGCGTGGCTTGCGCCTACGTTTCAAACCTCGGCGTCAAATCTAATATTAGCCGTTTCATTTGCATGAGTATTCATATTCATGGCTCGCGCCGTTCATTAGTTGATTACCGACTTCCACTGGCCTAGTTAATGGCCGGCGTGGATTTGTACAATGGAGCTCGTTTACGGGCTGTGACAGCCTTTGTACGGAAGTTTGAGGTTGCAGAGCATAATGTTGTTAGAATTGGATTGAGTTTTGTGTTTTGATATCTTTAATGTTATGAAGTATCTTGTTTGTTACCAGAATATTCTCTCCTAAAAATTTTTTTACAGTTTGGGCCTTCTAATCATATTTAATATTTGTTTTTATCATGATCAGATTTTGCGTCGTCATTGATCACCTGACTACTTAGCTAAACCATAGTTTGAAGTTTTACTGAAAGAAATAGACATTTTAGCTTGCTACTCTATTATGTTGTGTATTCTTATATTTGTCGTATTTTTTAACGTTATTCAGTGCATGTCAGGAATGTACAGAATTTTTAAGTATTATTTTTTTTATAATTATTTTTATTATGTGTACTTAGGTGTATTTTGTTTACGCGTAACTTACTCGCTAATATTTGGACTACATTTGAATGAACTATTGCCATTCCTTTTCGCTTTGGAGCTTCCAAAAATTCCTTACTTAATCACTTGTAATAGATCTAATGCGCAAAAACATGCAGTAGTTTAATTAAAGTCACTGGTGAAGGAACTACTTCGAATAATTCTAATATTTCACGTAACCATAAGCATCATTAAACATTAATGAATGAAAGTATTTTCCGACATTGGACTTCGTTAATCTAAAAAGTTGCCGAATCCATGTATATTCAATTCCTTTAATGCTGTTACAAGGTTCGCCTTCAGTCCCTGTAATACAACGAGACCTTTTCGAAAGTTTCCTAATTATATAAAAGCTTTGCCCTGGAAGGCTTCCAGAATGATTTTAATCAAATTTAGCAAGTCAAAACTTAAGACCTTGCCTTGTTTTCGCTCCGCCGTTGCGAAGCAGTTGCCGTCCTATGCACACACGCGTGGCAAACATTTGCTTGGCAATCAAATCAAGTCGAAGGCTACGATGGAACGGTGAGGTTAAGCTTTTTGTGGCTCGATAATGACTTCACTTAGCTGGATTTGTTCTTAAACACTTGGATGGTGCTTATATTTGTTGGATTTTTGGCCGTAATTAATTAACGCGGCCCCAGTGCAGAATTTGGAACTTCGCTTACTTACACCATTGAATGTCTTCGCTGGTGTGTGTTTGATGTTTTCCTACACCGTCCGTAGAGCTCATGGTAAATATTTAAGTGTATTTGCACATAAATTAAAAAAAACTCAAAGGTGTGAGTCCGGGCTCGAACCCGCTATCGTCTGCTTGAGAGGCCATAGGTTAAGCCAGTTAGCTACCACGACTTTACTATTCGGCCGTTTTTTTATTAATTACTCAGATACGCACAATTCACTATTTTCGCATCTGCCAAATGGAACCGCCGCGTGGCAACTTACATGACCAGGTTTCTATCTACAGCCATTGTCCGTCCACTGCTGGACGTAGGCCTCCCTCATATTGCGCCAACATTCGCGATCCTGGGTTTCCTTCATTCATCCACTGCCCGCTGTCCTCCTAAGGTCATCAGTCCAACGTGTTGCAGGGCGTCCCACACTACGCTTTCCTAAACGTGGTCTCCACTCCAGGACACGTCTGCTCCAACGATCGTCAGTTGTACGGCAAACGTGACCAGCCCATTGCCACTTCATGATCATGACCAGGTTTAGTCCAAACTCAATTTTGACAAAAAATCAACACGTATAAGTTGTCGGCTGGCGCCATCTAAGTAAATAAAAGTCTATGATGAAACCAAACAGAGTTGTAATAGAAACCATGTGACGTCATCTCCCCAATTTACTAGAACAACGTGATCTGTAATAGGTACGTGTATGCAACACAAATCGGTTTACCGTGCTTTAATCAGATTAATGTTCGTGTTCGTGCTTTGTTACAATTAACAATTGGCTGTATACGTCACAGCGGAAGGACTTACCAAGATTATGTGGCTACATAAACGGATCTTCTAGTCTAAGTTTGGCTGCAGAAGACAATTTAACTTGAATGTATCGCAACAGAGGGAGGCACATCTTGGTGCCAAAATCATATACATGATAACAAAAGATTTTCCACAATTTTATAATGTCTTCACAAAAATCACACACGTTTCGTGATATTTTTGAAATAATTTACCTCAACCTTTGGAGAAGCACAGCGCTTCTAGTTTCCGCCCATGTTCGGAAAAGTCGTAAAACGAGCGTTGAGCCTCTGTTTTTTCAGCAGCATTGCAGAGATCTCTAGAGATAATGTTTTAAATTAAAGTTCGAAATTTTCACTCTTAATTAAGACCACATCCGAGACGATGCATTGCTAAAACTACCTCGAGGGTTTGCCACATTGCAGCAGCCGCGGTCATGATTTATAGACAGACTAGTATTACTTCGACGTTTCAACCACATTGCGAGAGGGAAGCAGAGAAAACTCTTGTAATAATGTCATCAATTCATCATCTCATCCATCATCGTCTCGGCCCGTGTAAGTCCCACGGCTGGCCACAGGCTTCCTCTCAGAAACTATTCTACTTTATCTTCTGGTCTACTCGAGGTAGAGGTCATGAAGTCACGGGTGGTGGTAATCATTAAAAAAAAAACGAAGCCTAACTGGAGTTAATTTAGATACTATTCAGCTGATATTCAACCGTTCTTAACGCGTGTTCTGTTATTGTCCCCAGAGCATCCTCGGAGAGTTCAACCGCGAACAGGACGCGTTCATCAAGGGGCAGGCGGGCGGCGGAGGCGCAGCCACCGCTCCGTGGGTCGGGGCGCCCAATGAGGCAGCGCTCAAGGAGGAGTGCTTGTCACTGTCCACTGTGAGTACACCCTAACTAATCTACACAGTAGTGGAACAGTCAGCAGCAGAAATGGATGAACGGTTATGGTGCTTGCTATGATCTACACGGGTATGTATTACAATACCGAAGTACGAAAGACCGAATGTATTAAAACATCGAATGGGTCAAAATACCGACACGATTTTTTTCTGAAACCGTTAACTTTTTAAGATTGTTATAAAACAAACCTAACCTAACCTAATGGGTTCTGTATGATGCCGTTTTAATAAATTCTGAGAAGTTTACGGTTTCAGAAAAAAATCGTGTCGGTCTTTTGACCCATTCGATGTTTTAATACATTCGGTCTTTCGTACTTCAGTATTGTAATACATACCCGATCCACACACGACTACTGCCAAGTTAATAATGGGGTGTGAAGATCGTTTTGAGCATCACTACCGCTCATCTATTTCTGCTGTTGACTGTAAGTATACCTTAATTCTAAGAAGGTGGATGGAGTTACTGAGCATCCCGGAGAAGTCGCGAGTAGCATGGCAAGCAGAAGAATAGTACCTACTCCACATTGAGAATGTCGTCCACGTAAATATCAGATGGATATCTTGGCGCGTAGAGTGCTTGACCCTACTATATCCAATGTCAGTCCATCACCATACCCGCAGGTGATGGGAACGGAATACGTGGTTATAAATGATAAACGTTTGCCCGCTTAATCTAAATTCAAACATAGACGCAAGCAAGCAAAGGAATTCCCATCCTTAGCTTTCCTGAAAAAGCATGCGTATTTTAGGGAATCTACCAACATAAGAGTATTAACCCCGTCTACGTGCATATAGAGTTCTATCCCTATACTACTAATAGTAAAGTCTCATTTAGACAGTGCGAGATAAATTGTGCGAGCTGCGATACACTGCCGTCGATGATGGATCATTTATAGATTCATACCCACGCGGCCAGCAATGTAACGAAAACAAACGCATATCCTCAAGCATCGTCGAACTAAATTAAACAAATGAACTGTTACATAACGATGTGATCGTTTCCTTGTTAGGACCGGCGGAACTTCGTGCGCGCGCCGCCGGCCGGCGTCGAGTTCGAGTTTGACTACGACAAGATGTACCCCGTCGCCGTCGCCATCATGGCCGAGGACTCCAACCTGGAGAAGATGCGCTTCGACCTCGTGCCTAAAGTGTGAGTACTATCCCTTGAACGGTACAGGATCCCCTAATAAACGCTTGTGAAGACCAGCTAAGAATCGTAGCGGGTGCGTAAAAGACCACATCTTGTTTGGATCATCATCTTTCAGGGGGCAGGGCTCTAAGAATGAAAGGGATTAGGCTGGAGTTCTGTTAAATATCAGCAATCTCAAAAAAGCCGTGGTGGCCTAGTGGTTTGACCTATGGCCTCTCAAGTAAGAGGGTCGTGGCCTGAAATCCCGGCTCGCACCTCTGAGTTTTTCGGAATTTATGTGCGAAATTAAACAGAAACCTGCATAAACCTGAGAAGAAATTCAATGGTGTATGTGAAGTTCCCAATCCGCACCAGGCCCGCGTGGGAACTGCGGCCCAAGCCCTCTCATTCTGGAGGAGGCCTGTGTCCTGCAGTGGGACGTATATAGGCTGGGATGATGATGATGATCAGCAATCTAAAAAAAACCGCTATAAAAAAGGGAAAGGTCTCTGAACCATGCTGCCAAGTTTATTTTAGGGCCACCACAAACCGTAGCGTTTCCGTTGCCGTCACGCGCGCGCCCCGCGCTTCGGTCTGTGGATGCCTTGAATGTTGAAACATGTTTAGTTTTAGTTTTTTATGTTTATTACAATAATTATTTAATCTGTGTCTGTTTTGTGTGGCCTTCCGTGAGTTTACTGTACTGTGGCCCGGCGGAAGACCAGTGCTGGTTTTAACTAGCGACATGCTGAGTCGGGTCCCTTTTGTGACAGCATTAATATGTACATAACTATCTAAGTCTATGTTTGTCCTCTTATTTTTGCCTGTGTACGTGTTATTGTTGTTATAAATAAATGTCTTTCTTTCTTTCTTTTCAATCTTATTTCAAAGTTCCCATTTTCACTGGAAACCTCTGGCATTCCAGCATCACGGAGGAGAACTTCTGGCGGAACTACTTCTACCGCCTGTCGCTGATCTGCCAGGCCAACGAGGCCGACGCAGTCGCCGCCGGCTCCCGCCAGCAGAGCGCCGACGACTCTCAGGGTACGCCTTCACCATAATAGCACACTTGTCATTACACATGATGCAGCCAAATGTAACCCTAATTGACTGAGGATTACGTTTGAGCTCAATATTCCCGTGCTGGTTCAAATATTTCGGCTCTATTCTAAGGCCATGGGCGTTTGGGTCGCTCGCCGGGCGAAATCGACCGGTCCCGAAAATTCACGAACAAAGCATAGATGAGGTTGGTGGGTCAGCTGTGTGACTCTCGTCCACTTATTCATCGCTGCGCATTATACGATGTGTGGTTTCTTAGCGTTGGTCATTCCTTTATATTGATATTGACCAACGCCAAAACACAGGACGATCATGGCCGATAAGTATCCACCAGAGATGTGCTAAGCTGCGTAGCGATCACTTTCATAGCTTAGCTGGCTGGTGAAATAGCAGCTTTTTGATTTCTCATTTTATTTGGCCGGAATGTTTGGACCTGTTGTTACGTTTAAGTTCGATCATTGCTGACGTTTGAAATTCCATCTATTACGTTTCCCATCCGCGTTTCGCAAACGTCAGAAAGGTCGGCCTTACGAATTCACATCAGAAAGTTTAGTCTGTGAAGTTGTCCGACACATATGATTTTTTTTATTGAGACTTGATCCAAGACGAGTTGTCTGGTCGGATAGTAAAGAAACCGAAACAAAAAAGGAACTAAAACAAGGACAATAAGAAAAACATGTGAATCTGAACACTTCTATCTTTACCTGATTCATGCATGACATGGAAAACAGACAATACCACCGTTCGATGAGCTAAATACTGTAATTTAGACTTCTCTTGCTTCACTTTGATGAAGGAAGCATCCAAGAATTAAGAACATCAAAAAATGTGCCCATATTTCATTTGCACGCATCCCCATTTTAATTAAACATCTGTTACCCTCTTCATTTTTAACGGCTGTTATCACTTTCATTTGCTAGTGCATTTTTTTACATTTTATGTTTTATTGTTATTCCTTTATCCTCAAAATAGATGAAAAATCAGCGAGCGAGAGTCTCATTGCCAAAGAGAAGTCGTCTCAGGAGTCTATTGATGACGCGAAGCAACGAATAAAGACGATGAAAGTCGATAGGGAGAACGATGACGGTAAGATGACTTGATTTTGCGGGTGGTCACAAGTCAGAACTTTTAAAATAAAACTAATATTACCTCTAACTGCATACTACCTTATTCTTATAGATCCTCCTTTCGTAATACTATGTTATGCAATAATAATTCGTTAACCTAAATTAATCCATTTTCTTTGAACTTGGCTTAACACGCTACGGCATGTCAAGATCATTCGGACAATCTAAATTAATCGTTACTGTATGGCATTAATTGTACATGGGATGAAATAGCGCTCAAAAGGGTTCGTCTAAACATACCTATTGCAGCGTCGCTCGGTTTTTTAACCTTGTCCTGCAACACTTTCATGTCTTGATCGTTTGGAATTAACAATTAACTGAAGACCAATTTTCGTTCGATTTTCCTGAGTTAGAAACATATCTTCTGCGGTCAAAGTTGATACTTAGAAATCGTCATTATTAAAAAAGGAGTACTTGTGTAGATCCGAAGCTCCCCCTCGATCCTCTTGCTTCTCATTTTTACAATTTTGTTAAACACACATTAGCCATTTTATTTAGTTGATATTCTTTGTATTTTTTGTCGTTATTCAAAAGCAAATTGAACACTGTGAGACAAATAAATTTCATCAATTTACATTCTTTAGAATATAAAATTTGATGAAGTTTATTAGTCTGCATTCTTTCATTATCTGACACCATTGTTATTAAGGTTTTTAAAGTCAAACTTACGTTCCGTTGACCTATTAAAACAGTGTATCCTATTGTTAAAAGTTAAATATTTAAACTTTTAGAACAGGATACTTTGTCGCCGCATCGAACGTTATTTAGGTCCACCTTGGTATCTTTTTCCACATTGACTTAAGATCCTCACCAGTTGCAGTTCGCGATTAACTTTTAAGATTATAATTGAATTTAATTGACAAACCAACTTTGAGAATTCTTGCATGCTCTTTGGATCTAACGATTTTTGTTGTCGCTTTATATTTAATATATTGTATTTAATAATACTGCAGGATTATTTAAAAATGAGTTTAAATGGATCTGTCGTCGGATCCAAGAGTATACAAAAAAAACGTGGCTTATCTAACACAACAGAAACGCCTCACCTCAGAAATCAGTACATGTCAAACGTATTTGTTTTGTTTCTTATAGTATAATCTAATCTATAAATTGGTGGGGTCGTAAAGCGTTTCAACTGCTGTGTCCCGTCTGTTACGAAAATCTACAAATAGTACGTCCGTGAACTAAAAATCCTAGTGATTGCCGCCACGCTTGGTGTTGGCTCAGGATGACTTCGTCACCTTCTTAATCATCCACAGTGCCATGTCACCAGCTATAGCTTTGATTTACATATACATACATTCAGAAAATTAAATGATTTCTGATTCGAGGCGTTCTAGAGGGTTTATACCTGCTGAGCTGGCAACGTTGCATTTTTGTTAGTTTTTCTCAATTATTCCATAAAAATTGAATGAAAATTAAAAATGTTTTGAATACAAATTGTTCTAATATATAAGTTAATGTGTCTACTGCAATAATAATTCGTGATAAGACTTTTATTATCTTTAAAAACCGTTAGGTAATAATTTTTTCGTTTTTCAAGAAAATAAAAGTCTATCACGAATTATTATTGCAGTAGACACATTAACTTATATATTAGAACAATTTGTATTCAAAACATTTTTAATTTTCATTCAATTTTTATGGAATAATCGAGAAAAACTAACAAAAATGCAACGTTGCCAGCTCAGCAGGTATAAACCCTCTTAAGGGCGTACTGTGTGTATTACATGGCCCGAATGAATGCTGGACTTGTAACTCGTAAACTGTAAATTATTTTGTGTTCAAAATAGTCTTAAATATATCGTTGATACACTATCTGAGATATGAATGAAACATATTATTATTTATTTAATTTACAAATAATTACTCACATTACATCAATTTATTAATTTATTCGTCACGCCGCTCCGTTGCCTTTGCCGTTGGTTAAAATGATTTAGTGAATATTTATTTCATAAATTTAATAAATAAATATACGATTCATATCCTAGGTAGTGTATCTACGATATCAGACTAGTCCAGCCCGTCATTCACGCGGCGTAATACGCCTGGTACAACCTTAATGTTTTAATGGGAGATCTACACAATTGACAAGTTTCACGAGGCATCCACAAGCTTATTGTATTATGCAATCTGCAAGAGTTTTCTTACAATTGGGGATATTTTGCTAACTAATCACTGAACTTTTCGCCAAGCTAAATTAAGTGGTCAATCTAATTAAATTTTTAATATGTACCTCTTTCGACGCAATCGATGATTTCTCCAATGTCATGGTTGAAGGCATTATCCTCTTTTACTTCAAAAGATTATTCCTTGTGGTTACAGTCAGATATTAGCTAACGGCTATCTAATTTTTGAATTAAATAATCAACCGTTGTTGCCCACGGTGCACCGGCCCAAAAGTTTCAACCGCTGTGTCCCGTGTGTTATGAAATTCAAAGGATAATGTCGATGAACTAAAACCAATTGTAATTCTGCGAGCACATACCCACACCGCGCGTAGTGGCTGCCGGTTGTCATTGGGATTTTTAGTTAACAGACATGTTAGTAGTGGATTTTCGTTACACACGGGATACGGCGGTAGAAACGGTGCTACCCTCGAGCATTTGGGGTTACCCGACGTAGAACCCAATCAAGTGGTTACACCAACAATAATTACATGGTTTCGAGACCTCCTATGAGGCATGTATTTACCTGTGTTAGGAGGACTCGTTCTTCCTCAAATGGAATTTACATTTTGTGATTACCTCGTAGCTTGTCAATAGTCTAGTAGATCTGCCATGACAGCTGTTTTAAATGCATTTTCTCCCCTGGAATGCAGCTTAAGCAACGCATGGACTACGGGACATCACTTATAACAACACCATTGCACGGTTCTATGTCTTATTCACTCTAGGCTCCTGCCGTTACGACAAGTATATATTATAGTCTTAACATTGCAGTTGTTGTCGGTTCCGTTCATAACGGCGCCTATTTATATGTATACGTATGTTTATTGTCGACATTGTCATCGTTTTTTTTAAGCAATTTGTGATGGGTTTTATTTAGGGAGGAAATTGCAAGGTTTTGTTATGTGTTAAGTTGTGTCTGATAATGAGTCGTTATCAGATAGCATGTTTTAAATGTAATGACAGGTTGAATAGTTGCTGAATTCTCACTAATGTACTACAAGTATAGCAACATCAGTAATTATTTTATAGCAACTAGACCGATGCTTAATATTCATGAAGACTCGTGTCTTACAATGCTACTGAGATAATAATACCTGTCTCATTCACTCCTTTGCACTGTAAATGCAAAGGGCGGTTAGTGTACCATGACGTGAACGAACGATAATACACGACCTGGTAATTCAAACACTTATGGCAATTAGGGTGCGGTCAAAACACGACCTGTATAATTGTCGACCCGGAATGAATGATGATAAATTATAATTTACGACCTGATAATTCAAATCGTCATGTTAATGCCATCAGGGGCCTGTTGCATAACAAAGTACAACTTATATTACAAGCGGAACTCCCTTTCTAGTTAATATAACTGAAGCGAGAGTTCCGCTTAGTAATATTAGTTGTACTTTGTTATGCAACAGGCCCCTGGTCGTACTTTTTGTCGTTCATTCTGGTTCGTATACTCGGCCAAGTAAGTACTTTACAATTTTGTATGACAGTTATTATATCAGAATAAAAACAATAAAGCTGACTGTCAAATTGACTTGTAAGTAAAAATAGTCAGTAATGCTTTAAGCCGTATAACTGACATTGAACTTTAGGGTGGTAAAGGAATTTCTTTGTCGACTTTACAGTACCGCACCCGGCAAATTAAGTGAGGGTTTGATTTATTAGTCGTGCATTATTGTCGTTCATTCAGTTGACAAATACAGGTCTCATTTTGATCGCACTCCTGTAATGCGAGACGAAGAATCAAGTAGACATTGCTCATGACATGCCCTAATACTTGTTCCGGTTTTTGAGGAGTGTAAATTACCTACGAGCTAAATGAACAAAACTAGCAAACTATAATGCACGTAGTGTGCGAAAGAGACACGAATACGCGCTCTTGTTTGTGGGAGTCCAGTTAGATTTCGTGATAGATGTGAGCCTAAGAAGAGCCGTATATCGTACAGCGGATATCGTATAGAACCGGCAATATCTAGTCAGTACGAAGCTTGAAAGCGAATATGCTATGTTAGGGCTCTTCTAGAGTTTAAATGGTCGCGTCTGGTCGAATAATGTCTTTATGCCTGAAAGCAATAATAGCCAACGTATGTCTTAAATGGGATAAAATGGTCTTGATTATTATCAAATTTTAGCACCTTGAGCGATAGCACGAAAATATCTAACAAATGATAATCTTTTAACTGTAGTAATGCGGTCAAAACACGACCTGTAATTGTCGACCCGGAATGGATAATAATATACGACCTGATAATTTCAACCCTCATGTTATTGCCATAAGGGTTTGAATTATCGGGTCGTGTATTGTTGTCGTTCATTCCGGGTCGACATACGAGTATACGGGGTCGTTTTTTAACTGCAACCCTAATAATGTATATCTAAGTGTATATGAGTGTTCAGAAAGACAAAAATACGAAGTTTCATCATTTGAGGATTAGGAAATGCACACAGTTAATACATGTATGCGTTTAAATTCTTCAATAGAATTATTGGAGAAATCCGAATACGATATGGTATCAGTTGGGGGGCTGTATGTTGATGGAATAATATATAACTAGTTTTAATGGCATTATTCGATCACGGCGGTTCACTAAATTCACTGTTGATCCTATCACTATAATTTGTGCATATATCTATAAAATATTGCTGTTCGAATTGTTTATATATTATATTATATCAGCTCCATATCTCACCGTTGTTATCTATCATATATAATGAATGTTATGACAATATCGCTTGTCCTGCCGGACGACTAACTGTATATATTGTCGTGTCTTTATATATCACCTGTTGTATCACAAAGTATATAACTAAGGTATGTATTTCAATAGCTATATTAAAATACTTGATAAAATTTTGAAAAAAAAGCTATTGAGGTATTCGAACTGTATACTTGTCTATCAAATTTTCAATGGAACCCAATTTAATGTCTACTGAATGTTATATATATGTCTAAGTATTGATTAAATTCTTGTACTAAGATTCCGTAGCTACCGTCATATTTTATCCGCTCAGTAGTGTAATGATAAGTTTCTGGTTTTGACATTGCTACTTGAATTTTAATCTTATATCGCTTTCAATACTGTTTTGGCTTGACTTGTGCTTTTTGTTTCGCTTCTTTCTCAAAGTTGGTTTGGTGACTTACACTAGTAGCAATGTTGAAACTTTATATTTTGTAAATATAAAGTGTTGTCAGTTTACATTCGCACCAGCAACTCCGTCAGCCGCGACACATCACTTATGTGACAGTCAATTAAAAAAAAACTTACTGCCTCTTTGAAAAAAAAAACAGGAAATTATTCCTACTGGCAACACGTTCCCTGAAGTGAATGAAATAGTATTTACTCGATAATTTTTCAAGTGTTCTTGGAAACACTTGGAATTCATTAAGAGGTGAATACGCGTTTCGTTCACTTTTAAAACTGTCTCTTCCTTTTCTTTTGTAATTAATATTTACAATTAGATTAGGTCGTTATATTGTATCTGAGAAATATCCAGTGTAATTAAAGTTGTGTAGAATAGTTTGTATTGAAATTAAATCATCTAATAATAGTATTATGTGGACTGGAACGGCTCGAGGTGCAAATTATTTGAAATAAAATATTTGCTGTGAAGAATTGTTTAAATGTTAAAATACAAGAAGAAAATGCTTTGGAACCCAAAGGTTTTCTTACACTTAAATAGTGTTTCTATACTTCAAATTTTTTTTTTAGTCTATTCTTCCGTTTTCAATCAAAAATTAGTGTGATGTACTGTAAGAAACTTCACTGGCAGTAGTAAAATTGGATCTGCTTCGATTTGCCTGTTAACACTAGTAACAATATCACCGGGTAATAGATCTTAAAGATCGCATCTCCAGCTTTATCAATTTCTCTCTTCTAAACCTTCTAAACCTTTGAATTCAATAGTTTGCACCAAGCGCCCTCTGTCGTCCGAAGCGAATGACAGGAGTCGAAAACTGGCCTATGTTTCCTTGCAAAACCATACCGTATTTAGAGAGTAAGGGGCGTGGGGTGCGCTAGCTAATCAGTACGCCGCGAATTTAAAGTCTGTTACAACCAATCAGCGACTTGTTAGTTGTTCAACCACCAGATGGCGTGATTTTTGTGGTGTGGGATTGCTTAAGTTCTTGGTGACTCTGAGTGCTCAAAACTAAAATGGTGGTAGACTTGTTCGAATACTGTTTGTAGTGTCTCTTTTGTCCTTACTGTCCTTGATTGATTCAGACGTTAGTCAATCAATGTTCGATGTACAATTTTACCTTACTTCTTCGCTAATATAGTGCAACATGTAGATGTAAACATGCAGAACCTACCCCTTCTGTACGACAGTTTTGTTTGGCAACGGATGTTTGGAGATTTGAAGACGAAATTCGTAGATAATTAGAAATGCGTTAGCATTTTGTGTGGTGTTTGTAATGGGTGGTCCTGTTTGACTTATGTATTGTTTTATGTGGAAGCAAAGAGCAGGCTACGCATGTTAACATACACGGTTAGTAGAGGAGAAGCAAGTTAAAAATATTCTAGTTCTTACTGTGTCTACCTGATCGTGAAAGGGAACTAGACCGCGTTCATGTTACAGCCGAATTACAATGATTGTCTGTTGATAAAAATCTTTAAATAAAGATAGTTTACAAATGCGAATAGCCGGGTCCTATCTGAGCAAGCCGCCTCGTGAGGCAGCTATTTTCGGTGCGATTTTGAGCCCTGTGTCGAACAAAATTGTGCCTCGTGCGCTTGCCTCTCTAGGCGGCTTGCTAACTGAGGATCCGGCTAATATGTGAAACAAAGTATAAACTTCTAAGAACATACATGTGGCTTAAGATGGATTAGTTTGCGCCCCCATTCGTCTAGGTACCCAATTAGAAAATTAAATAATCTGGCTATTGTGTGTTTTGATATTCGCCGTTGTCATCAAGTACTCGCGTTAATAGTTTTCGGTTCTTCCATATAACTCTTACTTAGGGAGGAGACTGTCCTGTCCTCACCAGCCGCACAGCTACCTCTGCGGCTGGTACGGACCCGGGAAGGCTGCAGGCATTATTTTGGGATTGAAACATAGTGACAGCTGCCTTCCCTGCAACTAGGTGGCGCTACTGATACAAAATTAAGCGAATCAAAAGTGCGACAGATATCGCTTTTTTAAAACTAAATACTTCGGTCCTTATGTAAGTAATGAGCTAATTATGATATATTATGAAAATAATTATGTAGCTCAGGTGTAATTTTTTTTACACGATCGTCTACTGACAGATGGTTGATTGATATAGGTACAGTGGCGCCGCCTGGTGGCAGGGCCATAGGATACTGCGATTTTTTTGTACTAATACAAACGTGACCACCGTTCTTTGAGGTTCGGCGAGTGCATCGGGATACTGGTGTTTTAAAGGCCTAAAACAAGGCGATATTTGCCTTTTTAAATGACTGAGCCGCAAAACATCACGATAACTGACCTTTTTGAAAGTTCGTGCGTCACTGTGTCAAATAAAATCGTTGTAAGTTATGGCCCTAAAAACAGCTTAGCAATTTTTTTCCTATGAATACATACAATATTTAGTTCGTTATTTAGTTTATAACGACTCGAAAGTGTATTTTAGCCAGTTAGCGTAATTCTATCATACAAGAACAATGTTTAGCGAGCGACGTAAACGTTATGAAAATTGGCATTATAGTTAGTTATTACGAATTGAAATAATTATATTATTCTAAAATACATCGGTGTTGTTATTTCGTGAGGTATTTCGAAGAATTTCTAAGGTAATATTACTACGACTTATGTTTATGTTTGCATTAAATAAATATACCAGTATCGTCGGGGATTGTTCAAATCCCCTTATAGCTGGCATTAGATAATTTCGTGTAGCCAATGCCATTGTTTAGCCAATTTCTTGTTTTTGGCCCATTTACACTATAGGTAACGCCAACACAACGTTGACGTTTAACGACAACACAACGTCAAAATCCCGCTGTCATTACATGAAATGTGGTTGTGTGCGTGGCCTCAACTCTGGTGGCGTTACCTATATCTCCGACGATAATGAAGTTTTGAAAGGATTTTACGAAGAGTTATCCATAAATTATGTCACTTTGGGAAGAGGAGGGGTCTGGTGAGTGTACAGTCAAGGGCAAAGATATGTATACACTTTAGTACCTTGTCTATTTTCGTCATATTTGAACTGCCATTTATGAACTGTCACAGTGGTTAAAGTGACAAGGTACTAAAGTGTATACATATTTTTGCCCTTGACTGTAATAAGGGAAGCGGGGGGAAATGATCGAAAATGATGTGACATAATGAGGGTTTTCTTGTACGCAGAATACCGCTAGATGGAGTTATAGCTAAACCATTTAAATGAGTCCTCGCCCACGGGGTACAGAGGCGCAGGGGTAGACGACAAAGGGGACCAAGTGAGGTGCGGGTGGCAGGCACACGAAGCGCGCTCGCCGCCCGCACCTCTCCCGGTCCCCTTTGTCGTCATACCCAGCCCCTGTACAGCGCGGGCGAGGCCTTATTTAAACGGTTTAGCTATAACTATATAAATATCAAAGCTGTCAAACGGACGTCATAATAGAGTCAACTAGGCTGTCATAAAAATCTTTATTTATGGATGGCCCGCAAATGAATATTTTGTAAGCTTCATCTATTTGATGCTGACATTGCAGATGCATAAAATGCTGTTTTTATTTTGTCATTTTGACTTGACCAAGAATTTCGAAAAAAAAAACTTTCTACTGTGTTAATGTAAATAAACTTCTTACTTCTTAGTGCGTGTGACACATATTCTATATTAGTCCTTCACACTAAAACTCGAAGGGTTTTAATATCTAGAATAACACATAGGCTGCTTTTTATCACGACCCTCTACTTGAGAGGCCATAGGTCAAGCCACTAGGCCACCACGGCTTTATTTCGTTTGTCTTATAACGTTAACCTTTTCGACGCCAATGACGCATAATTATAACCACGCCGCAGGTTCAACGCCAACGACGGATATAGTTACGGCTTCGCGTCTGACATTCCGATGTCATGGCCCATGGCCTATGAGTGAGAGCTGTTGTATTTAACAAAGTGTTGAAAAAGTTAATGAGGAACACGATATAATTTTTGGGAGTTTATTCAACTGCCTAATCGAATGGCCTATTCGTGCGAAACTATATTATTACGTACGATTTGGTAAAGGCCGCAGGTTCAAAGTGGATGCATGCCGCGTCCAGCCGTGATGATTGGGTATTAATGAGGGAGGCCTATGTCCAGCAGTGGACGTCTAACTGCTGAAATGATGATGATGATATTAACGGAGACTGTGACCTAAACTCAGCAAATTGTATACTTCATTGCTAAGGTATAAAACACATTAATTTTACCCCTTTAACAACACTAGATAGAAACAGCGTTTTATGCATTCAGTACCGACAATTTTCCACGGCATGAAGTGTCTAACGCTCTTCTTAAAATTACAGAGCAATGGGAGAAAGATCTAGAAGCAGAACTGAACGAGTACGAAGTGGTAGCTGATAAGGCTGACGATAAACAGCTGGAGAAAGAGTACGAAGATCTCCTGGGTGATGGGGAGGATCTCAAATAAGGGCGTACCGCTGGGAAGTTCGTTAGGGCTCGTGTTGTATCTATAGAACATTTTGTTTGGAATTTGGTTCACATGTTGTCAGTATTTTTCTTTATATTTTACTTGATTGAATTTATTCATTTTATACATTAGTGAATGAAGAATCTTTGTTTAACCTGCGTTGTAAGAGCCAATGAAATAATCAAAAGAAGATGTCGTAAACCAGACTAAATATTGAATTTGAAAGTTTGCTTCAAACTAAATTTAGTTTTCAACAGTTTTAATGATATCCTGTCTAATATTGATCCTAAAATGCTAACTGCTGACATGTGAATCAAATAAAGTGTGAAGTAATGATATAATAACATAGTGAAAGCTTTAGATAAGCTCAATTTGGTTCTTATGATGAGAGATAAAGTGTAATTAAAGACGTTGCAGTGTTGCATTTACTTGAAGTAGTTGTTCATAGTGTTTATATTGATGTTGCGAATAATTATGATGTTGAAAAGTGGCCTAGATACTTCTACGGGTTTTATTCAACAAAACATGTGTATTGTGTTACCCTAATACTCTTACTCTGAAGCGTTAACTACACAAATGACGGCATAGCGTCGGGAGCGGGTCGTTGGGTGTGCGGCAGGTCTATTTACGTGGGGGTACAGTTTGACTCAATTTATAATTCCTCTCGATGTACCTGCGCTGAAGGCAGATCTTCCAACGGCAAAGCAGAATCCTGCGCGCGCTACAATCTTGCGTTGTCATTGGTTGATTGATTACCTATTCGACCAAATTTTCCGCCATATTTTCGACTAGTGTAAGTGGGACAGAACTCAGAATCATTAGGCGATTTTCGACCATTTGTCCTTAAAAATAAAATTCAATATAGATTATTTACATGTTCGACTACTATCGGAAACGATCTACACTATTCTGCGCGAACGAAAATCACCGATCGGAATTATTAATTGAGTCAAACTGTAGTTGAATAGGTAACATCACACCAACAGTCCGTGCGGGACGGTGTGATGTTGTTCATATACCGCCACGTAAATAGGCCCGTCGTACTCCCGACCCGACCCGCAGTCCCGCACCCGACCCGCAGTCGTCCTATTTGTGGTTTACGCTTAAACAAAGCATAATTTTATGCCATATTTCTTTAAGGACTTTTTTTTTGGATATAATAATACGTCCAACTTTTATTTAACAAGACTACCTACACAAAATTATCTGGATGCCACATTACTTCACTTTTTACTACTTGCATGCAATTGCAATTCTTTGTCAAAGGTTTTAGCAATTATAATACAAATAATAAAAAAAGCCTTGTATTTCTGAAATTAGTTACGTAATTTATACCTACTATACAATTCAATAAAGAAAAAAGATTGATTAATATCTCTAATTTCAGTATACCTTTTGGCATAGGCCTTCTCCAACGGCTTCTGCTGATCGGTTTTAGCCATTACAAAAAAAGCTCTTATTATCAAATATCACCACAAATGCATCCAAAAAATCTTCAACACATTCGCATATAAGTAGTATTTCTATGAAAATCCTACTACTTAAATGGATTGAAAGTTTTAAGACTTTGATACCTTATTTTTCAAGTAGGTACACGTAAATTTCTAAGATACTTTTCACCTTTATCATAATTTCTAATTATAAAATTGGCCAGCTTGGAGTTTTTTGGGGGCAGACTGAGCTCCCGGCACGGGTGGTGGTTTCAGGGGGCGCCAAAATCATGCTATAATATGATTGAAAATAAAAAAACTTGCTCCACATAGCGCCAAGCTCACGGAACCCCTTCTGTGGCCCACTGTCGACTTATAAGACTCGAATGCTGGAAAGAGTGGCACCATTATCAAGTTTCTGCTCTGATTCGAAACGCTGGAGTGGGGTGCCACTATCAAGTTTCTGCCCCGATTCGAAAACACTGGAGAGAGGGGCGCCAAAATCAAGTTTCTGTTCCGATTAGAAAACGCTGGAGAGAGGGGTGTCATTATCAAGTTTCTAACCCGGTTCGAAAAAGCTGAAGAGAGGGGCGCCATTCATTATCAAGTTTCTGCCCGGTTGGAAAACACTGGAGAGAGGGGCGCCAAAATCAAGTTTCTGTTCCGATTAGAAAACGCTGAAGAGAGGGGCGCCATTCATTATCAAGTTTCTGCCCGGTTGGAAAACACTGGAGAGAGGGGCGCCAAAATCAAATTTCTGTTCCGATTAGAAAACGCTGGAGAGAGGGGTGTCATTATCAAGTTTCTAACCCGGTTCGAAACGCTGGAGTGGGGTGCCACTATCAAGTTTCTGCCCCGATTCGAAAACACTGGAGAGAGGGGCGCCAAAATCAAGTTTCTGTTCCGATTAGAAAACGCTGGAGAGAGGGGTGTCATTATCAAGTTTCTGCCCGGTTGGAAAAAATCGTATAACCGAGGCTGAGTTTAAATGTTTCGTTAAGAGATAAAAAAACGACACATGAAAACGAAATGTCGAAAATCTCTATACCTAAGTACGCACAACAAGTTTATTGTTTTTTTTCCGAGAATATTCTCAGATTCGTTTATGTTAACTTCCTAGTACACACTATAATCATAAGTTCCAATAAATGCTGTTTCATAGGTTACGGATGCAGTGTGTTTGTTGACAATGACGTGAGTCGTACATTTTAGTGCAACGATAATCACTTACAGTACTGTATGCTTAGTATAAGTTTTACTTCACCAAATACTTCTCGATCGCGTTTACGTAAAAAAATCAATTACTATGGAAACATGGACAGCGCCTCCGCGCGCGCGCGTCCATGTTTCCATAGAATTGAAATTTTTACGTAAACGCGATCGAGAAGTATTTTGGTGAAGTAAAACTTATACTAAGCGTACTGTTTAACGATAAATATTTACTATGGCTGCGTGCAAAATTTCTGTGTGTCTAGGTAAGTCGTGGTTTCGATTTAGGATGCTGCAGCTTTAGTTTGATTTTGTCATTTTTGTACGATACAACGCCAAAACCTCATACATATGAATATTAAATTCTTGGTCTAAAAAGTACACAATTTATGTTAGAGTGAGTGATAAACGTGAGCCTGTAATTGCTTCTTTGCTCTAATTCTTGTCATTTTAAATTGTAAATAGATTATATAGCCGACCAAGTAAGTCCTTTACCATTTTTTATGGTTCCGTACCCAAAGGGTAAAACGGGACCCTATTACTGAGACTTCGCTGTCCGCCCGTCTGTCACCAGGCTGTATTTCACGAACCGTGATAGCTAGACAGTTGAAATTATCACAGATTATGTATTTCGGTTGCCGCTATAACAACAAATATTAAAAAACAATAAAATAATTATTTAATTTACAACAAACGTGATTTTTTTCTGCTCGTTTTTTGCTCGATTTTGATAACGGTAACAGGTAGACGCTTGAAATGCTCACAGCATATATAGTTATAAATAAATAACATAAATTCACTTTAAAAATAAATTAAAATAAAACAAATATTTAAGGGGGGCTACCAAACAAAAAACGTGATTTTTTTGCCGTTTTTATAGATAATGGTACGGAACCCTTCGTCCGCGAGCCCGACGCACTTGGCCGGTTTTTTATGACAGTTCCTACACCCAAAAACAAAAACCATGAAGCTGACTGTCACAATGACTTGTAAGTGAAAATAGCCTTTGATGTTTTGAGCCTACAACTGGCGTTGATCCTTAGGGTGAGGCCACACGAGCGTATTTGTGAGTTGTGAGCGGCAGAATTACGGTTGCGCCATACATTGTGTCACGTGATGGCCCGCATATTGTATAGCGCGGACCGAAATTCTGCCGCTCACGACTCACAAAATTACGCTCGTGTGGCCTTACCCTTAGGGTAGTAGAGAAATTTCTTGGTCGACTATACCTTATAGAAATATTTTATGTAAATCAGGACAATTATTTATTGAATGAATGGAAAAATATGGAAGCATTTGTAACGAGTAAAATTGGAACACCGCCATGCCGACAGTAAGTTAAACGTCCCTGTGCTCGACACTGACCCGATACATGGCACCTTCAATCTTATGTCATAGTAAGAGAGGTGACAGATGGGTGTCATCTACTGGGCGCTGCGGTGTCGAGCATTGGTACGTTTACCTTACACTACGATACGAGAACGATAACTTCGTACCTTGCTACTTACGTGTAAGATGGCTACATCTATGCGAGACATCTGTTTTCATGCAGAAACCCGCCCTCCGCTTCCACGTAAATCAACATATCACACAGAGTCAACTAGCACAAACAACACGAGGTGCTAACGCGTTTCGCTGTTAGTTTCCAGTATGCTTAGTATAAGTTTTCCTTCACTTCAATACTTCTCGATCGCGTTTACGTAAAAATTTAAATTCTATGGAAACATGGAAGCGCGCGCGCGGAGACGCTGTCCATGTTTTCCTAGTAATTGAAATTTTTACGTAAACGCGATCGAGAAGTATTTTGGTGAAGTAAAACTTATACTAAGCGTACAGTTCTAGGGTGTGTGAGTGTTTACTAGGCAAGTTTGCTCCATCATAGACCTCATCTTCGCTTTCCATCAGGCGTGATTGTGGTCAAACACAAGCTCATCACAACTCGGCCTAAGAGCCTACGCTAGCTGACGCGGATTACCCGGAACGGACGCCCCTCGTGCGCGCGTCTAATAAGAAATTGTATGAACAGCGCTAAGTGACGCGGGCGCGTGCGACGGGCGTCCGCGTCAGCTAGCCTAGGCCCTAAGTCCGTTGTCCGTTGCACTGCAGGGCCCAAGCCTCCTCTCGGAATGAGAGTGCTTGGGCTATAGTTCCCACGCGGGCCCAGCGCGGATTGATAACTTCACACACACCGTTGAATTTATTCGCAGCTTTATTCGGGTTTCCTCAAAACGTCCTCCTTCACCGTAAAACTCTTGGTAAATTTAAAGCTAGTAATAGAGACGTGCTGCTCTTAACTGTAAATCTTTATTAAGAGGCCTCCTAACACAAGTTCCAACTTAATGGGAGGCCTCAGCCTTTTTATGTAAAACTTCTGTTAAATGCAAATAAAGTTTTTTTTTTATTTTTTTTATTTTTATAATTGACAACATTTCATATTTCTAAGACTATAATTTGATTCGTTCTGTGTATTCTGTTTGGAAAGAGAAAGACGCTGATAGTTTTAAATTTTCACTAGGATTATTAATTAATTTGTTACAATTTTTTAAAGATGTGCTTATTCTAAAAGAGCGCTACGATAGAATAGATCCATTACTTTTGTCTAGTCTCTATTAAACAAAAGTGATGACGTAAATTTGACGTTAAGGTTGTTATCTAATTTAAAATTATGACAGCACTTTTTTCTAGTGAAAAGGGTAAAGGAAACATATCTATTCTGTGGATGTATTTGTAAGTACATATATGTTTTTAAATTTGTTGTATTTTTTTAAATATAAAGAAATAAATTATAATAAATATTTTTCCGTGTTCAGGAAGCGAAACTGTTTCGATTCCTGCAGTAATTTTCATGTGTTAAAAAAATGAAGGGTTGTCAATTAAAAATCTAAAAATGTAATTACGCTTATAAATTTCGAAAAACTCAAAAGGTGCGAGCTCGGGTTTGAACCCACGACCCTCTGCTTAAGAGGCCTTAGGTAAAACCACTAGTGACTAGGCCATCACGACTATGAAAAGTCCTACATAATATTTAAAAAAACTATAGTTACCTAAAGTTGAAGTTCCCTTCTACTAAATTAATATACACTGACGAGCAAAAATAAAGGGTCGGTTACAAAAATGACGATAACTACAAAACCCGCTGTGATAGCTTCTTCGAGTTAAATGAGTTTAGTAAAGAGTTTTATTCTTAACAAGAAAAAGTTTAATTGATAATAAAACTCTTTACTAAACTCATTTTACTCGAAGAAGCTATCACAGCGGGCTTTGTAGTTATAGTCATTTTTGTAACTGACCCTTTATTTTTGCTCGTCAGTGTATTTATTTATTAACATTAAAACATCAATATGGCGTGACAAACGTCATATTTCGCATTTTCTTAAAGGTTTTTGTTTTTTTTTTTTTTTTATGTTAGATAGGCCAGACAAACGAACTAGTGGGTCACCTGATGTTAAATGAACACCACTGTCCATAGACACCCGCAGCGCTTTACACGATGCCAGTGCGTTGTCGGCCCTAAAGGAGAGGGAATAGGGGAAGGGGGAGAGGGAGGGGGAGAGGGAAGGGGTGAGGTATTGGGCCCCCGGCACTCTCACTGACCGTACGAAACGCAAGCAGGATTACTGCTGCTTCACGCCGGTGTTCTGTGAGAGGGTGGCACTGCCCCGGACGAGCCGGCCCATTCGTGATGCAGCGGCTAGCTACAACATGGCTCTACCACTACAAAATCCTTTTTTTGGTACCTATACGTTTATAACTACAGGAACGTGACTAATCTTGACATTATTGTTTCTAATACTTTTTAACGATCCGCAATATTGCTATATTATGCTTCCACGTTTTTCCATCCAGTTTAAAACCTAGAAAATGTTCTTTTTAGTTAAAAAAGTTTTTATTTCCTTTTGTCTTGTTTTACTAAAGTATATTATTAATAAGTGCGGGTGTGAATGTGCGGGTGTTTTTTTGTATTCTATTATCATATTACTATAATACTAGATAATATAAGCTGTTGCTAAGATTATATAGATTTATTGCTCTTTCAATGTAATAAATAAACATTCCTATGTGATAATTCAATAAACAGTTCATGCAAACGACGTTTTTTAATTTTCCTTTTTCAGTCAAAACATCTCAAGTGCAAAAGAAAGCTTGATTTTTGTCTCTCTCCAAATAAAAGAAATGTTTACTAAGGGCCTATGCACACGGCGATTTTTAAACGCGCCGTCGACGCGCGTTGTATCGATACGCGTGAATGAAAAACGCGCTGTAAACGCGCGTTCAAGAAAAGGTGGTGTGTAAACGCCCTAATCTATATAAATCTATATAAATCTATATAAATAAAAATGAATCACCGAAATGCCACGCGCATAACTTCCGATTGACTGCACCAAATTGGATAATTCTTTTTTTGTTGCGTTTGTTATTGTCAGGAGGTTTTTATGAAAGAATTTTTTGAAAAATACAACGGGGGCGAAGCCGCGGGCATGAGCTAGTATGTAAATAAAAGTCAGGTTTAAAGTAAGTGCGCATGAGCGGCGAATATTGTTAAATCATTACCCCAGCTTATACACGTCCCAATGCAGGGCATGCCCTCCTCTGAGAATTAGAGGGCTTAGGCTGTGGTTCTCACGCGGAACCATTGCAAAGTGGGAACTTCACATACGCCACTGAAGTGTGTGCTGCAGGTATCCTCACGATTTTTTTCTTCATGGTAAAATTGGTATGGTATGGTAAAGTTCATGGTAAAGCTTGAAGCGATAAGGCCGTCTATTGCTTACCTTGTATATGTTTTTCATGTGCTTGTTTTTCTGTATTGTTTTCTTTGTGGTGTACAATAAAGAGTGACTGTATTGTTTTGTATTGTAAATTTTAAAAAAATTTGAAGTTCAAACCACCAGGCTATCACGGCTTTTTCACTACTTTTTTGCTATGTAATACAGAATACGCAGTGTGGGGTAGGCCTCCAACAAGATGGAGCGACGACCTGATTAAAGTTGTGGGATCGCGTTGGATCTGTTTGGCGAGCCTTGGGGGAGGCCTATGGTCAGCAATGGACGTCTTTCAGCTGAAATGATGATGATGATGAATACAGATTCTAATAAAAAAATATTTTTGTAGGTGGGTAATATAAGGTTCCCTATCGAATCGCATAAAATTTTTACGCATTGGCATAATTCATCATTTCGCATAACTCTATTTTCTCAGAAACCATTTATTATTCAGACTTGTTATAACCTAACCTAACCTATCGAGTCCTACAGGATAACCATTTCAAAATTCCTGAATAACGAATGGTTTCTGCGAAAATAGAGTTAGGTATGCCAAACGATGAATATGCGTAAAAATTTTATGCGATATGAGGGGACCCCGGCTAATAATTCTCACAAGTCATACGATACTGACTGTACAAGTTTTTGTCACATTCAATCATGTGCCAGCTGTTAATTTACTCGTCAAATAGCCCGTGTTTGTCTAGTTTCAATAAACCAAACCAACATTTACACCTCCTATTGACTATCCAATACAATCTAATACAATTTGATAGTTTAGTATGATTTGAGCCCAATCTGTTAAGTGTTTATTTATCATAACATCGTTGATATTAAAGCAATAAGTATTTTATTTACGTTAAAAGATAGCGAAAGGGTAATTCTACTAGCGTTTCAACTGCAAATTTCCTCCACACCAAACCAATTTTTCTAGATCAGTTTTCCGTGGTGACGACGTTTAAGTCACAGTTAAGTATTATGAAACAAAACGTCTAAGTATATTATTAAGTATAATGATTCTTAGGAAAATCGCTTTTTAATTAAAATCATTGTCACCCTGCACGTGGTAAAGTCTGGGAGCCTAAAACCTCTTTGAAAACTCTGCTTCATAAACTTTGACATGAGGCCTGTTAAATTTATTAATTTATTTGGAAAACAAACAGCACCACCAAACAGATCCGGGTGCGCGTTGGATGCGGCAGCGCAGCACCGACCGTTGTGGAGCTCTTCGGGGAAGGCCTTTGTGCATCAGTGGACGTCTTCTGGCTGTTATGATGTCGAATTGATCTTAAACTGCGCACTTATTTCTTTATAAAATTCCTCTTTTGTAAACAGTTTGCTGAACATAAGATTTTCCACTGGATTGTGTCGTGTCCATCGTCATTGTTCGTAGCTAAAGATCAGTTAATAATTGACTATAATTATCTTAATTATCGGTCAATAAATCTAATTATCGCTTTATTCAAGACGTTACGTTGCATTGAAACCATTTTGTAATGTCAGCTCTATATCGGTCAAGTGCGAGACGGACTCCATGACCCTTCCTTAGTAATTTAAGAGAAAACAACTATAAATTAAAAACCCCCAACACAATTTGGTCAAGTAAATGCCCATTATGCGTCTAAGATCCCTTCCATAGCTAACAAAAAAAGAGCTGATAACTTTGAAACGGCTGAACCAATTTGGATGAAACATGTCTAAGAATCATCGCCAAGAAATGAAGAATGAAGAATGTTATCAAGAATATGGTTACCAACTATTTGGACATTTTAGTCCAATGAAATAAAAAATGTATATAACTATTTATGAACAATCATCCTAAACGGACTTAAATACGTAAAAAAAGCGAATATTAAAACATGTTGCAATAAAAGATAGTCCTCATACAGGCATGGTTCCGAAAATACTGGAAGAACAAGTAAAAAATAATTTAATACTTCTATATCCCTGCTTACCAATATACAAATTGAGTTGGGACCAGACACTAGTTAGTGGCTGGTTTCTTATTTATATGTAACTAGCTGGCCCGGCAAACGTTATCTATACATATAATAAATCTGTAACAAGTCAGTGTCTGTACATTGAAGATATTTGAGAAAAACTGTCACTAGGGCTATTTACTAGCGCAATAGAACCCAAAACAATGTTTTTTAGAATTATTGTCTGTTTGTCTGTGCGTTTGTGCGCGCTAATCTCAGAAACGGCTTAACCTAGAAGGATGCGGTTTTCACTGATATGTTGGTATTTTCTTGGATTAACATTTAGTGTTTGTTTCATTTGAATCGGTTCACAAATAAGAAAGATACGTCTATTTTAAGAATTTATAGAACAGTTTTTAGAAGTAAGTAGTGACTTGGGAGTAGGTACGGTGGTGAATGTGAACGCGGGTGTGCGGGGGGGGGTGTTCGGTGGTGGGTCGGTGAGGGGGGGGGGGGGGTGCGGGGGGGTAATTTTTTTATATCGAGGAACTAAGGAGAGCCATAATTGATGAAAAAGCAAATTGGATAAAAAAAATAACCTGCCCAAATTACTAATTCCACGCGGACGGAGTAGCGGGCAAAAGCTAGTTTTAAAATATAAATTATAGCCTACGACCTATTCTCAGACCTAACAAATATAGAAAATATTTTCAATAAATATATAAATATATAGAGGAAAAATTTCTTTAAAATCGGTCAAGCCGTCTCGGAGGAGGTCGATAACAAACACCGTGACACGGGATTTTTATATATTAGACTAGCTTTTGCTCGCGACTCCGTCCGCGTAGAATTAGTAATTTGGGCAGCTTATTTCTTAATTCACCACCGTACTCCCAATAAGTCAAACGTGCCTATAGAAGTTTTACTTCAAAAACCCCCGATTTTGAAACATTCTTCTGTTCCGTTCCGCTCCTATTGGTGTTAGCGTGATGGTATATAGCCTATAGCCTTCCTCGATAAATGGGCTATCTAACAATGAAAGAATTTTTCAAATCGGAGCAGTAGTTCCTGAGATTAGCGCGTTCAAACAAACAAACAACTCTTCAGCTTTATAATATTAGTATAGATATATTAGATTAGAAAGAAGAAGATTACATTAATTATCCTAATGAGTAAACAAACAACAATCGTTAAGATGGGAAAACAAACACTACGAGTAAGTATATTTTATGTTATGATACATGGCAGTTTCGAAGAAATAACTAGACTCAGAAATTAAAGATAACAGTTTTCGTGTCGCTACGCTACTTCCTCTGGACTTTGGCTGGTGTTATTCCTTTCAAATAAAATAAGACATTGATAGCAGTAATAGAAATGTTAAAAGAATTACCCATTATAACGCCCTGCGTGTTCAATACAACAATGCGTTCAGGATGCTGTTGGGACTGCCTAGGTATTGTAGTGCCTCGCTCATGTTTGCGGAGGCCCGCACAGACGGTTTTCAAGCGATTATGCGCAAGAAGATCGTCTCGTTGCTGGGGAGGCTTAGAAAGAGAGAGAGTCCCAACAGAGTCCTGCGTGTCATTGCTGACAAATATGATTGCCCCATTCTGACACACTGGGTTAGCCAAACAAAGGGGGTGGCACAATTTACATGTAAGTGATTGTAATTGTAACTGTACCTGTACTAACATAGATTAAGATTTAATTACTAACACAATATGGATGTAAAAACGTCTGAAATAAAGATTTATTATTATTATTTATTATTATTATAACACGGCCCGGATAACGACAGATCTAAGTCAACAGCTACGCGACGAATCAGAAAGAAAAAAATATGTTTGATTATGTTTGAAGTCGGCCTAAGTCAGGATTTCCTGTACCTTGACTGAGAAAACGAACTCGTAACAAAAAAACAGATGGTTGATTCGTCAACTGCGGTGTGACTTCATCATCATCATCATTTCAGCCGAAAGACGTCCACTGCTGAACATAGGCCTCCCAAGGCTCGCCAAACAGACTTACAGTCCATTTAAACTTGTGTGCGAGTGATGAGACGAGTCGCGAGGCAACTCACGAGAAGCGTGTAAACTGTACGCTTAGTATAAGTTTTACTTCACCAAAATACTTCTTGATCGCGTTTACGTAAAAATTTCAATTCTATGGAAACATGGACGCGTGCGCGCGGAGGCGCTGTCCATGTTTCCCTAGTAATTGATATTTTTACGTAAACGCGATCGAGAAGTATTTAGGTGAAGTTAAACTTATACTAAGCGTACTGGCATTCGCGGGTCGCCTCGCGCCTCGTCTTGCCTCTCGCGCTCGCATCAGGAGCGGTTTTCTGGGTAAACAAACTAATTTATCATGAGATTCATGAGGTGAGACGACGTACGAGGTAAGGTACGAGATTCTCAATTTAAAATGTACGCTACATTTTTTTTAGAATTAGTTCTGGGGGTGCCCTTCAATGAGTGTGTGTTCAAGGCTATACAGTGAATAGGGTGTTACTGAACCAGTGAGATACACCTTTGGCTTCATCTGTACTTTTCATCAGGTGAGATAGTGGTCAATCACGGGTCAGTTTTGTGTAAAAAAAACTTTAATAGGTAAGTAGGTAAAGCAGTGTTTAGTGAACATTGAAGGCAACCGTAAAAGCCGTGGTGGCCTAGTGGTTTGACCTATGCCCTCTCAAGCAGAGGGTCGTGGGTTCGAGTCTGAGCTCGCATCGACTTTTTCGGAGTTAAAAATTAGAATTAAAATTAGGTACATTTAAAATTTACCATGAGCCTTACGATGAAGGAAAGCTTTGTGGAAACCTGTACACACCTGCGAAGAAATATGGTGATGTGTGTGAAGTTTCCAATCGCATTGGGCCCGTGTGGGAACTACAGCCGAAGCCGCCGCCTGAGAGGAGGCCTGATAGGTCTGGAGGGATGACACTGTCCATTCATTCCGGGTGAGCAAATACCGCACCGTTCGATCACCACCCTATTTCTTAAAAACTGCTGGACTGGTTTTCGCGAACAAGTTTGGTTTGAAGTATCTTTTTGTATTTTTTATTTTGTTTCAACTTCATTTTTTTACTTTTTACGGTCATCCTGTGAAATCGGGTGTGTTTTACAATACCGAAGTACGAAAGACCGAATGTATTAAAACATCGAATGGGTCAAAAGACCGACACGATTTTTTTCTGAAACCGTAAACTTTTCAGAATTTCTTAAAACGGCATCATACAGAACCCATTAGGTTAGGTTAGGTTTGTTTTATAACAATCTTAAAAAATAAACGGTCTCAGAAAAAAATCGTGTCGGTCTTTTGACCCATTCGATGTTTTAATACATTCGGTCTTTCGTACTTCGGTATTGTAATACATACCCGTGAAATCCATATATTTCATACTAAATACAAACTGAAACATAGATGCACAGAAAAAAAGGCCAGAAAAAAGACCAATGTAATCGAACCCAGGTCCTCGGCATTCCGTGCCACGTGCTAAACCCCTACACCACCACTGGTCAGGAGTTTAGACACAAATTTTTCCTATGCATCGTACATTCCAGCCTGCTATTATCACTTTTGCAGTGATACAGCGCCGTCTATGTTCAGTTGGGTTTCGCGAGCAAACCCACGGGTAAACACTACTAACTACTACAATGTACATCATCTCAACGCAAACATCGTGTTCTGGGCACGGACGAGGTCGCCCCTAACAAGATCGTGGTATGACGACAGTTGTCTGTGCGCGCGCACCATTAGTGCACTGAAGAAAAGATGGATATTTTTGTGAAAATATTTTTCATTGCTATTGGTAAGTACTTAATATAGTCTACCAAGAAATTCTTGTAGGGTCAACGCCATAAATAAGTGATCACTTTTCTACCTTTCTCATTTTAATGCCATGTTTGAAATGCCATACGAAAGCGAAAAGGTGCAAAAGTAATCACTTATCTATGACGTTGACTGTACCACCCTAAGGTTTATGTCAGATTGTATGGCTTAAAACCTCAGTCAATGTCACAATCAGCTTTGTTGTTTTAACCCTTGACACAAAAAGAGGGGTGTTATAAGTTAAACCGCTGTGTGTTTGTCTGTGGCATCATAGCTCTTAATTCTCAGATTTGGATGCGGTTTTTTTTATTTGAAAGCAGGTTTCTTAGGTTTAGACATGTATTATCAAAGTTGGTGTAGCCTTTCAAAGTTATCAGTTCTTTTGTTAGTTTCGGAAGGAAGAATCGCGTTTATTTTTTTGCCTTTCTTCCTTGTAGCAGTACAACCTTCAGTTATATTAAAGGACAAGGGTGAAAAATAAACTTAATTCTTCCTTCATCTCTTGTGACGGGCTAGTGCGAAAAAATACGCAATAGGTAGTGCCTTCGAAGGAACAGCCAAAGGAACTACCGCGTTTAATCCAGTGGCTCGTTCATATAGGTCAGTAGGTATAGGTAATTAACTCTGAGATAGAAAAATAACCATAATAACGATTTATTTATCTATCTAAACAGCGATCTGGGTGTCACCAAGGGTACTGGCTGAAAATCAGCGCTGGGGTGTTTTAAACGCCTCAGCATTATGCTGAGCCAGTGTCCGATTTGCAACCGCAATGACACATTCTATCTTTAGCTTTAGTGTTGCCTTATGTTTTGTAAAATATTGATGATGTGTCTTGTGATGTTGTAAATAAATGTATTTTCTTTCTTTCTTTCTTTCTTTATAAGGCGCCATGGGATCGATTTCTGTACCAAAAACTGCATTAATAGATTTAAAAAAAAAACTTACATTCATTGCGGGAATCGAACCGACTGGTCAGATCATTTTAAACTCAACCCCGTCGTTCAGCAGCTGCTAGACGACATTTTAGTTACATCAGCTCAACTCTTTACAATCGCCTCCAAAAGCAGCTAGATATTTACCCACTTACACTTCACTCATGCAAGTTAAAATGTACGGATTGGTTGCTTTCATTATCATATGAAAACACGGAGGAACTTCTTGTGGTCGCTTCGTGAGTTAACATTTGACCCGTGTCCTATTTCGTTACTTTACTTGCATTTATATACCTATCATACATAACAATAACACGCCCACACACTTGTAAGTGCACACATTCAGACATATGCACACACACACACACACACACACACACACTACCACAACCAGTTTAATGACCATAATATTTATATTTCTTTTCTTTTGTGTATTTACTTAAATTTTAGTTAAACTTTTGTATTAATTTTGGAACTAAATCACTTTGTTTACGGAGGGGGGCGTTGCTACCTGCGACACAGTTTTTAACTTCTGCGGGTGGCATCGTTTTTCATATTTTGTAATGCACCTAATTGTTACTGTTCCAAATAAAGATTTATTATTATTATTATTATTATTATTATTTCCCCAAAATCGTTCGCAGATTTTCCTAAATGCTTTTTTTCTCACTATGGTTTTTTACTGAAGCTTATTTTCACAATCGCGTTTTTTCCCAACTTTAATCGACACAGAAACATAGGTAGCTCTAGGTTTAGATTATGTTAAGTTTTCATCGGCCCGAAGGCTGACGACTGTTTCTGTGTCAATACAAATTGGGAAAAAATGCTACTGTGAAAATAAGCTTCAGTAAAAAAACTATGGTGAGAAAAAAGCATTTAGGAAAATCTGCGAACGGAAATTTTGCAACAAGGAAATTACGATTTTGGGGAAATGATCTAACCAGTCATCGAACCTGGTCGTATTGAAGAAAATTACTTGCATAACATCTATCTATATCTAATATATAAAAATCTCATGTCACGGTGTTTGTGAACTCCTCCGAAACGGCTTGACCGATTTTTATGAAACTTTTTTCTCTATATTCGGTAGGTAGGTCTGAGAATAAGTCGTAGGCTATTTTTTTATATACCTACCCCTATTCTCCACAGACGGAGTCGCGGGCAACAGCTAGTTATCTATATAAGTATGTTTATCCGTTGCCTAGTACCCATAACACAAACTTTGCTTAGCTTACTTTGGGACTTGGTCAATTGGTGTGAATTGTCCAGTGATATTTATTTATTTATATCAGTACCGGTTTCCGTCTGACGATAACCATATCTTGAAATTTAAATTGGACTCACTTCTGGTGGTTGATTGACTTGAAATATATTACACATACATAAAGCTGGACAAAACACGGAAACGCAAAAGTACGGTTAACAATAAATTAAACATTTTAAAAACCTCCAACGCAATTATGTCACAAGTATGTTTGAACATAAAGTAAATGCCCTTTATGCGTCTAAGCTAAGATCCCTTCAGAAGCCAACAAAAGAGCCGATAACTTTTAAACGGCTGAACCGATTTTGATGAAACATATCTAAGAACTATCGCCAAGAAAACTGCTTTCTAATGAAAAAACCGCATCCAAATCGTTCACCCGTTTAAGAGCTATGATGCCACAGACAGACAGAGACACACACACACATAGTGGTCAAACTTATAACACCCCTCTTTTTTGTGTCGGGGGTTAAAAAGTACAGTTAGCAAAATAAGGCCCGGGCTCGCTCCTCGAGTTTTTCCGAATGTATATGCGAAATTATATTTGAAATTGACCATGGGCTTAACGGTGAAGGATCTGCGAAGGAATTCAATGATGTGTTTGAAGTTCCTAATTTGCGATGGGCCCACGTGGGAACTACGGGCCAAACCCTCTCATTCTGGTTGCTACACTACAATCGATTGGCATAGTAGAAACTTGAGTTTAACATTTGGTAGCATAGCATACGGTTGTGGTAACTCCGAGGATGAGCTCTGGTTGAGTTCGAAACGCGTCAGTGTAGCTTGGTGGTGGTGATAGTTGTGTTTATGTGATTTGTGTGTGTTCGTACAGTGTGGAGGTGGAGGAACTGCATGAACACACATTTCTTGCATAAACGTAACTATTGTAAGGTCGCGGGTGAGCAAAGTAATTGTTTTAGTTCAATAGTAGAAACTGTCGATCGACGTGGACCACTCCATTCTACCATCAATTGCTGTGGTAAGAACCTTACCGTCCTTACCGATGCCACTTACCTGGGAATTTTACAAACAATCATTTTATCATTAAGTAATGACATTGTCTAGTACTGTTCAAGATATCGTTACATAAGCGGATGGCCATGACTTAAGTATTCTACGTTCAATGTTAGGGTCACAATTTACGTGTTAAAATATAAAAAATCCAAGAGCTATTTCCTTGATGCAACGGGTCAAGATCAAACTCATCATCGTACGTCGCACTGTAAAGCACAGCGCTTCCACTCAGAAGGGTATGTATTACAATACCGAAGTACGAAAGACCGAATGTATTAAAACAAAATAAAGGGTATAATAATGGGTCAAAAGACCGACACGATTTTTTTCTGAAACCGTAAACTTCTCAGAATTTATTAAAACGGCTTCATACAGAACCCATTAGGTTAGGTTAGTTTTATAACAATCTTAAAAAGTTAATAACGGTTTCAGAATAAAATCGTGTCGGTCTTTTGACCCATTCGATGTTTTAATACATTCGGTCTTTCGTACTTCGGTATTGTAATACATACCCTACCCACTCACAATGAGTAGGGCTTGAGCCGTAGTCCCCACGCTGGCCCAGTGCGGATTGGGAACTTTGCACACAATTTAATTTTTTCACAGGTGCGTAGATTTGCTCACGCTGTTTTCCTTGATCATGAGCTCATGGTAAATATCCTGCGGGAATTATGCAATTTTCCGGGATCAAAACTATCCTATGTCCTTCCTAGGGTTTCAAAGGTTTCAGCGGAAAAGGCGCGAAGTGGTAATAGACAGACAGACCGAGCTACTTTGGCATTTATAATATTAGTAACGATTGTAATTATGCCATATTGGCATTCGGTTGGGTTTAGCTGGTCGCTTAGTTTTATGTTTTTTTATTACATCATTCTATATGTTACTAGCTGTTGCCTGCGACTCCGTCCGCGAAGAATAGGGTTAGGTATAAAAATAGCCTACGACCTATTCTCAGACCTACCGCATTCAGACAAAAAGTTTCATAAAAATCGGTCAAGCCGTTTCGGAGTAGTTCGATAACAAACACCGTGACACGAGGTTTTTATACCTATGTATTAGATTACTTATGAAACCAAAAGAATGTAAATGACTATACGTTATGTCCTTGCTAATTAGGTACATATGTGCTGTGACTTATTTCTCAAGTGTTTTCCAATAAAAATACTGATAGAATGTAATAAACTGTGATATGTTTTAGTGTCGTTGTCGTGCGATGGACAGAGAGAACCGAGCTTGCCGCTCTCTTCCGACAGCTTCCAACAGATTCTTCGTACTAAAGTATCAGGTAAGAGCATCTTCCACAATGGCGCAGCAATCGGAAGGCTAGGCAATGCCGTGCATTGACGCCTTTACGCTCAGGGGGCCCCCAGTCCCTAACCTATAGTTCTCACTTTGCACACTCACTTACTAAAAGCCCTCACACTCTTACTCATTCACCTCTACACACTCACTCACTCACACACTCATCCATGCACCCACTCACTGACTCGCCTCAGTGTGTGGGTACTCACTCACCCATTGCACCCAATCATTTCCGACCACTCCCGTAAGCCTAAAATGTATGTAGGCCCTACATCATTGTCCTACCTCAGATAATTGCCAGCAAGATTTCCTTGAAAGAAATCTAAGATTGAGAATTTTGGAGTTTAAAAATACTTATGTAAAACGTTTTGAGGTTTAAATGATTAATTCTTATCGTCTACATCCAATATTATTCAATGAGAACAAGGAAATCAAGTTATTTTGTTTACAGTGCCTGCAGGGCGGTCTTTAAGCTTCAGCGATATTATCTTCAGGCACTACAGGTAAGCAAAGCTATAGAATACATTGTGGGTTGGTTTTAATTTAACTATAAGTTAGGTGCGTTGAACCGTTTCAACCGCCGTATCTGGTGTGTAGGTACGAAATTTGACTAATAATATATACGACTTGGTTCGATTCCCGAACTCAGCACAAGAATTTTTAAAATATATGTTCCTATGCAGTTTTTCTTGTCAATATAACAGGGATAGTGACTCCGTTAAAAAATAATTCGAAGACACGAATCCAGTAAAAAAACGCCGCTTTATTTTAGCCCCAAAAACTAAAACACAAAACTAGATTTTTTGTTGCTTTAAAACAAATAAGTAGTTGATTGAGTTGGCGAACAAGTGACGTCATAAGTTGCTATTGCCATTCAAACTCTATGGGGGAGAGTTGTGTTTTGACATTGTATGTCTTGTATTTTCAGTCTCACCCATAATTACTGACTGATCTAAATGTGCCACGTGTGTACAGCCATGAGACCTTATTTTTATATTTGACAACCCACCAACATACCCATGTTTCGATATACCAATGCTTTCAAAAATACAAAAAAGCTAAAAATTGTCTTTCAGCACAAACACGACAAAGCCACGTGCTTACCGCATCAGGGATGTGAAACGGCTGCTGGCAGACCCGAACTTTGACCCTCAGAGACCTACCGTCCTCTACGCACATGGGTAAGCCCGAGTAAAAAAAGATACTTCCCCCTACAGGGCGCATGTCCTTCAGCATTTACTCAGGATTTGAACTATCTCTTACCTTTCATCTAGGTAAATCGATTCAGCGGTTTAAGCGTGAAGAGGTAACAGACAGACAGGCAGACAAACAGATACATTTACGCATTTATAACACTAGCTGTTGGCCGCGGCTCCATCTGCGAAGAATTCGTTTGTCGTCATCTCGCGAGAACTATGCAAATTTCCGGGACAGGGCCGGCTTAAAGAGGTTTGGACGCCTGGGGGCATAAAAGAAGTGGAGGCCTCTTGGCCGCAATATTTTCCAAATAATAAATAAGTCGTGGTGGCCAAGTGGTTTGACATATGGTCTCTCAAGCAGAAGGTCGTGGGTTCAAATCCCTGCTCACACCTCTGAATTATTCGGAATTTATGTGCGAAATTACATTTGAAATTTACATGAGCTTTACGGTGGAGGAAAACATCGTGAGGAAACCTGCATACACCTGCGAGGAAATGCAATGGTGTGTGTGAAGTTCCCAATCCGCACTGGGCCCGCGTGGGAACTACGGCCCAAGCTCTCTCATTCTGAGAGGAGGCCTGTGCCCTGCAGTGGGACGTATATAGGCTGGGATGATGATGATGATCCAAATAATAATTACTCGTCGGAATTTGAAAATTTTTTTTCGAAGTCTATTGTGGAGGCCCCGGGCTTTGGCCCCGGTTGCCCTGCCCTAAATCCGGCCCTGTTCCGGGATGATAATAACTATTCTGTGTCCTTTCCCGGGACTCAAAAACTACCTCTATACTTTTTACCTAAATCGATTCAGCGGTTTAAGCGTGAAGTGCTAACAGACAGACAGATACACTTTCACATTTAGGTATACAGTAAGATTATTCCTCTTTGACACTCGGCAATTCTCGACATACATACATATGTATTTAAGTATTATAATAATTATGGTTTATAATAAGTATGTTTCATAATAAATTAACAATATTATGGTTTAAGTATTTATTTATCTATATAAGTATCTTTATCGTCGTCTAGTACCCATAGTACAAGCTTTGCTTAGTTTGGGACTAGGTCGATTTGTGTAAGATTGTCCCGTGATATTTATTTATTTATTTATTTATTACATCGAGAAAGATCGGAAGTGCAATACTTAGGCTGAGGTTTTGTTATTCATTTTCATTACATTAAATAGGTTTGGATATTTTATGTGATTAAATTCTAGGATTTTATATAATTACCTACTCTATGCGAAAACCAGAACCTTTACGATTAAAACTGGGACGTCCCGAGTGTCAAAGTGGAAACAATCTTATTGTATTAGCTGTTGGCTGCGACTCCGTCTGAGTAAAAAAAGATACTTCCCACTGCAGTGCGCATGTCCTTCAACATTTTTCTCAGGATTCGAACTATCTCTTAGGCTGTGTTCAGACCAAACCGACTGTCACTGTCAGCCGCCGAATGTGAGCGCGCGGTACGCAGTACGCATACATATTTCACTTTTTCGTTCACACCTAACCGACAATACGTTATTACGCTATGCGTAGTTGCCGACATAAAATACCGTACAAATAACGTTCACACTGGGGCTCACAGTGAGCCTGCTCACATTCGGCGGCCGACAGTCAGTTTGGTTTGAACACGGCCTTACCTTTCATCTAAATCGATTCAGCGGTTTAAGCTTGAAGAGCTAACAGACAGTCTGATACACTTTCGCATATATTATTAGTAGGTATGGATAATTCTAGCTTCGTGGAGCTATACACGGATGAGAGCGTGCGGACAGTGACACGAGCGTACCTGGACAATGGAGGGTACAACGTTCTAGTCCTGGACTGGTCCAACCTGGCCTTTGGGCACTACGTCATCTGCGCCATGAGTGTGGAAGCGGTGAGTTCTCGTTCTCGAAGACATTGGAGACATCTCCAATTTACATTTATTGTAGGAATTATTCTGACCGCTGCGGCATTTTACGCCACTGCTGTTCATAAATTTAATCAACTTAGATTAGCCGGGTCTCCACTGAACGAACTGCCTCGCGAGGCAGCCATTTTCGACGTGATTTTGAACCTTGTGTCGAACAAAATTATGCCTCATGCGCTAGCCCACCCATCCCCAGCTAGGCTAGGGCTAGGGACCCAGCTATTGACCCTTAGAGATACGAGTAAATCTCGAAGTAATTAATTAATTATAGTAATTAAGCACTTCTCATACAATAAAACGTACGGTCAGTGAGAGCGCCGGGGGCCCAATACCTCTCCCCCTCCTCTATTCCCTTTCCTTTTTCCTCTCCCTTTTAGGGCCGACAACACACTGGCATCGCGTATAAGCGCTGCGGGTGTCTATGGACAGTGGTGTTCATTTAACATCAGGTGACCCACTAGTTCGTTTGTCTGGCTTCTCTAACATAAAAATAAACTTTAATCACTTTTGCACTAAGTCTCAAAAAATATTAGTTATGATTATGAGTGAGAATCGCGAAAGTTTAAAACATTACATCCCTGTCCATGATATCCAGTATATCCACTACGCTTTAGATATTAGGTAATTCCATACAAACGTAATCCCCTGTTTCCTCCCGGGATAATGGCTTTAGAGTCAAATTTTTTTTACTGTGTAATCTGTATCTACCACAGCTATGCCCCTAGGTATCGTTTTTTTCCATATTTCAATTAACATAAGAAATATGAGCTTTCAAAAACTGAAAAAATTGCCCAATTTCAACGTCATTTTCAGACACTCATCAGAAAAGAATCCCTCATATAAACAAAAAAAGGAAAACATAGGGGCATAGCTAAATCTATCCTCTAATTATATTTGAAAAAAAAATAATTTTATTGGTCCAGTTTTCGAGAAGAAAACAGGGGATTACGAAATGCTGTTTTGATCAATTTTACGCGCCTATTAACGGACTGAGCTGCAGTTGTCCCGCTCTCGCTGTACTGACACGGAGGGGTTCGGGCGAGACAGCGACATTTCATTAAAATACCTATTTCTCAAAAGTCTCTCAGCCATCGTACCCTCTTAACGATTTGAGTTTCTCTTATCTCCAAGTATTTTTTAAACTTCAGGTAGGTAACGAGACCGGTAGGGCGGTGGCTCGACTGGCGAAGGGCGGGCTGTCCCTGGGCGGCTTGCATCTCGTGGGGCACTCGTTGGGCGCCCACGTGTTGGGCGCCACTGCGAGACACCTAGCGGCCAGGGGACTGGTGGTGCCGAGGTGAGATTACATTGCGAACTTGATGAAGCTACAACAAGCGTAGTTTTTCATTCATATTTTTGATACAAATAACAGACACGTTATTTTTAGCTGCCCAATCTCAACCTATTTGGAAAAATTGTTCAAAGTCAAATTCAAATTAATTTACTTCACTTGATTTCAAGTACAATATTTAACCTTTTCAACGCCAACGACACATATATAGGTCACAAAGTACAGTGTCAAAGTGACCTTGACACAATGAAATAAGATTCAAAACAGGTTTACGTTTTGTCGTGCGGCGGTGAAAGGGTTAAGATTACATGAATTAAGTACATTAAGTTTCACTAAAATCTACCAAACAAGGCATGCAAAATTTACAAAAAAAATAAACAATAACTTCTCATTTTATATTATATTTCTCATCTGTGTTTTTTTTAGGAAAATATGAATTTGAGCCCGACATAAAAAACACTGCTCATTATTTTAGGAGCGAACGCCAGGATGTACAATCTTAGTACTAGCGCGCTCGAGTAATTTTCAATGTGGAGGGGGGGCGGGTGCGGGGGTATTAAAGGGGGATGAAAATTTCATTGATTTTGCCGTAGGGTAGGATGCACAGACAATCGTTTTTTTTTCTTTATTCATAAATTATTATGGACTTACAGAATACACCAAAGCGTCCAATAAGAAAACTTAAACTAACACAACACATCATAATAGATGATCAAACGAACTTCTAAGTGAAGTTCGATCATTATTTTGTGAGTCACTTCCTTCGAAGATATAACATATAACCAGGTAGTCCTTTAAACCTACAAGGCACCATTCGCACATTTCAAAGACTCGATTTTAGAATCGGTACTTTTTTTTTTTTGACATTTCTACCTATTTAATCTGCCCGACGGCCGTTAGCTGCTCATTCTTTTTAGAGAGGGATATAAATAAACTTTTTCTAGGGTTCTGGGACGGGCGGGTGATTTATATCTTCGAAGGAAGTGACTCACAAAATAATGATCGAACTTCACTTAGAAGTTCGTTTGATCATCTATTTTATTTCGTCACTTCCTTCTTCAGATATAACATATAACCAGGTAGATGTTTAGAGTTAATTTTTAGAAATAAAATTTTGTTTATAATTATAAATGATCAAAAAGTTTTATTTGTAGACCATAATTAATATAGTAATGGTTGTCTTAGCTATTAATTGATACAAATACCACTATCAACATTAAATCAGTCTTCTCTGTAGATTTGAGTACAAAAATAGTACATAAAATCAAAACATAATTCTTATTCTAGTGAAAAATTGATCTAGCGAAGATATCATCCTCACCCAGAAGGGGTCGATTATAGAAACGAGCGAATGTCTGGGAAGAGCTGGTCCATCCGGCCTTCTTCCTTATAGTCTCTAAGCTAACGCCGGCGGAGGCCGCCGCCGAGGTGGACGCGTGGCGCGTGCTGTGTGCGCCGAACACTGCCACGTCGACGCCGCTCTCCGCCAGTGTTTGTTTGATCCATCTACTAATCGACTGTGTGGATGCCTTTTTATAGGGCTTTTTGTGTGTAATCAACAAATCGTCTAGGTTATTTGGTCTTAAGCTAAGCGTCATATCAATATAGTCACTTAGTGTCGTGGCGGGACAGATATTCGGATTTTCTTTGAAGTACGGGAGGATCAATACCGGTTGCTCCCTGCCTATTGCTGAGGTCTTGATAGCATCTACAATTAGTATCTTCCACGATTCGGGGCCTTTTATAATCTTGGATATCTTTATAAGGGACAGCGTTTGAACTCTGTGGGCAGTACAGAGGGCTAGTAACACACAAAGTTTTTTGGTGATTTTTTCCAGAGTTAGGTCTTTGTTTGGGGACCAATTTGAGATAAAGTCAAGTACTAACCGTGGATCCCACGTATTGACGTATTTTGGGACAGGAGGCTTACGTTTGAAAATACCTTTTAATAATCGTCTTATGCACTCATCGGATCCTAAGTTGTCGCCGGCCAACAAAGACAGGGCAGACCGGTGACTGTTTATGGTTCCGTAAGATGCCCCTGCGTTGAATTGAATTGTCAAGAACGTTAGAGTATGTGATACTGAGGGGCAGAAAGGGTTAATTTTTGTATCTAGGCAATATTGCCACCAGAGTCTGTACGAGGTGCTATATTGCTTTAGAGTGCTTTCAGATATGGATTGGATCATTAAATCTATGGCGATAGGCGGGATATTTCGCTGCGTAAACGCGATCCGGAGAGCTTCGCGGCCCCCAGGGTAAGCCTCTTGTGCATTGGATGTGTGGACCTGTAACATGATTGTAAAAGGTCTCTGTTAGGAGTGAAGAAAAGGATGTCTGACTCTAGCAAAGTCTTAAGGAGGGGGAACCAGGGTTGTCCTGTCCAGTACGGAAACACTAGAATGCCGGAAGCTTTGTCACTAATTATTTTCCTTAGGCATTTAAGGATTAGAGAGAAAGGCGGGAATGCGTAGAAAAATTTTGATCCCCAGTGGACAGTAAATGCATCGACTGCTAATGCATCTGGGTCTTGCTTCCAAGATATATAGTCTGTGCATTTTGCATTGATGCGAGAAGCGAAAAGGTCAATCTCCGGTTGACCCAGACTGTGAACTATAGATTGAAAAGCCCAATCTGATAGTTCCCACTCCGTGTCAATGTTTATCTTTCGGGATTCTTGATCCGCTTCGACATTGTCCTTCGTATTTATGTACGAAGCTAATAGCCAGATGCCGCGCTCCTCGCACCACTGCCATATAAGCCTAGCTAAATTGCTTAAATGCGGGAATTGTACGCCGCCCATACGGTTTACGTAACTGATGGCTGTTGTGTTATCTACTCTTAGTAATATAGTACAGTTACATAGGTCGCGAGCGAAACATTTTAATCCCATGAAGACCGCGAGAAGCTCTAAATAATTAATATGGAAAGACAGTTCGTCATCTTTCCAACCACCATTTACCCTTTTGTTGTTGCAAAAGGCGCCCCAGCCTGTTCTAGACGCGTCTGTAAAAATTTCTAAGGAAATTGTCTCATCTGATCTCATGTCATTCGATGCTGTAAAAATGTTTCGCTCCCACCACTGTAAGTCTGCTAAAATTAGGCTTCTGGGCTTAATTTTGGTTTCAAAGTCTTTGTGCTCAACCAACTGCAGGTATTTTTGTTGTTCTAGTGTTTTTGTATACAGCCACCCGTACTTAACTGCTGGGCAGGCAGCGACTAGTACACCAATGAGTTGTGAAAATTCTCGAATGGTACATGTTTTCAAAGATGAAAACTTTTGGACTAGTTGCGCTATTTTAGTTCGTTTATCAGGAGGCAGATAAAGGGTTAAATCAACGGTATTAAACATAAAACCCAAGAATTTACAAGTTTGACGCGGTTTCAGATTGCTTTTCTCAGTATTTATGACGAAACCTAAACACCGTAGCAATGCTAAAGTCTCATTTACGTTGGAAGAGCACTCTTGGTAGGAATCACCTATACACAAGATATCGTCGAGATAAATTACCGATTTGTGACCCTGGTTTCTTAGGAAAGTAATTACTTCCTTCATTATCTTTGTGAAAACTCGCGGTGCCACAGATAATCCGTATGGCAAAGCATGAAACTGATAGACTATATCGTTAAATATGAAACGAAGGTACTTTCTATCGGCCTCACAAATCGGTATCAGTAGGTAGGCTTCTTTCAAGTCTACCGTAGCTAAGAAACCGTCTTTTGCTATAATTTTTGCTGCTGTTCTGTGGTCCTCCATCTTAAAATGAGACTTGAGTATAAACTTGTTTAAGGCTTTTAGATTTAAAATAAACCGTTTTTCACCATTCGATTTCGATGTAAGAAATATAGGAGATATAAAATCACCGTCGGAGCGTTCGCACTTAGAAACCGCGCCTAACTCCTCTAGCTTTTTAATGGCGAGCTTCATATCTGCTGCCTCGATACTACTTAAAGAATTTGATGGAATGCGAGATTGTTTCACTGGTCCACTAAATGGTATAGAATAGCCTTTGGTTATCCATTCTAAAATAAGAGGGTTTTTCGTTATTTTAGTCCAACAATTATAAAAATACTGTATTCTACCGGCATGTACCTCTATTGTTGTGTCGGAGCACGAGGTTTGGCTTGGGGCTGTGACCTCGTGGCTGGCACCTGAGGTGCCCTGCGACCCGCTGGTTGCGTCCTCCGTGGTCCTCCCCGCCCCCCCCTGCTTGACGTGTAGCGAGGAGGGCCCGCCCAGTTTACCTGGGACCGGGGCCGGTTAGCTGTGGATGCTTGAGCGGTAGACGTCGATGGTACTTTATTAACTAGGGTTGATTTTTTAATCTGAAGACCCTGCTTTTCTATAGCCTTCGATGCTTTTATTTTTTCGGAAAGTTTGCTTCCGAAGAGCAGTTCGTCTCGATCGACCTCTTGGATGACGGTAAGGAATGATTTGTCGAGTCCGGGTGTTACAAACTTCTTACGGGCTTCGGTTTCTACAAAGTGTAAGTCGCATAAAATGCGACAACTATCGCTTAGGTATTTTATTGCTTCTATCCTGTCTTTGTCGCCGTCGAGAAGTAGCGAAAGTCCCTTATTCA
The DNA here is from genome assembly GCA_947563465.1 of Archips xylosteana. Lineage (NCBI taxonomy): Eukaryota > Metazoa > Arthropoda > Insecta > Lepidoptera > Tortricidae > Archips > Archips xylosteana. The sequence continues at coordinate 1,320,791 of OX387364.1, read as the reverse complement.
GAGCTGTAATCCCTGTCCCTAGCTGTTGTTGGACGGATTCAACTCGCTTATCTCGAAATCTAGTTGTGTCTGACACGGCAGCCGAAATTTCAGCGTTCAATTTCGGGGCATGTAGGAGTGTGCAGTTCTCCGGTATTAAAAACTGCTTCATTAACGTTGCCTTAGCATCCTTATTTAAGCCCTTGCGTAATATAGGCAGCCATAAGCCCGCTAATTTGTCGTGAATTTTTTCACCGTACTTAGGAGTCTCTTCGGTGGCTTCTCCTAGGGCCAGTAATATGTTGGGGTCCAACTCTGGGACGGTGGTTGGCGCTTGGCTCAGTTCCAAGGTTTCCGGGTTTGATCCATCGACTTGTTCGGCGCCATCCGCGTCTTGTTGAGCATTATCGGGTGTCTGACTGGGTTCGCCAAGGGGCGGAGGTGTCGGATTGTCAGTTATTTGTGGCTCGTTTTCTAAAAACCAAAATAAAACGAATAATTACATTAAAATAATTTGAGGGTAGGTTGGCGCCCGGTAAAGGATCAAAAAAGTTACGTTAATATTAGTTAATTTAGTAAAATTGCTGTCATAGCTGCCCCGTATTAACCCATGGTTAATCTCTCGGCAAAACAGTATTATTTCACTTAAACTCGTATCTATATGTATATGAATTTTTGTATTAACGTAATTGTGTTTTTATGTTCTATCATCGTTTGTTGGCCCACGGACAACGTTATGATGATATGAGAAAGAACGAAAAAAGGTGTCCTTTTTGGAACCTTTGATTGCCATTCGTGTTAACCCGCGGTTAACCTCCAGGCATAATCGCTACCGTATCACCGTGATGACCCGCGGTCAACCTCCTGATAACGATTATTTGTACGAGTTTTGAGAGTTTGAGCACTATCACTTGTTTTATCACTTAGGAAAGAAAACACTTTACTTACCTGTGTTTTCTTCAGAGTCTGACGAACTGATAATTCGATGTCGTCTACGGTCTTGTTTCTCCTCAAGTCGTCTAATTTTTCTTGCGTAACGCTCGATCTTTTGATCAATGCCGCGTTTCGGCATGATTTTTAATTTATTTTTACTGAACTTATAGTTAATCGTTGTTTTTTTTTTTTTGTGGGTAATTTTGCGTACTAACTTATTATGATGTGCACGGTGCCTCGCACGAAAAAAGAATGAGCAGCTAACGGCCGTCGGGCAGATTAAATAGGTAGAAATGTCAAAAAAAAAAAAGTACCGATTCTAAAATCGAGTCTTTGAAATGTGCGAATGGTGCCTTGTAGGTTTAAAGGACTACCTGGTTATATGTTATATCTGAAGAAGGAAGTGACGAAATAAAATATAACATAATTTGATCACCAAACTCAACTATTAGAGATTAAGGGAGAAAAATAACAATATTAAAATAGGTAAATAAAAATTTCTCAGCTGTGCCTATTATAGAATTTACATAGCGACCTAATGCTTCCAATAAAATATACTACTTCCTTGTTAGTGGAACCCGTTTCCACCAGTGCAATGCTATGTGGACCAACTAATATGATTGGTGGATAACAAACGCATCCATAGCAACAATTAGCATAGCACACCTCTGGAAGTCACCAAGGATTTTTATTCAAGTCCTGTTAAAACCTGAACCCTCCAGGTTGACAGGCCTGGACCCAGCCTACCCAGGCTTCTACCCGCCTCTGCTGGGCCGCCCGCTGTCTCCCCGCGACGCCCCCTTTGTGGACGTGGTGCACACCGACGCGGGCGGCTTCGGCGCCCCGGACTCCGCGGGGCAGGCCGACTTCTGGCCCAACGAGGGCAAGGCCAAGCAGCCGGGCTGTCTGTCGGCCACAGTTCCACTTACACTCGAAGGTAAATTTATCTATCTATCTATATCTATACACATAATAAATCTGTAACAAGTCGGTGTCTGTACATTGAAGATATTTGAGAAAAACTGTCACTAGGGCTATTTAAAAACAATGATTTTTAGAATTATTGTCTGTTTATCTGTTTGTCTGTGCGTTTGTGCGCGCTAATCTCAGAAACGGCTTAACCTAGAAGGATGCGGTTTTCACTGATATGTTGGTATTTTCTTGGATTAACATTTAGTGTTTGTTTCATTTGAATCGGTTGACAAATAAGAAAGATACGATACTTTCAGTGTTAGATAGTCCATTTATCGAGGAAGGCCAATAGGCTATAATAATATCATCATGCTGGGAGTACGGTGGTGAATGTGAACGCGGGTGTGCGGCGGGGGGGGGGGGGTTCGGTGGGGGGGGGGGGGTTTGGAGCGGGGTGCAGGGTTGGAGGGGGGGGGGGTGCGGGGGGGTATTTTTTATATCGAGGAACTAAGGAGAGCCATAATTGATGAAAAAGAAAATAGGATCAAAAAAATAAGCTGCCCAAATTACTAATTCCACACGGACGGAGTCGCGGACAAAAGCTAGTAATTAATAATAATGTAGAGCTCGCAAAGAACTTTTTTTAATTTTTTATTTTGATCCTTGACATTAGCAGAATCATCGTAGTATCGATGGAGCTATATTTTTAAAAATTGAATTGAATGAAATTTTTGGAATAGTTTTCGATGAAATGAAAATCGACGCAACAAATTTCGATGTAATTATACCTAGAGTTACCCGTGCCACAGAATAAGTAATAGTACTAACGTACAGAAGGATCACTCTCGAACAAATCGCCGCCTCCGGCGAATAAAATGATAATCGCAAAAACGTAACTTTTCAGGAAAAATAAAAAACACATTATTGCCAATTACTTCTAAACAAGTGGACGTAAACTGATGATAGTCAGCGTTACGGAAAGCTAATTTTTTAAGAATTCTTCTTTTTTTAGTGTCACTTATATAATACATATTATAAAGGAGTTATTTAAAAAATTAGAAGTTAGTGGAAATCGATCATCATCTGTGATTTATAAAGTCGATTATCATTTTATTCCCGCTTTTTCAAGGGTTTAAAATACGTATTGTATGGTTGTTTTATCATTTTATTCTACTATTTTTACGGTTCGATTAGTAAAAATAATAGTTACATATCATCTTATTCTCGTTAATATTGTGAAATTTGTTTCATGATAATGTAATTTATCTGGTATTGCAATGAAACAATAACATGGTAATCAACTTTGGCTTTATTTCAATTATTAGGTTAAAATTAACAGAATCTCGAAAAAAACTAAAACAATACAATTTATTAGGTACTTATTACTTGATTCTTATTCTTGATCATCATCTTCATCATCATTATTCATTTCAGAGTTCTTTACATAAGTCAAGGACTCATAAAAAGCATAATAGTAGCTTGGAATATCACCTGCCTTACAAAGGCTAATCAGGTCGTCGTATAATATAATTGGCAAGAGCTGGGTGTATAATACTGGTCTGGTAGTTCGGTTTCAAGGACAGGGCTTGGGCTGACTATAGATTTAAGTGTCTGTCTGGTACCTCGCATGCTTCTTAATTTTTGGATTGACTCTGTGTTTATTCGGAAATATTCAGAATCGACGTCATATTAAAATTTGTATTTTAAAATTGACGGCTCTGCAGAAGAAACACTGACTTTCATTATTTTATTATTTATTATTATCGGTTAACATTGAATCGTTGTTGTGCTTTCATTGCTGATCATCGTTTCGTCCGTTAAGATACTTTCTGTATTATTTTCTGGTTGTAGAGTTTCGTCCAAATCAGTAGCATCAAGGGTCCTTGTTTGTTCTTTGTGCTTGTCACCTTCGTAAGCATCAAAGGTCGAGGGCTGGTTGCAGTTCTGGAATATTTGATTTAGACATCGTTTTGATGACCGCTGCAATGGAGATTCATTCAACGCATGCTTTGAAGTTGGTGTCAAATCAGAAGTACAAATCTTGTTATTTCCACCGACTGTCGGTGAAGGTGATGCTATGAAATCTGCTGCATTCAAAATAAGCGAAATATTTGAAATAGTTGACGGAGTTCTCAATATATTCTGAGTGGCATGTTCAAAATCAGAGGCAGGATTTGGGTTGACTAAGGAACTGCTGTTTGTCTTGGTTCCCCGCTTGCTTTTTGTTTTTTGGACAGGTTCTATGTTCATTAGAGAATATCCAGAATCAAAATCATATTTATACTGTAAAATTGAGGGCTGTGAGCAAGCGACTCTCACTTCCTTTATCTGTGTCCATGATACTTTTTGCCCTACCTCATTTTTGACCTAATTTTTATTATTTATTAGTTGAACTCCTTTTGAAGCATTTCTTTAACGTTGTACTTTTCTCCGTTGACTTTCGCGTTCATAATGATTGCGTACATCTGGTCCGGGGTGTACACGACTCTATTTTTTAATTCTCTTACAATGTTGGCGTGCACAGAGTCTCCTTCTCTCTGGCCATCGTTGTCAAGACTGTGATGTATAGGACTCTGAAGGTCAGGACTTTGGTGGCTGGGAGTGTACTGCTCAAGACTATGATGGGCAAGAGTTTGATGTGGACTGTAATCGGGACTCTGATGGGCAGGACTGCGACGGACAGGACTTTGGTGAAACGGACTCTCATTGTCAATACTGTGACAGGCAGGAGTCTGAGGGTTAGGACACTGGTGGCTGGGAGAGTACTGCTCTGGACTATGATGGGCAGGAGTTTGATGGACTGGACTCTGATCGGGACTCTGATGGGCAGAACTGCGACGAACAGGACTTTGGTGAACCAAGCTCTCACCGTCAAGACTGTGACGGGCAGATCTCTGAGGGTCAGGACTTTGATGGTTGGGAGTGTACTGCTCAGGAATATGATTGACAAGAGTTTGATGGGCTGAACTCTGATCGGAACTCTGATGGGCAGGACTGCAACGGACAGGACTTTGGTGAACCGGGCTCTCATTGCCAAAACTGTGACAGGGAGGACTCTGAGGGCCAGGACTCTGGTGGGCAGGTCTATACGTCATGCTTGAATTACCGATAATCGTTTTATCTGAGAGTACACTGCTACAATTACTATTCCTCTGTAATGTTTCATCTAAATCATTACCGTCAAAAGGCGACGCTAGTTCTTGTTCTCGGTTATCAAAAATACCTATAGAATTAGACGATGTTGACGGCTGAGCGTCGTTAAGGAATATTTGACTCAGACATCGTTTTGAATTCTTATGAGAGGGTCCTATACATTCATGTGTTGAGGTTGGTGTCAAATCAATAGAACAATTAGTGTTTGTTTCTGGAGTTCCCTTAAGTTGTTGATAAACGATTGAAGGTGATGCTATAAAATTCACAGAATTCAATACGAGGGAAATGTTGGATATATTTGATGGAGTGCTTATTATATTTTGAGAGGCTTTTTCTAAATAATCTGAGTCTCCTCCAATGCTTGAAGAACTCTTACTGCGCTGTAAATTTTGAAATCTCTCTGGGCTAGGCAAATATTCAGACACATCTGGTGAGAAATCTTGGTTCAATTCAGAATCATTTTCATCGCAATATTTTTTTTTTCTTTAGATATTTGTCTTAAATCATATATATGATTCGTAGTCACTACATTTTTATCAGTCGCAGTTTATTCATAATATTCATTAAACGCGATGTCCTTTGTTTGTTCATTGTCACTCACTTCACTTATACTCCAATCACACCAATAATTATATAGTTTTAGAAATCGAACACTAAAAAGCCGACACAATGTTTTCGCGAGCCGGTTTGAGATAACATTGAGAGGCAGTTTGTTATTGTAAATAAACATTGCCACGTACCCTTAGCACTTGACATGTCGATATAGACCATTGCAATTTACATTCGACCCGTGCAATGTGACAAAAGGATATGGCAAGACGTTTTAGAGTTCCGTTTCAAATGCTTAGTTTTGGTGAGCGCCATTGCACGAACAGTATTTAGCGGTTTGCGACGAGAATAAAAAGATAACTGCGCATATCATTACTTAGCGATCTAATTTTGACAAGAACATAATAATATAGATGTTTGTCATGCGATGAGCTTTCAGTATTTTATGATAAAATTATTGCACACTTTTATTCTAGTTATAAGGTATATAAATAAAAAAATTGAATAGTATTGTATTATGTTTCAATTTAATCATTTACCGTACAAAAATTACGAAAAAAATTGAGCTGGTGCATTGGCACCTACGGATTCCAAATATGGCATAAAAATAAAACTAAGATAATGGTGGTTATCATTTTGTTCTCCGGGGCCGGCGAAATGTCAACTTTCGAGCGTTCATATTCCGTTAGGCACCGCTGATCCGAAACCAAGGGCACAAGGTTCCTACTCGCCGATGTTTGGTAGGTATAAAAATCAAGAAAGATAACAGTGTGTATTAATTCAGTAAACTACCTTTAGTAAGTAAGTAAGTTATTTATAAGATCGTGTAGAAATCATTGTTTGTTGCAAAAAACACAGAAAAAAAGATGCTTAATTACGCGCGAGGCGGCTAGCGTGCGAATTGAAGGCCAAGTGACAACCTACTGCCATACGCCTCCCCGGGAGGCGCGCCGGCCCAGGGGGGGCACACTTACATATATCACACTTTTCATGCGACTGCAGCGGCCTTTGGTGTTAGGTGTTTGACGAAGAACTAAATTAGCGGCCATCTTGGTTGACTTGTCAAACTTGTCAGTTGTCATTCATCGGCCATGGCCATGGCGTACCAAATTGTACGGTCAAGGACTTTAATTGATAGGCCAATGTTCGTATTTTAGCCGTATAATGCAAATCGGGTTAAGCCGCTTATACTTCGTATATGCTGATTTGAATTAGACGGCTAAAATACGAATAGTGGCAATTAGGCTATCAATTAAAATCCTTGACTGTACATTGCTATAGGTACGCGTATCTATAGCTGTACATCACTACCAACATATAAATATAGATAGGTATATATCTATAGATACGTCACATTAGTTCTTGAGCTGCCGTAGGGCGGCAGCACCTTCCATACATGCATATTTGACCATAGAGTTGCCACTCTTGTTCATATAATATTATAATACTCTTTGCGCCGGCCGAACATACCTAAACTGCGGAGTGAACCCCCCCGCCCGTGCTCAGCATTAGGACGTGTATAACCCAAAGATGAAGATTTTATTTCAAAGAGATTTTTTTTGAATTGTTTTCAGATTTCTGCAGCCACTGGCGTTCGTGGCGCTACTGGGCCGAGTCGTTGACTGGAGGAGAGTTCCTGGCGCGGCGGTGCGACGATTACGACTCGTTCGTGCGCGGGCAGTGCCAGGAGGCGCCGCTAGTGCAGATGGGGGTGAAGGCAAGCCCTGAGTACGTTGTTTAAATCAATTTGATGACTAGATAGCCAATAGCCAAGTGGTTAAGGAACCTGATTATGAAGCTTTAGGCCCCGGGTTCGAGCGCCAGTCGGGGCAGATATCTGTATAAAACATCAAGCAAGCCTGTCAACCTACACGTAACTACAATATTTGAAAAAAATCCGCTTAAGTTTTTTATACGGATGAAGTAACGCATTTACGTAATTTATTGAATCAGGCGTTACTTTGCGGAGGTCCATATTAATTAACTGAATGAGCACGGGTGAGCAAAGTAATTGTTTCAGTCTTTGATCAATTATAACTGAAGATACACATTGCCGAACAAAATCCCCTTCAAAGAATGTCCGAACTTTTTTATTTATTTGCATAACAATTAAAATCATCACCTACACAGAAATTTGAACCTAGTCTTTACTTCATTACAGTCGAATTTCGGTTGACACTTGACAGCTAAACTTGACAATTTCACGCAACGTACTGAGAAAAAAGAAGGCCACTTTTATCAAAGTGGCGCTCATTTGGCTCGGACATTTTGATCAAAGGTTTCAGTTAATTAACGCATTTATGTCAACTGTTTTTGCCGTTTTTGGATATTGTGAAGGTGCTTAAGGGCTTCCATAGACGGACTGCTTAGAGCAGTCGAGACCAACGGCACGAGACCAGTCATGCTGCGATTGGAGTTATCTTCAACCCGAATGCCATAGAATTTTGCGTTGAAACTGCAGCTCACCCAACAGCGACCGCTTGAAGATGTTGGCACTGACTGCTCTAAGCAGTCTATCTATGGAAGCCCTAAATCATAATTTATTGAATCAGGCGTTACTTTGCGGAGGTCCATATTAATGAACTGAAACAATTACCTTGCTCACCCGCGACCTTACGATTGCTACGTTTATGCAAGGATGATATAGACTGGATTGGCAGTCGCCATAGTACGGATCGGCCGCGGTTTTTGTAGTTCGATTATTAAATCTTTGAAGGCAAAACAATAAGAGTACAGATGTTTCATATTACTAGAAATGTATTATTTTTCTAAAATATTGCATAATAATACATTTGCAGTGATATGAAATATCTGTAGTCTTATTGTTTTGCCTTCAAAGCCTCTGGCTATATTTCAGCGCCATCTAGATTTAATAATCGAACTACAAAAACCGCGGCTGATCCGTACCTACTATGGCGACTGCCAGTCCAGTCTATATCATCCTTGGTTTATGTAAAAAATGCGTGTTCATGCAGTTCCTCCACCTCCACACTGAACCCACACAATCACACAAACCCAACTATCACCACCACCAAACTACACTGACGCGTTTCGAACTCAACCAGAGCTCATCTCCGGAGTACCGCAACCGTTCACCGTGCTACCAAATGTTAGACTAAGTTCAGTTCCCTAAATCATAGATACCTAACTCGGTTTCAAAATATCTTAATCACACTGTGACATCATGAATCACACGGATAACATACAAGTTGCAGATAATAAGGGACAAAGCCAGTTTCATAGTAGTATTTAATTTCGATCATTGAAACTAGATGGCGCTAGAAGTTATCTTTAGCAAAGTAATAATGAAAAATTAATTAATAGCTTAATCTTAACTGAATTAACATTTATTTCGTCTCTGTCTAACACTTTGATATTTGCCGTTGTCAGACGCAACAAATCAACTTATAAATTACCACTTATATAGTGGATAAAAATGGAACTACTTCGTCGGAACCAAAATTTGCGTAGATAGTGGCGCCACCTTAGTAACATTGGAACAATTTACTTTTTGACTCAATTCATTAGATTTCTTTTTCAGAAATAGTGAAAGCTTTGGAAACGTGTCAATAAGCTTTATATTCACGGAAAATGTATTTTTTACAGATTAAAAGGTAATTTTTACCTGAGAACTGCAGCGAAGTCACCGTTTGCTTTAGGCGAGAGAGGCGCCGAATGACGGACATACACTCTTAAATAACGGCGTTAATCCTACTATTTATTGGTATTTATTGCACAAACTATGCAGTTGAGTTTTAGTCATAGTTGAATCATTCCAAAGTAATGTATGATTAATATTTTTTTATTAAAATGTTATTCGAACTTTGAACGCTTTATTAATTTTTTTATAAAGAAGTTTTCTTTAAGTATACCTTTTGGTATTAGCTAGCTTTGTTACCTCTATATTGTCTTTTAATTTGGTAATAACTTTTCTGTGTTTCATCTAAATTAATATACGCTTATTGAATTATTCATAAATTCATAATCATAAGTCTACATTTTTTACAAACACTTGATAACTTTCAGTTAGCAAACTAGATGTCGCTACTTGAAGCAATAATAAGAACTAGTGTCTGTTTTTTATTTATTTAAAATTCCTTTAGCAGTGCTACTAGCGACATCTTACGTGGTATTAACTTACTATCCAATCAAAATATTGTGATTGGAGAATCGCACATAACCCTGTATTAGATCGAGTCATTTATGATGACGCGTGCCGTTCTTATTGCAATGCCATTAATGTCTAATTTTCACAAATTTACGCGTCTTCGTGAATGGCCCTAGCTGTTAGACCCAGCGCATTTTTTAAAAGTACTAATCAGAGAGAGAGATATATCTCTAACGTGGCTTATCCCCATGAACACATTGAAAAGTCAACATTTTCCAATATCATGTATTTATTCTAGTTTTATCACAGTTAACAACAAAATAACTTAATTTTTGAACTAAAACAATTACTTTGCTCACCCGCGACCTTACAAAAACTTAATTTTTAATAACCCATATTTACAATAAATATATTCCTATACAAACCCCTGTATATTTTTTCATATTTGCCCGCCATGTCAAATTTATAAAAGTGGCTTTAGCTGTCAATGTCTTCAAAAGAGTCCGGCAGCTTTTTTCCTTTAGTCTCTGGTAGTAATAGACAAACCGCCGCGCCAAATAATGGCGCGAAACCAAATATGACGGTTGGCAGCCATGGAATGGTCACAGATAAGTTAGATATAAAGGGTGCTAACATTGAGCCAAATCTCATCGACATGGAACAAATACCCATGCCCATATTCCTTACGACGGTTGGGTACAATTCTGATGAGTAAATGTATACTGTTGCTGCGTCGATAGACATGAAGCTGACTCCTAGAGTGCCTAGGGTGAATACTGTCCAGAAATCATCGCCAACGACACCTAGGGTCAGGATACATAGGCCTCCTAGAGCGAAGGCTGTAATGGTGGTTGTCTTCCGCCCAAACTGCCGGACGCAGAATATTGCGAGGATGTTGGACGGAATCTGAAACAAAATAAATACCTAAGTTATATTTAATTGTAAACTCCGTCTGCGATGAATTTGGTTTTGCGATGACCTGTCCGAGCTAAGCTGATGACTAGATGGCGGTAGGAGTCGCTACATCTGGATGGATGTGTGGATGTTTCTTACGCTTTCACGTTAAAACGGTTTGACGGATGGTGACGAAAATTGGCACACAGATACTTTATAACCTGGATTAACATATAGGATACTTTTTATCCCGGAAAATCGCATGATTCCCGCGGGATAACGGTAAACGAATCCTTCGCAGATTCGCGGATTCGCGGGCAACGGCTAGTGTACTAATGAATTAAACGAAGTGTTTTTAGGGTTCCGCATCCAAAGGGTGCTTACGGGACTGTATTAATGAGTCTGCTGTCTGTCACAGGGCGCTATCTCTTGACTATGTATAGATAGCTACAAACTTAATTTTTTTTACCGATTATGTAATTAGCTTGTCTAATTTAAAATGACGCGCCCAACCACCGCATTTACCGCACAGTATTTTTTTTGTGATTAGTCGATCGTGATGTTGCACACTGGGGCCTGTTGCATAACAAAGTACAACTAATATTACAAGCGGAACTCTTGCTTCAGTTATATTAACTAGAAAGGGAGTTCCGCTTGTAATATAAGTTGTACTTTGTTATGCAACAGGCCCCTGGAAACCGATGAAGAGTCGTAATTTGCACGCACACATCTAAATCAACTGATTCAGTAGAGGGGCGCGCGTCATTTTGACTTAGAGCGCGCGCAGACAGAAAGCGGTCTGAAGTTCCGAGTTCCGCGTTCAGAGTTCTGTATTTTGACCGCTCGAGAGTTCCAATCGTCTGCTGTGTGAGTTATACTCAGTACAATCGAAAGAACGCAGAACTCAGAACTCCAGGCCGCTCTCTGTCTGCGCGCGCTCTAAGACAAGCTCTACTGAGGCGCCACTATATCATCATAAATAAAATAAAGTTAAAATTTAAAGGGGGTCGTCATACAAAAAACGTGTTTTTTTCAGCGTTTTTAACTCAATCACTATAATGGCCTTAAACGGATACTTGAAAATTTAACCGATTATGTACCGTAAAACCACATAACTATAGTCCTAGAATGCAACAATAGTCCAATTTTCGTCCTTATATTATCCTTAAAATATTATAGCTTACTGCTATTATTTCTGGGTATATAATTATGTTGTTAGGCCTAAAATAATTTGCTTTAGTTTAGCAAAGTAGCTATCATATTTTAAGGATAATATAAGGATGAAAATTGGACTATTATTGCAGGCTAGGACTGTAGTTATGTGGTTTTACGGTACTTATTACTTTTAAGTTTCCAATCCGCATTGGGCCCGCGTGGGAACTACGGTCCAAGCCCTCTTAATCTGAGAGGAGGCCTGTGCACTGCAGTGGGACGTATATAGGCTGGGATGATGATGAACTTATTACTGCGGCCGCTATAATGCAAGAAACGTGTTTTATTAAGAGTTTTTAACTCGATCTTTATAATGGCATTAAGGTGGAACGGCACGCTCTAGGCGCGAAATTCAAAATTTTTACAGGTTTTAATTTATTGTGGGTAAACGGTGTAACTGTTTAATTAACTTCATATGGTACTTGCCCTTGTAAAACAGTGTTCTTTAAAATATTGTGTAAAGCTTTTTAAGAATAAAACTGTGAGCTTGATATAAAAGTTGTTAAACATAGAAATTCGGACTTTCAACGTTTTGACAACTTTTATTTCAAGTTAATAGTTTTATTCTTAAAAAACTTTACACAATAATATAAAGAACACTGTTTTACAAGCGCAAGTACCATATTTTATGAAGTTAAACAGTTACACCGTTTACCCACAATAAATTAAAAACTGTAAAAAGTTTGAATTTCGCGCCTAAAGCGTGCGCTTCCACCTTAACTAAATATCAGTCTAGCTTGTTTTAACGGAACTATTTTTAAAATATTTAATGGAGGTACGAAACCTTCCATGTATGAGTCTGACTCGCACTTGACCGGTTTTTTTGTATTACAAATTTCAATTACACAACACACAGTTGCCATTAATAAATCCTTCCACAACGCCATCTATCGACGAGTAGAATAATTACAAACCTAAAGCTGTTCTACATGTATCGTAGAGTTATAAAGCCGTAATAGGTGAAACACTCAGGTAAAGGACCTGTGCTGTATATATTAAAAATTAAAAACTACAGAAAACTATTTAAAAAGCATTTATTTCGAAATGGTTTTTGAGTTACTATACATTACAAAAAATAGACATCCCAATTCTAACAACCCATTTACAGCGGCGCTGTTGGGCATAATATCAACTAAAAATAAGGCTCATCACACGGTTAGTCTCTGGATAGACTGACTTCTTTCTCGATAGATGGCGCTGTCACATGAACTATCTAGGGTAACGGTATGTCGTTGTAGTTTATAGACTTCAAATAGAATATTGTTTTACTAATACTGCAATTTAGGTTGATGATATATCAACTTCATTATTTTTTGGGAAAAGTCGACTTGATTTTGTCTGACTTTCGACATATTTGAGGAACAATAAATAAAATTAATGGTATAAATTTTACTTATATTATTATAGTATAGTTATGACAGCTAACTCGGGATAAATTAGACTCGATTTAACTCACAGCCTGAACAGATTGGTGACGGACGGACAGACAGACAGACGGGCGGACAGCAAAGTCTCAGACTCTCAGTAATAGGATAGGCGCATATAACGAACAAATCGTCTCGCGCTTACGTAAAAATGAGAGAGCGTCAATCGCGTACTCGCTTTGATTTATTTATTTACAGCTCCATCGCCAATCTAAATTCGAGTAAGAGATAATTCAACTTGAGTTCATTAATTAATTGGAATTAATCTATAATTTTTATCATGAAATAAATAAACCCAAGTCATTCGAGTTAAGCCCAACTCGAGTTAATTTTGCCAACTGATTTAAGAGTCGTTTTCAAAAAAAGTAAATTGATTCCTTTGTGTGACGAAAGTTACCATATATTTTGTATGACTAACTTTCGTAACACAAAGGAAGCGATCGTGATTTTGTTTTGATTAAGCCCTTAACTATGTACAATTTTTTTGAAAACAACTCTTATAAATCAAAAAAGTTCTTTGAAAACCGCCAAGATTTTATTTTATTTTATCTTATCACTTTTGTTCGCGTAGTCAATATCTTCCAGCCTCCTAGCATTACCTAATAGTTTCTAAGCTAAGTCGCGGACAGATAGACAGAGAGACGGACATGGCAAAGGTCTTCTTGTAGGACTAGGACTACAGAACCTTAAAAAGATAAACGCACGAGGGTTCCGTTTTACCTTTAGAGACCCTAAAACCTCAACAAAATTGTAGGAGTATTAAGACTTGTCCACTGTCTATGATTGTTTTTTTAAAATGTTTGATGGCTTGGTCCCAACCAAAGGAACATCAGCGCCGTTCGCAAGATTGGCAATATTTTGCTGATTTGGAACCATTTTGTGACACACGCATGTTATTTTATAATTTTTTTTATCTATTTTAACTATTTTGTCACAAATAAAATGTTTCTTTCGTTCGATATGCAGAGACTAAAGTAACATTTAAAGAGCATGAGAAGTGAAAAACATATTGTCCTCACCTGCACGGCAGCGGCCGCGCTGACGCTCACGAAGGCATTCGAGCTGGTCTGACTGATGTACTGGTTCACCCCGTAGAAGGTGGTGCCGGTTATGAACCAAATCAGGCAACAGCAGACAGTCTTGACCCTTATGGAGGGCCGGAACAGGTCGGAGTAGTTGACCTTCGGGCCCTCGCGCGTTACCAACTCGTGGGAAAACTTCTTGAGGGTTTCTTCCACCTTGTCGGTGGGCATGTTGTTCCTAGAATGTGAGAGGAAGGGGTTGAATGTTTGGTTATATCAGGCAAGGTCTAAAAAATTACGAGAATCGGATCAGAAATACTATCTGTAGATGAGAAAAGACGACTGGAGAGAAATACGTATAGCTTGTCTAGTTTAAAATGACGCGCCCCACCACCGCACTCACGCACAGGATTCGAAACTCAATTCAAGCTACAATAGACTCTATTGTAGCTCAAGCAAACGCGGTGATGGGGCGCGTCATTTCAAACTAGACAAGCTCTACAATACGTTTACTTTTAGTTTACCAGTGACAGATGGCTTGCCTTCATTTCATTTCCAACTTTAACACCATACAAATAAAGTAGCTATTACAAAATCTGCAAACGTGGGTAGCAGTATTCTAAAATTGGCTTTATTTGTAGGTCGTTAAAGTTGAATATGAAATGAAGGCAAACCATCTGTCAGTGGTAAACTTTATGTAATTTTACTGTAAGTGTTTTTGCCTGTAACAGACTCATTGACGGATAAGCAGAAATCATTTGTAATTCCTTTCAGTATCAATGTCATGTATTCTCAGAGGAGGCCTGTGCTATGCAGTGGGACGTATATAGGCTGGGATGGGATGATGATGACGATGACCAATGTCACAACGCCTCTGCTCTACTGCTAATGATTTTACTAAGTAAGTCATTGTTGTCACCAATGGAATAATAGTCCTTTATGCCATTTCTACGAGCGATGTACCCCGCCCCATGCCACTTGAGTCTGGAGATTCTTCGAGCTACGTCGGTGACTTTGGTTCTTGCGCGTATTTGCAACAAGATGGAGAGACGACCTGGTTAAGGTTGCGGGAACGTGGATGCGGATGGCGCAGGACTGATCTGTTTGCCGAGCCTTGGGGGAGGCCTATGTTCAGCAGTGGACGTCTTTTGGATGAGATGGTGATGATGAATCGAGCAGCGCTCCCGTGTAGGCTGATCCGAGGAAATAAATATATGGCTTTTTAGCCATATAGATTCCCTCATGCTTAGCTTGTCTGACATTTCTATTTTTTTCATTATTTGTTCTATGTTGCTGACTGGTTGAGATGGAAGTCAAACTTATCTAAGCAAATTTGATCTAATCAAAGTAAGAAAAACTTCAATGTAATAAGGACACGGTTAGTTTGTTTGATAATAAAAAGGATAAAATGTCAAGTCAAGTATTTGCGCTTTTTAGAGAAGTCTTATCTGAAGAATAAAATATTGACATAACTAAATAATAAAGTGTAACGCGACGTATCTTAAATAAATAATATTTTTAATCTTAACCATGTATTATCACAGGCAGATCTTACTGATAGAATTGTAAAGAACTGAAGAGGGTTACAACAAAATTTTTCAAAATGTTATTTAATAGTTGTTAAATTGCAGATGGTAAATATGATGATGGTAAAAAGAATGCTAATCTGAAATGTCTGTTGCATGCACCCACTCGGTGGATATCGGACAGCGGCCAGTGAAGACGAGCAGACCAAGAAGATGGCGGGATGGTCGAGACGATGCAAAGGACTGGCCGGACATAGCACCAGACCGGGAGTTGTGGAGGTCAAGAGGGGAAGCATTTGGTCAGCAGTATTACACTATATTCGACCAATAAATTAACTAGGTACAGGAAAAACATCAAGGAGTTAAAAAATAATCCCAAGAAGCTTCAACAGAAAGATTTGAAAATGGACAAACCTACCACGTGATTTATGACCACCAGTTTGGTAGTTTGAGCTTACAATCTACTATTGTTTTGATGAACATTGTTACATAACACATTTACATGTTATTCTTATGCAATATCTCGGATATTCGCATTGTATCTTATCATTCACCCAAATCTTTGATAAATGATATCGTAAGATAAACCTATCATCCTGAAGTGGATAGCTACGTGGGATGCTGCGTTCTGAATGACACTATCTTTGATAAAAATTACGTTTACTATTAGTACTTCAAATGTTATGTAAGTAATTGATCGTTTACTGCCCGATTTCCTAAGTGTTGAGACATCGACTGCCAACTTGAGCGAAGGAGTGCGCTAAATGTATGACCAAATAATGGACGTTCTGATAAATCTTTCTACTGTGCAAAAATTAAATAAGGGCGATTTATCAAAGCGTACATTCCACTTTCAAATTAACGTAAGCTATTTTTTTATGCCGGGAAAGTCCAAAATTTCCGCAGGACGTTGATGAAGTTGTGGTCAACTGCTAGATCAGCATAGAAAAACTGGAATATTTAACAAAACTAGTAGGTACTTAGTACTTACAAAGCAGCAGCTTTCTTCACTATGGCCGTAGCTTCGTCCACCCTGCCGACGCTGACCAGCCACCTCGGAGACTCCGTCATGATGACGAAATAACTTAAGTAGATCAGCTGAGGAATTGCCAGGGACAAGCAGTACTTATCCCAAGTCCTGAAGTAATACGCGAAGAGAGGAATAGTCAAATGACCAAGGATGAAAGGGATGTGGAACACACAGCCAATGGCCTCCCTGTATTTGGGTCCAACTGACTCCATGACTATGACAAAGGAGATAACCATGGTGCCAGCGACGGAGAAGCCGAGGCAAAATCTGATGACGGTGAAGATGATGTAGTTTGGGGAGTAGGGGACGCAGAAACCGAAGGAGATGAGACCGGCGATAGAGGTGAGGAAAGTGTTCTTTCGGCCGTATCTGCAAAAGAAATTAAGAGTTCGATACATTTGAAACTATGCAAAATTTTAATCGGTTGAAACCGGAGCATTTCATTTCTCATTGTTTCATTTGTGGAAACAATAAACATTTTATTGCATAAATGAGCTAGGAGACTTTGGAAGAAACTATGTTAAGCTCAGTCACAGAATATATAATAGTACTAACGTACAGTATGGACACGCTCCACCCCGCACCGATTCGAGTTACCCCACCCCTCAAGGCGCAGATTGCCGGACCCCGCCGGAATCCAGAAGAGTGCGCGCGCGATGTATGTAGGCGTACGCGTGTACAGACGTCGTCGTGCTTATGTAGATTCAAGAACGCGTATTTGTACGTCGTGTCCGCCGCGTGGCTCAGTTTCAATCACTCTATCAACTTAACGATTTTTTTGCAAATCGTAGTCCAAAATCAAATGAGTACACATTTTTTAGGAAACAATAACAAATCATCTAATGCTAGCTACGCACTACGTCATCCCAAATGCATTGTTATTTCTCACCTGTCCGAAAGAAATCCAAAAACAACACTGCCGGTCAGAATCCCGAACTGTAGCACCATTTGGGTGAAGCTAGCCATCCAGGATTTATCGCAGACCAGGTCCCACTCGGAAATGATGGTGTTTTGGAACGGATCAGCATCATATCCGTACTTCGCACAGTCCTCGTAGCATGTTCCATTTGAAACGAACATATTGCTGGTACTGTTATAGGTGGTATCGTTATATCTAAACTCTTTGCACCAATAAACAATTTTCGGGGTAAGAAAGAGAATAGCCATCTGGACCCATCCCGATGAGAACTTGATTAGAAAGACTGATAGGAAAATTATAAGCTGCCATTTCCCGAAATGTCCTAATAGTGTTGAGAATACATCTTCATGGACCTTCTTTTCAGGATCAACGTCTGACACTCTTTGTACCATTTTGGTTGTTTCCTTTTATTTTGTCAGTTTTTATTTTCCATAAATGACTTTTTCAGTGTATGATGATCCAGTATCTAGCGTAGAAGTCTTATCAAGACTTTGTCTTCAACAAAGTTTAATAAGTTAAGCATTAACTAAGAAATATTTTCTAAATTTGATTGCTACTCTCTTTGCGTCTTGCCTGCGATCTGTTTGATCGGATACTGAAACGGTATTTGCATTAAATACAAAAACAGCTTCTTTTATATCATCAGTATTAACTTGTCGATCATTTATCGCATTTCTTATCTTATCTCCCACTCCCTGTGTCTCATTATCTGTAAAAAGTGAGGCATTATCAATTATTAGCTAACCAGTGTCAGTCTGATATTTATTTACATAGGTACAGCCTGATCATGATTTAGAAAGATCATCCTAACTTCAAAGATTTTAGGTAAGTCTATTGCTTTCGTGTCTATAAATTCTTTCTCATTAATCGTTTTAGAACAGTCTGTATTTATTATTTGTGTATTTGCAATGGTAAGCGTGTAACAGACGTCACATTCATTCGTTATCAAGGTACTTCTATCTGTCAATAAAACGTCATGGGCAATTTCTAGACGGTAGTGATTTACAAGACAATGACGCACTGGACTAAATTCAACATTTAGGATTAACTGCTGCTTTACGCCCTCCGACGCATGCTACCAAAAACGCAAAAGGCCAATACATACATTTATGGCTAATCACGTATTTAAATTATTCAATTCGTGACTGACCAAGTTAGTAAAATACCAAAAACGCAAAATGTCAATACATAATATTGGGCTAGTCACTTATTAAATTCTTCAATTCGCGAATGACTAAGTTAGTAGGCAAAATACCAAAAACGCAAAAGGCCAGTAAGCAGTAAGTACATAAATGTTTGGCCAATCGCGTATAATAAAGAAAGCTAGTCCATCACACTATTTACTTTTAAGGGAATCTTAATTTGTAGGGTTTTTGCCGCTTGCCTAGAACTATGAAAGGCAGTAATACCGTCTTATACTACAAGTAGAGGGACTATACATTTGTATTTAAAAAGTAGGGCTCTGCTAACACTGGATTATAATATACACGGCTGTTTAGGCGTATATTTTGAAATGCCTACAAAATACGGAACCCTTACTGCGCGAGTCCGACTCGCACTTGGCCGGGTTTTTTAAATGTTGTATTCAAAGTATTGACACACATACAAATGCCATGGCTTTTGTTCTCTCTAGCAAGGTTCAAGGTTCAGGAGATATTATAAAATGACAAACATGACCTTTCAAATATTTATTGAATATTTATGCCGATTTTGGCATAAGGTTAGTCATAGATTTAAATGTAAAGAAATGAACGAATGGTTACTTCAGGTTGGTTCTGGTTCAGTATTAGGGCGACCAAAAGGGGCCAGACTCGTCGTCACACCAGGTTGTCACACCATTGCTATTCGACGGAGCCCTGCCGCAGGCGGCCTCCTACTTCAAGCCTTTTTGCCCTTCGGGCTTCTATATAGGTAGATACGTAACGAACCTAACCTACCTACTTTTGCGGAATAAAAATGATTTCTGACGAATTTCCGACGAAAGCGAAAGGATAAGTCTCTATAGTGGTGTGACAGCTTGGTGTGACCACGAGTCTGGCCCTGCCCTGACCGAAGAAGCCATAAGCCCAGTTTAGGCACTGGGGGGTTACTACGAAATTCGAAGTTCGAAGTTCGGATCGTGCGGTCCCTCTCACTCTCGTAATAAATATCATTAGCGTGAGCGGAACGGCATGAAACGAAGTTCGAATTTCGCGCATCGTAGTATAGGGCCTGGTCCCATTGTCAATGATGATCGAGAAGCGATTAGAGCTAGAAACTATAATAGAAACGAGTTAGCGAGAAGCGAGTGTGTAGTTCCGATAGTTATGTCGCTCGCCTGTAAGCGAGAGATTGAGTACCACGGGCGAATACTCGCGTCACTCGAAATATGAGCTCTCAAATCTACGCTGTACAGTTAGAATGATCGCTTGTTGGTCTCTCAGCGCGAGTTCTGTACGCTTAGTATAAGTTTTACTTCACCAAAATACTTCTCGATCGCGTTTACGTAAAAAAATCAATTACTATGGAAACATGGACAGCGCCTCCGCGCGCGCGCGTCCATGTTTCCATAGAATTGAAATTTTTACGTAAACACGATCGAGAAGTATTTTGGTGAAGTAAAACTTATACTAAGCGTACTGACCGCCAAGCGAGTATCGCAGAGCGGGTACCGCTGAGCGAGCTTTATCGCTGATAACTTTTATCGCTACGAGCAACTAGTAAAGAGAGAGTCCTCACCGCAGTGTGAACAGCCAGCGATCGAATATAAATAATATTTAAAATATTACCGATACGGGGTTTGTATCTGTAGTTCGTTTCTTGAGCGTGAAAATAGTTGATAAGTACCTAGCTAATCGCTTTATCTCCCTTGGTTGTACTAGTGCATTAGATTTGCAAAAAATAGCGCGAGTTGCATTATATTGCGAAGTTGTAAAGCGAACGGCTTTGAAGTAGTCAATCGGGCGCCGCAATGAAATGCAACTTGCACGGTTTTTCTCCTTTACTTATTGATAATAACGTTCATGACATTGCAAGTAATAACTAATGTGTCACGAAACTTAGACTAACAAATTAAGTAAGTACTTATTATGTTTCACAACAGGTAATAGGTAAAGTCGTCTTCGTCGCAGGTTTGGTAGGTCTAAACTGGGCGTAAGATGGTACCTATTAGAATACAATAACGATTTTTAGGTTTAGATACATGTTTTTAGGTTTAGATTAAGTTAATTTAAGTTTGTATTTTTGTCTTTTAAATATGCTTTAGTAATAGATATATATATTTAATAAAGTATGCAATTACGATTTTTTAACATGGGATGAATTTATTTTAGAAAGAAAAGAAAAAAAACTACTAGTTTTACTAGCTTACCTTCACGTAGGTAGGTACGCCCGCGACCTAAACTACCTTATCATTTTGGTACAAAAACATTTTTAAGGTAAAAACGACCGCTTTAGCCTAGTTGGTAGTGACCCTGCCTACGAAGCAAGAGGTCCTGGGTTCAAATCCCGGTAAGGGTATTTATTTGTGTGATGAGCACGAATATTTTTTTGTTCCTGAGTTATGGATGTTTTCTATGTATTTAAGTATTTATTTATTTATATAAGTATGTTTATCGTCGTCTAGTACCCATAGTACAAGCTTTGCTTAGTTTGGGACTAGGTCGATTTGTGTAAGATTGTCCCCTAATATCTTTTTTTTTTTTTTTAAATCGTCATTCAAAAGTAAAGGTGGACCTAGATGCTCAAAATGTCAGAGTGCAAGTGTGATGCAATGTTTTATATCTAAATACTTAGTACCTATATTTTAGATGCTGCGTAGGCGGATAAGGCCAGCTAAGAAGGTAAAAGTAGGGTTGATAGCCTTAACACATCCAAATAAGGAAAATGCATCAACCACCTCGAATTGTAATCGTCGCGCAAACATTCTTAAAATAGTTATTTAAGTAAGTAATGCTGTCCTATTAACCTACTCGTATGAATGCGAAAATTTGTGTATTTGGAGATCTAGTCTGGTAATTTCCGCAAAAGAACAAATAACATTTGTAAGAACAAATAATATCCTAAACAAGTATTTCTTTGGTTTTTCTACTCCAACAGTGTTTTATTTTTATAAATATAAATTCTTAAATTTAACTATCTAATAATTTACACAAAATAGATAGCTTATGTTAAATTGAAGCTTAATATTAAACTTTGCTAGTCTTTACCAGCAAATTGAATGTAGAAGATAAGTTGATTAGCCAAATATAAGATGATTTGTATGTGAAAAGTAGCCAAGTCAAATGTTAAGCTTTAATTTAACATAAGTTATCTATTTTGTGTAAAATTATTAGATAGTTAAATTTAAGAATTTATATTTATTAATATTAGACGACTGGATAGCCTAGTTGTTAGAGAACCTGACTACGAAGCTTGAGGTCCCGGGTTCGATTCCCGGTCGGGGCAGACATTTGTGTGAATAATACGAATGTTTGTGCTCGAGTCTTGGGTGTTTAATACGTATTTAAGTATGTATCTATCTATATAAGTATGTTTATCCGTTGTCTAGTACCCATAGTACAAGCTTTGCTTAGTTTGGGACTAGGTCAATTGGTGTGAATTGTCCCGTTAATTATTTATTATTTATTTATTTATTTATATAAAAACACTGTTGGAGTAGAAAAACCAAAGAAATAGAGTGTTATACTTGTTTAGGATGTTATTTGTTCTTACAAATAGATTTCAGTAAGTACCTATTACCTTCAGAACTTGGCACCCATTTAGATCTCATCCTTTTGTCGGTGAAGTCCACAATCAAGCATATTTTTAGTATTGAACTTGGCTAACATTTTTTACATTTATGTTTTTGGTGGGATTATGTATTACCGGTAGGTACAACAACAAATAATAAAAATATAATTAAGTATATTAAATATTAAGGAGGGGTCCCGACTAACCAATATAAAATGATCTCACACTGAGTACATTTTACTTAGAAGCAGGGTACTGCTAACACTGGATTATTATAGTACGGCTACTTACTTCGTATATTTTGGCATACCCAAAAATTTGTACGGAACGGAACCCTCGGTGAGCGAGTCCGACTCGCCCTTGGCTGGTTTTCAAAAATGTCACACGCAAATTCGATAAAGTCACATCACGATTTTTGTAATGATTTATCTGACGAGACGCGCGCCGCGTGCGCAGGTGGAATGACGATCATCACGTGTTTAAGGCGTGAGATGAGTTATCTATTACATCTGATAATATTTGACGTTGTGTTTATTACGCGACTAGGCGACACAAAGGAGGGTAATCTATATCTATACATACATATAATAAAACAGTAGAAATCATGCGTCTGTCTGTCTGTATATATCTCCGAAACTACTATATTGACCTACTACGGACTACTACCACAAAATAAAAAAGTACAGAAGTCAATCAAGTGTATGTACTTCACTTTTCATACCTACGCTCGGCGGTCGCTCTAGGGTTGTCAATTATGGCAAATGCACATAAAACTTATCGTGAAAGTGGCACTCGTTTCTAGTTGTTTGATTTATTGTTGATATTCAAACGGGAAGAATGGAAATATAAAATAATTATAATTAAAATACCTACCTACAAAATTTAGCGTTTGTCAATTTTCACTATCGAAAATCCCTAATAACTTCTAATCGGATTATCCTAGTTATACAATTTCCATTGTCCTATCGGTTTTAGACCTAAACCTATCTAATGACACTAAAAACAACACAATATCTATACAAACAAAAAACATGTTTTCAACTTATGTAATATTAGTGGCTACTAAAAACAACACAATATCTATACAAACAAAAAAACATGTTTTCAACTTACGTAATTTAGTGGCATGAATTTACCTTACAAAAATGTAGTTAGGTATAAGTACCTAACCACATTTTTTGTAAGGTAACGTTTATTTATACTGATTCAAAATAGGAAACTATTATTACTTTGGGAGTCGGGGCGAGGTGCTTACCTATCTACCTAACTATTCTATGTAACGTTAAAATGAACTATCGAAATACAAGCAGATACCTACTAAACTTACCTCTCTGAAACCACTGGTAGCTTAAAAAACGACCATTCACCGTTTAGGGTTGAATTTAAACAACCGTCCACTGAACAGTTACCTATAATAACCTTTTTTTGTTGCTCCATTATTGCACTCGAAAAATTCCACAGACGCGCGACAGAAAATTAATATGTACGCGCGACCACAGCGCGCGCCTCGAAAAATTCCACTGACGCGCGACCACAGCGCGCGCCTCACGCGAATGGCAATCGCGCTCGGAGTGATCCGACTGATCCGAGATATCGTGTCTGTGAACAGTGTCTATGTGTGCGTTGCTCGAGCGCACTTTGTATGTAGATTTATTTCTGTACTTTTTTATTTTGTGCTACTACGGACGGCTTTACACGGCACGCTGAGTGTTTATAAACTTACTGGCTGTTGCTCGTAACTGGCCTTATACTACGAAGTGCAAAATTCGAACTTCGTATCGTGCCATTCCCCTTACGCTAGTAGTATTTAATACAAGAGCGAGCGAGACGATGCGATGCGAACTTCGATTTTCGAATTTCGGAGTAGTCCCCCTGTTTGCATCCCGTAGGAAAGTTACTTACACATTCTCGGAATAAAATATAGTTACCTATGTTACTCACTGATTGATGAAACACCGTGTTTTTTAATATGTTCGTTAACTTGGGACACTTCTTCAGGTATTCGATACATCCACTGCTGAATGTAGGCCTATAATAGGAATAATTAATTCAAATTCAAATTCAAATGATTTATTGCTTACATGTTGTAAAATTACTAGGTGTTCCATAATCACAACCAAATAAGTATGATTCTTTTCTCAAACATGCTATGAAATGTATGCGTTAATGTCACGAAATGAAGCCATGAAGTTTGTTGTTTATGGCTCCCTACATTACTTCTTGGCCTAGGCCATAAAAGTAAGTATGAAAAACCATTATTGTCCGCTGATGTAACTTTTTAAATTTGCTTGCCAACTTACGACATTAAAAAAAATCTATCTTCTTTTATTTCTATAAAACCGCCTAAACTACTGGTGATGGATGGATGGATGTATGGATGTATGGATGGATGTTTGGATATATGGATGTATGGATGGATGTATGGATGTATGGATGTACGGATGGATGTATGGATGTATGGATGGATGTATGGATGGATGGATGGATGTATGGATGGATGTATGGATGTATGGATAGATGTATGGATGGATGTATGGATGTATGGATGGATGTATGGATGGACGGATGGATGGATGGATGGATGGATGTATGGATGGATGGATGTATGGATGGGTGTATGGATGGATGGATGGATGGATGTATGAATGGATGGATGTATGGATGGATGGATGTATGGATGGATGGATGGATGTATGGATGTATGGATAGATGGATGGATGGATGGATGTATGGATGGATGTATGGGTGGATGTATGGATGGGTGTATGGATGGATGTATGGATGGATGTATGGATGGATGTATGGATGGATGTATGGATGGATGTATGGATGGATGTATGGATGGATGGATGGATGGATGTATGGATGGATGGATGTATGGATGGATGTATGGATGGATGTATGGATGGATGTATGGGTGGATGTATGGATGGATGTATGGATGGATGTATGGATGGATGGATGGACGGATGGATGGATGGTTGGATGGATGGATGATGATGATGATGATGATGATGATGATGATGCATGTTTGAGAAAAGCTCTATACAATCCTCGGCTGGAAGAGGGAATGCTGGACTCGTTTTATCCGGCCTCGTCTACGACTCGGCCGTATACTCCAAATCTCGTCCATCAATCCCTTACTTCACGGCCTCTGCAGTAATGTACTATTTATTTTAAGATGTTTGAAATTTGAATGTAACAAAAATGTTTGTTTGTTTGTCTAACATTTGGTAGCATAGGGTACAGTTGTGGTACCTACTCTGAAAGATGAGCTCTGGTTGAGTTCGAAACGTGTCAGTGTGTGGTGGTGGTGATGGTTGGGTTTGTGTGATTTGTGTGTGTTCGTACAGTGTGGAGGTGGGGGAACTGCATGAACACACATTTCTTACATAAACGTAACTATCGTGAAGTCGCGGGTGAGCAAAGTAATTATTTGAGTTCATTAATATTGTTGGCGACTGGTTGGCAAAACCTCCTTTTTCTAGTACCTTATGTTTTGTTCTTATTTTAAAATCCACTAAGACCCGCCTGACAGAGACGGAGAAGTCAGTTGCTCTGTCAGACGGATTGTGCATAGATCTGTATTCCTGTTTATTCTCTTTTTATTATAGTTTGTAACCAAAACTGTTGCTTAGGAGTCGAAGCAAATTTACCAGAACCTGACAAGTAAAGGTGCTAGTCGAAAAAAAAAAACGAGGCGTGGTAGAAACGTACCAAATTCTTATTATTTCAAAAAATTATCGTTTTGTTCATTCACTGGGTACTGTTCATTCACTGGTACGCTTACCCTACTAGGTCATTAAATTAGCTGTCACGGTTAACCGCGCTTATCTCATTAAATTTAATAGTTATACTGTTTTATGGGCCGGCTCGTCCGGGGCAGTACCACCCTCTCACAGAACACCGGCGTGAAGCAGCAGTAATCCTGCTTGCGTTTCGTACGGTCAGTGAGAGTGCCGGGGGCCCAATACCTCACCCCTTCCCTCTCCCCCTTCCCCTATTCCCTCTCCTTTAGGGCCGACAACGCACTGGCATCGTGTAAAGCGCTGCGGGTGTCTATGGACAGTGGTGTTCATTTAACATCAGGTGACCCACTAGTTCGTTTGTCTGGCCTATCTAACATAAAAAAAAAAAAAAAACTTTCGTGATTTTCACTCATGATTACCTACTAAGTATACTAAACGGGACTTATCACGCAAATAATATTTACCTCGACGTTTTGGCTACATTGCAGCAGCCGTGGACACGAGTGAACTAAAGTGTAGGGTGTCAAGTTCGTTTAGCCGCACGAGTCTTTCGAACTACCCGCACTTGATTCCGATTAGAATCAGCACCCGTATCTCGAACTACCCGCACTTGATCAAGATTTTTTAACGGCACCCCATCACACCGACACACAACACTCACAACATCCGACGATTTCTCCGAACATTCATTCCGACGCCATCATTTGCTTATAACAGGATTCCACGAAGACGAAAGCTTATATCCATCCTCCCGGTTGAAATTTTTGTGCTTTTTAATTTCAACCGCTTCACGCACCATTCTAGAGTAGAAATGACGTTCCGTTGAGAGAATTTTGGCATCGTGCAGTTCAATCCAGTGGTTTGGTCCTGACTCCTATGAATGTTCGGCTATGGCTGACTTATTTATAATGTGGCCGAAACGTCGAGGTAAATATTATTTGCGTGATAAGTCCCGTTTAGTATAGTAATTATAAATTTAATTGTAGGTGCGCCTCCTGAGGCTTCGTGTATAAATGAATAAGATAAGAACTGTATCAAAAGGCACACGAACGTATAATGAAAATAAGGAAAAGATATCAAAATTATTTACAATAAATAGACTCAGAGATTCGAGGAACGTAATGGGTATTTAGGGACACTTGGAGAGCTCCGCTTAGGACTGAGCCGCTGCAGGGAATGAGCCGCCGCTTGATGACTGACTGGCTTCCATTTTAAATCAGCCGCGCAGTTAATTATCTTTTAAATGCTACGAGCTGGGATACTAGTGTCTTAGAGAAAATAGTTTTATTTGTCAAGTAGGAACGATAACCGGTTAGGGTTGCGGGAACGCGTTGGATACGGATGGCGCGGGACCGATCTGTTTGGCGAGCCTTGGGGAAGGCCTATGTTCAGCAGTGGACGTCTTTAGGCTGAAATGACGATGATGATTAGTATAGCGTTGATTTGGTTACCGCGAGAACATGACGGCCTTGCAAGTGATGGTAAATTAATGCTTTTAGTTGCATTCTCGTAGGTTTATTGGTTTATCGAACAAATTGCTGTTATTATAATTTCGCAATCGATGGTGCTTTGATACTGAAGTTAAATTGTGATTGACAGTTAAGGTTGGTAATGGTAGTTATTAGGTATAGTATAGTCAAGGTCATAAATGTAATGTAAGTTACCATGGCGTCAAAAATACCTATACGAATACGACTCTGTGCCACTAATCATAAGAACAAGAATAAAGTATACAAAATACTGTTTTCGGCATCAAAATGCCTATCACCTTGTTAGGTGCACTTGGAAGCGCACGCTCTAGGCGCGAAATTCAAACTTGTTACAGTTCTTAATTTATTATGGGTAAACGGTGTAACTGTTTAACTTCATATGGTACTTGCGCTTGTAAAACAGTGTTCTTTATACAGACTGGATATCCAATACGATCAAAGAATTAAACTAGACCTAGGGTTTAGTGGCGTAATCATTAATTAACGGCATATTTTAAGTTACACTTAATTGAAAGCCAGTAATTAATTTTTGAAAAATTACCGAGCAGCAATGTAACGCAAACATGTAATCCAAGTATCTGTCACTCACTCACTCTTCGTGGTTAGTGATATTAATTATTTACATACCGTTACCTAACTGCTCTGTTGATAAAGACTCTTATGCATTAGTTTGGGGGGTGGTGGGAGACTGGTCAAGACCGGGATACATGGAACCGTAAGAGGGAGGCCTTTGCTGAGCAGTGGGACAGAAAGACTCTTAATAATTACTAAGTAAATAAATACTTAACTGCACTAAAAAATCACACATTCATAATGTTGCGTGGTTATTTCACTAGCCTACACCGCTTAGATATTATGTAAGTTATTGAAATACTTAAGTATTTGTTTATCAACAAGCAATTGACATTATCTCCTGCCATTTAAATCAGTCACGATAGCAATTAGTTGACAGCGTTTGTTACGATCGATACAGACAATGTATAGGTATTAGAGAAAGTTTAACTAAGCGTCCGATAGATGGCGCTGACCCCGAAATTAACTGAGTAACGTTTGCCTAACACTGTTTCGATATCAGTTGCACATACCCTCCTATTAAATTGAGTTTTAGTTAGCAGCAGTGAGTTTCATTCTAATATCTACCCGCAAAATAGTGTACAAAGTGGTACTTCGAACAGGATTTTTTAGGCATTAAGTGAAGTGTTGTGATAACCGATAACGAGAACTAAGTGACTTGGACAGGTGAAGTGCAAAAATAGACTATAGTGTTAAGTGTTAAAGTGCGAACAGGACTTGGTAACGTATCCTAGGGACTTATAAAATTTCAAAACTTTATCCTATGGACTTGTGATTTGTGCAGTGATTTATTCTATAGACTTAGAAAAGTTTCGTTTATAAAAGACTTGTAAAATTCTCGTGATTTTATTCTATGGACTTGTGATTGTTTCGTGGATTTATTCTATAGACTTAGAAAAATTTCACTAAAAAAAGACTTTTAAAATTTTCGTGGATTTATTCTATGGACTTAGAAAATTTCGTTTAAAGTTGGACTTGTATTTTTCCAATAGTTTATTCTATAGACTTGTGTTCGATTCGCAAATTTATTCAGTGGACTTAGAGTTTTGCTTCAAATTGAACTTGTGTTTTTCATCAACTTTTATTTTCTACGGACTCAGTGAATTCATAGTTTGAATCATCATGTCTGACCGAGTTTTGGAATTAATAGCTCAACAAGAAGATACATTTTTATTCATAAAAAAGGCTCAGACAAATTTCAAAAAAACCGCCAAAGATAGGCTAACAAGAGGATATGTGAGAACAAAAAAGGAGACATTGGAAGACCATTGGCATGATTTTGTTCAAAAAAATAGAGAGTTAGCAGGTATATCAACTAAAGAAGAAAAAACCAACCTTGCTTATTTTACCCAAGATAAATATTCCTTGTGCGAAGAAATCTATACAGATTTGAAAGCCATCATGACAGACATGTTGGAAGGACCTGCGCAAGCTCACAGGATTCCATTATCGCAAGAATATGATGAAATAAAGCTTCCGAAAATAAATATTCCACAATTCACGGGAAATTATCAGGATTGGACATCGTTTCACGATTTGTTCGCATCGCTCATTCACAATAAAGAGAAAGTAGCCAAGGTTAACAAACTGCACTACCTCAAGAGTTACCTAACAGGAGAACCAGAACAGCTTCTTAAACATCTGGCAGTCACAGAAGAAAATTATGACATAGCGTGGTCAACCTTAAAAAATAGATACAACAATAAGAGAATCATCGTTAATTCAATATTAAATAGACTTATAAATCAAAAGAAAATGAATAACGCAACCGCGAAGTCCATTCGAGACTTGCTAGATACAACTGTGGAGTGCTTAAACCAGCTCAAAACACAAAACGTTGATTGTAGTTCGTGGGACGCACTTGTCATCTATATCATTGTCACAAAGCTTGATACAGACTCTCATAAGGAGTGGGAAGAAGAAATTAGCACCTTAAATATACAAGAGCTACCTAAATTCTCCAAGTTACAGACGTTCCTAGAAAAAAGATTCCGTGTATTGGAAATGATGCAATCAAGTACTAGTTCCAACAAACACAATTCTAATCAAGCATCTTATTCAAATACAGTTAAATCAAAATCATTTCACGTTGCCCAAGAAAATAAAGAAACTAAATGCATATTTTGCAAACAGAACCATTACCTATACCAGTATAAAGAGTTTCAACAACTGAGAGACGCCAAGAAAACAGAATTTGTACAAAATAATCGAGTATGCTTTAACTGTCTTATTCAAGGTCATCAAGTAAAGTTTTGTAAACACAAATCGTCATGTCATAAATGTGGAAAGAGACACCACTCGCTGCTGCATAGAAGCAATACACCATCCATACCAAGATTAAATCAATTTAAAGAAAAAGATGAAACCGAGAGTAAAGAGCCCATAACCGAACCTAAAGAGAGAGAGATAATCAACCACTTAACTACGGGACATGTAATGGCATTGTTGTCTACAGCACTAATAAACGTTAAAAATGATCATGGGAGAGAATACACGTTACGAGCACTTCTAGATCCATGCTCCCAGGAATCATTTATTAGTGAGTCAATCGCACAGACTATGGGACTTAAACGCACACATGTGAATGGTCACGTGTCTGGTCTCGGTCAAATGAGAACGCCAATAAGATTTTCGGTAGATCTTGAAATATCGTCGCGTATCAAACCTGAAAAGACCCTGAGAATTACAACTTACCTAGTCAAGAGAGTCACCAGCATCATGCCATCTGAGAAGTTACATATCGAGAATTGGAGCCATTTACGAGATTT
Organism: Archips xylosteana; assembly: GCA_947563465.1. NCBI lineage: Eukaryota > Metazoa > Arthropoda > Insecta > Lepidoptera > Tortricidae > Archips > Archips xylosteana. The sequence continues at coordinate 1,289,840 of OX387364.1, read as the reverse complement.
ACAACTGGCAGATCCAACATACCATCAACCAGGTCACATTGACATCCTACTTGGAGTAGATGTTTATAATGAGATGATCCTAACGGGTTTGAGAAAGGGGAATCCTGGGTCTCCTATAGCCTTACAAACGCACCTAGGATGGATTATATCGGGAAAGGTGAGCGTCGATGAAGAAACCAAAGATAAACCGTTCGTGAGCATGCACTTAAATATGGAACTTAACACCATGCTACGAAAATTTTGGGAGCTAGAGACCACGGAAGAAGAGAAAGAGACAATGACAGCCGATGAGATTAAAACCGAAGAAATTTACGAAAAGACAACCAAGAGAGAAGAAGACGGTCGTTACATAGTAGAATTGCCATTTAGAAGAGATCCACCAGTTCTACCAAGCAACTCACGAGAAATCGCAATCAAGAGATGGTATTCGTTAGAAAACAGACTAGAGAAATCATCACAATTAAAGAGAGATTACAATCAAGTTATTGAAGAGTATTTAGCACTAAATCACCTGGAAAAAATTGAGAAAGAGTCAGAGACAAAGTCGGAAAACTGCGTGTACCTTCCTCATCACGCAGTTATTCGTGAAGATAAAGAGACATCCAGCACGAGAGTGGTATTTGACGCATCGTGCAAAGGGACCAATGGGGTTTCACTAAATGACGAGCTACTTATTGGACCTCAACTTATAGAAGAACTCAGGTCAATTATGTTACGATGGAGAAAATACAGAATCGCCTTTGTCGCGGACATAGAGAAAATGTACCGGCAAATTAGGATACAAAGAGATCAAACAAACTATCAACGGATCGTTTGGAGGTCAGATCCAACCGAGCCTCTTGGAGAGTATAAATTACTGACGTTAACATTCGGAACATCGTGTGCACCATATTTGGCGGTAAAGACTTTAAGACGTGTAGCGATTGATGAAGGATCAAACTGCCCAGAAGCAAAACAAATAATATCAACTGTGGACCACAGATGATGATCACATACTTAAGGAGTAAATACTGGCTAATAAACGCAGGGAATGCAGTAAAAAGATTCGTGAGAGAATGTGTCATATGTGCGAGGCAGAGAGCTGAAAACAGAGAACAAAAGATGGGAGACTTACCAGTGAGCCGAGTAACACCTGCTAGACCTTTTTCCATTAGTGGCGTGGATTTCGCAGGACCTATAAATGTGAGAATGAGTAAGGGGCGCGGGGCAAAGTCAAAAAAGGCTTACATCAGTCTATTTATTTGCATGTGCACAAAAGCTCTTCACCTAGAAGTTGTGAGCGACATGACCACTCAAGCCTTTTTAGCCGCCGTACAAAGATTCGTAGCGAGACGTGGACATGTCAAAGAGATGTGGAGCGACCACGGAACCACCTTTCATGGAGCTGAAAAGGAACTTATATCTATGTGGAAACAAGGAAAATCAACCATACCTGATGAACTTGCATCCAGCCTAGACAGAGAAGGAACAAAATGGAAATACATACCACCTGGAGCGCCAAATTTCGGAGGATTATGGGAAGCGGGCGTTAAATCGACAAAATATCACCTAAAACGGATAGTGGGAGACTCAACACTTACTTTTGAAGAGCTAAGCACGATTCTAACCCAAATAGAGGCCTGCTTAAACTCCCGTCCACTTTCCAAAATAAGTGACCATCCCGATGATCTAGAACCGCTTACCCCAGGACATCTATTAATCGGAGAACCGCTCGTTGTATTACCGTCACCAGATATAACCGAAACTAAAATGAATGCCCTGGACAGATGGCAATTGACAACGAGAATGTTACAGGATTTTTGGAAGAGGTGGCAATCAGAATACATGAGCAGGATGCAAGAAAGATTCAAATGGAAGAACGAGACGAGAGAGTATGACGTTGGAGATTTAGTAATAATAAAAGATCAGAGATTCCCTCCTGGGCGTTGGCCGATGGGTCGAATTTTAAGAAAATATCCTGGTCAAGATAATATCACCAGGACGTACGATGTCAAGACGGCCTCTGGAGTGATGAGACGGGCAATATCAAAATTGTGCCCTTTATTGAGTGCTTGTGAATAATTTGCATGAACTTTAGTAAAAATTCTAGTGATTAAAAAAAAAAAAAAAAAAAAAATGGACTTTAGTGAAAGTGATTATGTGCATGTAAAACTTTGTAACTGCATAATTTAAAAATGACGAGAGTCATTTTGGGTGGCAGTATGTTACGATCGATACAGACAATGTATTAGAGAAAGTTTAACTAAGCGTCCGATAGATGGCGCTGACCCCGAAATTAACTGAGTAACGTTTGCCTAACACTGTTTCGATATCAGTTGCACATACCCTCCTATTAAATTGAGTTTTAGTTAGCAGCAGTGAGTTTCATTCTAATATCTACCCGCAAAATAGTGTACAGCGTTGTTATTGAAATCATAGAGAAAATTACCTTGATGCGTAGTTAACCTTTTTTTAAGAAAATAATTCCACTTAATACATTATTTACAAATAAAACTGCGCTCATAATTATTTAATTTGCTAACTAAATCTTAATTTACATTAACTGAACTTACAAAGTTTGATACATAGGTACACAAATTGTTTTAAAATGTACCAAACTCTTTGGTAAAACTTCGTTTATCTTATTTCTTGTTTTATTTCAACTAAGTATGACTTGACAACGTCAGTCAGAAATCAGTCATTCGATTAAAATGCCCCGTACAACCAATTTTAGTGCTCCGGAATTAATTGACATGATTTTAATTTATGGAGAAGCACATCAAAATGGCAGAAGAGCATTAGAAGTATACAAGAGAGCGTTTCCCAAATCGTAGAGTGCCAAGTAACGCTCGAATGATCGTGAACGCGTTACAGCGAGCTCGTGAAGGTTTGCCTGTGACAGTGAGGGTGGAGGCAGCAGCTGTTAACTATGAGCTTCCAGTTTCATTAGAAAACCGGATTGTTCGCCATTGATGCTGCCTGAAGAAGATCGTCGGGAAACATGATTGCAGCTAGATGGTGCCCCGGCTCACGCGGCGGTTCGTGTCCGAAACGTGCTGAACGACAGCTGAAGGATAAGATAACAGAAGTGTTTCAAAAACTCAGGGACTCTACCTACTAATCTTTACCACGTTAGGCTGTCCATTAAACGACGCTGCGAAACTTGCGTGCGATTGCACGGAAGACACGTGGAGGCCTGAGGCGGAGATACCGGCGAGATTAAAACTTTTGACTGCGTTTTAAACCGGTGTGTAAATAAATCGTTACTTGTAGCCTATTTTTTGTTTTACTTCATGATTTAACATCTACACCATTAGGTACTTGGAAAAACATGCATTTCATAACATCTTAACTCAATTGCCAAGGACTTTGTGAGATACGAGATATCTTTATTAACTAGGGGTTTTAGACATTTCGGAAATTAATAATTAAACAGCTGACAAGTAACTGTCAACAAGCCTTAACTTGAATATTTTGCGTTACATTGCGGGCTCAATTATTTTGTATGGAAAAAATTTTCGTTTTTATTTTAGACAAAAGTTATCTAAATATACTTCGTAGGTCCTGTACTAACCACCATTTAAAGATTTGCTCGTATTGGATATCCACGCTGTATTATTGTGCAAAGTTTTTTAAGAATAAAACTATTAGCTTGAAATAAAAGTTGTCAAAACGTTGAGAGTCCGAATTTCTATGTTTGACAACTTTTATATCAGAAAGCTAAAAGTTTTATTCTTAAAAAGCTTTACACAATAATATAAAGAACACTGTTTTACAAGCGCAAGTACCATATGAAGTTAAACAGTTACACCGATACCCACAATAAATTAAAACCTGTAAAAACTTTGAATTTCGCGCCTAGAGCGTGCCGTTCCACCTTAATAGGGATTGTTGACACCACCAATCAACTGACGTTCTTTTCATGAGCTGTCAAAACACAATCTCCCATAGAGTTTGAATGACAATAGCGACATATGACGTCATTGTTCGCACACTCAATCAACTCACTATTTATTTGTTTTAAAGCAACAAAAAATCTAATTTTGCATTTAATCGAAAATTAATCTGGCTTTCAGAGCTGCAATAAAGCGTTTTTTTACTGGAGTCGTGTCTTCAAATTCTTTTTTAATGGTGTCAACATCCCTATTGTAAGCACTCACTTAATTGCCTCATATTTAGGTACTATCAGGGCCCAATTGCATAACAAAGTACAACTTATATTACAAGCGGAACTCCCTTTCTAGTTAATATAACTGAAGCGAGACTTCCGCTTGTAATATTAGTTGTACTTTGTTATGCAATTGGGCCCAGATCTATTCTCGCTGCCTCAACATTTACAGAAAAAGTTTTTTTAGATAAATATAATAAATAATGAATTTTAATTGCATGATTATTATTCTGTAGTTAAATATTAATATTTTTTATTGTGAATTAATATTATATTACTATTCTGTAATTTTATGTTTTGATTCTCTTTTATTGTTAAATCTTCATTTCATTCTAGAATATCAATTTATTGTATTAATCTCTCTCACTCAAAAATGCTGCGCCCTTCAGGGTTTCATATGATTGAGTTGTACTTATTTACATGTGAATTGCATTTAATAAACAATAAACAATGCAAAGTGGCGGGAAGACAGAAAAAGAGAATCAATAAACTTAATAAAAAATATTACCTACCTCATTTATTTTAAACTAGCTGATGCCCGCGGCTTCGCCCCGTTGTAGGTATTTTTAAAAATTTCTTTTATAAGAACCTTCTCCTGACAATAACAAATGCAACCTAATAAGAATTATCGAATTTGATGCAGTCGATCGGAAGTTATGCGCGTACAAACATTTCGGTGATTCATTTTTATTTATATAGATATAGATATAATAATAAGAAGATAGATAGGTGTGGGGAGACCTATTACTATTAGGCTTTTAAAAATAAAACTTAATTGATGAGTTGATGTCGAGAAACGCTTAAACATAATTATGTCTTCGAATCATTAAAAAAAAATAAAAAATTGGTAATTTTCCTAAAATACTGTTCGTGTTTCATCTCATACCTAATTATACTTTATTTCTTATAAAAAAAAGGTGGCAATCCTATACACGTAGTTGACCCATGGCCTCGCATGCAGAGGATCGTAGGATTCAAACCCAATCTAGGGCCTCTGAATTTTTCGGAATCTGTGTGCGAAAATACATTTGTAAATTGTCACGAGCTTTACGATAGAAAGAGATAGGGTGAGAGGGACGATATATTTGACAGGAAAAGATACAAATAAAAACATCGAATAGAGGAAAACATTGTCAAGAAAGTCGTATCTGTGTGAAGTTTGCAATCCGCCCTGGACCCGCGTGTGAACTCATGCTGAGAGGAGGTCTGTGCAGCAGTGCAGTGGGATGTGTATATGATAATAAATTTACAACTTAATTGGTATTAGAAGGGGTTAAATGCTCTGTCGTTTATTTGTCATGGTTGATATTACTTTCCGTTTTTGGTTTGTTTAGGTAAATATCATGCATTTATAAGTGTCTATCGTAGTAACTGTCCTAAAGTTATTAACTACCGCAGTATGGTAAAGCCGTGGTGGTCTAGTGGTTTGACCTATGGCCTCTCAAGCAGAGGGTCGTGGGTTCAAACCCGGGCTCGCACCTCTGAGTTTTCCTGAATTTATGTGCAAAGTTACATTTGAAATTTACCATGAGCTTTTCGATGAAGGAAACCTTCATACACCTGATAGGGATTCAATGGTGTGCGGTTCCCAATCCTCATTCAGCCTGCGTGGGAACCATGGCCCAAGCTCTCTCATTCTGAGAAGAGTCCTGTGTCTTGCATAATATAGGCTGGGACAATCCTGAAGTTTCAAATTATGATAATCGCAATTACGGTATCCTATTATCTCGCCTCATTCGTTTTTCGTTTAATTCTTATTTCGTCTCATTCTGTATTGGTCTTCGTCTTGTTCGCTATCCGTAACTATCTTTTTTGATCAAATTCTGCAACTTGTCTATCTCTTAATACGTCTTATTAGTTTTTCGTCACGGTTTCCTTGGACTCATTCGTCGTTCTTCCCTTTCGTCTTTTGTCTCATTTACTTATTCGCCAAAATTATTTCGATACGTTCGGTGCTGGTAAACAAATGGTCGTAAATAAATGAGACAAAAAACTAAAGGGAAGAACGACGAATGAGTCCAAGGAAGATCGTGACGAAAAACGAATAAGACTTATTAAGAGAGAGACAAGTTACAGAATATGACCAAATAAGATAATGGCGGATAGCGAATAAGACGAAGTGACGAATACAGAATGAGACGAAATAAGAATTAAACGAAAAAAGAATGAGGCGAGATAATAATACCGAAATTACGTGGGTCTTTAGGCGGATAAGCTTTTTTTAAATATTCAATTTACCTTTATCTGTAATAATCACACATTTTATTTTGATCTCTACACTTCCACTTTAAAAGTTTAGTTAACTAACATTAGTTACAAAGTTACGTCCGCGCACACAGACGGCTACACGGCCACTGCGCCGGCGCACAAATCGTACGCAGAATAATTAATCAAGGTGGTTGAGATAAGGCTAGGCGCATACCTGCGGCGTAGAATATCTAAATACGCTTCTTCTCCTTATGTGTAGGTACAGTCGAAGGCTGTACTACTTATTTATACCTACAGCCATCGCGTCAAATCTATGCAAACACCAACCTTATGGTTAGTGGCATAGAGTTGAAATATTTTTGATAAAATAAAATAAATAAAAATAAATAAATATTAGGGGACAATCTTACACAAATCGACCTAGTCCCAAACTAAGCAAAGCTTGATGCCTTGGTAACGTACACATATTTGTGGGGTCTCTACGGTTTCGCATAATTTAACAAGTCATAATGTATCATTCTGCATTAATCAACGTTAGTCATAAAGTGATTTATTTCTGAAACAGTTTTTTTTCGAAATTGTTATAAAACAAACCCCTAACCTAACCTTCTGCATTATATAAGATGGCATTTAATAAAGTCCTGAAAAAAAATGCTGTTTCAGAAATAAATCACTTTATGACTAATTAAATTATGCAAAACCAAGGGATGCTATATTTATGACCTTGACTGTAGGTACATGTCAGAAGTTAAGGGTCCATAGTCAATATTTTTTAGGTAATTCACATCGGCCTCGTAACGAAGTGATCCGACAGAGAACCAAAGTTATCGACATAGCCCACCGCATTAGCACGCTGAAGTGGCAATGGGCAGGCCTTATAACCCGAAGAACCGATTACCGTTGGGGTAGACGAGTTCTTGAGTTGAGACCACGGATCGGCAAACGTAGCGTGGGACGTCCTCAGACTCGGTGGAGCGATGATCTTCGCAAGGCGGCTGGCAAGAGCTGGATGAGAGCGGCCGGGGTTCGTGCTCAGTGGCGTGCCATGGGAGAGGCCTATGTCCAGCAGTGGACGAACATAGGCTGATGATGATGATGACATCGGCCTCTATTTTATTGTCTGCCTGAATTTTTATTGTTATTAATTTTAATTCTGTACCTACTGTGATCAATAAAGAGTATTTGTATTGTATTGTATCGGCGTGTGCGCCTGACCAGCTTTCGGCTCATATAAATTAATAATAATAATAAATTTATTTCAGCTAATTTTTTCAATCACCTATATTTTGGACTTTTAAATTTTAAGTTTGTTGACTCGGCGTCGCTAATTTTATGTTCACAGGAGAGACAACTTTTGTTTCTTACGCTGTGTATGACCATTATACTGTGTATAAATTATTGACATAGTGTAATAATAACTAGTGAGCGCAGTGTTGGGCAGGCCGCAAGGCGGCGTCTCCCTAACGGCCCGGCCACGAACTCGCGCGTTTGGCGGCGCGGCAAGCGTTTTCTGTGTTCATTGCGCGGCCGAGACGCTCGCCGTACAGTGGTTACCTGGCGGCACACGCAATGAACTGATAAAACGCTTGCCGCGCCGCCAAACGCGCGAGTTCGTGGCCGGGCCGTAAGGATGCCATTCCACCAGAGATGTGTTACGCTACGTTGCTATGGATGTGTCTGATACCCACCAATCATGTTCATTGGTCCACATAGTTATAGCACTGGTGGAAACGGGTACAACTAAGCTATGATTTTTATATGGAAGAACGTGCTACGGATGCGTGCTATGGATGGTCGCGAGTCGTGTAGCAATTGTTAGGTTCTTTCATTTTTCGATTGTGTTTTGGCTGTTTAATTAAATTATGTTTTTATTTTATTATGTATTTAATTAAGATCAAAATCAATATTTCTTGTCTATGGCTTATGCTAGTGACATTTTGTTATTTAATTATGGTAACACTGGATGTATGTGATTGGTTGAACTTATGGCGGCAAAACGAGAACGCTCAACGATTGGTCCACGTGACTGACATGACAGTGTGTCGCGAGCCAATCGGGGAGCTAGTTGTTCCCGCCAAAACGTTCATTTTCGGGCTCAGGAGCTGATCTCCTGGGCGGCATTCTGGTGACGATCGTCAAAGACGACGGAAGTTCTAAAGAAATTGCTGATAGTTGTAAAATTACCTAGTGCTATTAAAATTACAGTTTTTCAATAAACATAATATTTCCAAAGTTGGAGTTTTACTTCTGAAGTAACTGCTTATTAGTATCGATGTTATACAATGTCCCCCCTCACCGCGCTGCCGCTCCGCGCGCCCCTGTCGATATGCCGTGGAACCAAGTGATTAATGCGGGCATTATTCATAATGCCAAATTAGATTTTCCGGGTGGTCATAAAAAAAATAACTAACACCAAAGGCTAATGCGGGAGCTTCGCTGCGCTACGCTCCCGCATTAGCCTTTGAACCTAACCCTACCGAGTCGCTTCCGCTCCGATAAGTCTTGCTCGCTCGCTTAGCTCGCTCGCTGGCTTTGGTTTAGATAGTAATTAATCACTTTGCCCAATAGAGCTAGACATTATTAATAATGCCCGGGCATTATGAATAATGCCCAGGCATTAGCAACGGCGGGCATTATGAATAATGCCCGGGCATTAGCAACGGCAACTTAGCTTTATTATCAAATTGCCCATTTGTCACGTAGCAGTAAATAATGACCGGGCAATGTGATAAATAATGAAGTTTAGATAGTAATTAATCACTCTGCCCGATAGAGCTAGGCATTATTCATAATGCCTGGGCATTATTCATAATGCCCGGGCATTATTAATAATGTCTAGCTCTATTGGGCAAAGTGATTAATTACTATCTAAACCAAAGCCAGCGAGCGAGCTAAGCGAGCGAGCAAGACTTATCGGAGCGGAAGCGACTCGGTAGGGTTAGGTTCAAAGGCTAATGCGGGAGCGTAGCGCAGCGAAGCTCCCGCATTAGCCTTTGGTGTTAGTTATTTTTTTTATGACCACCCGGAAAATCTAATTTATATTACCCTGCCCAAAAGGTGATGGGCATTATGTATAATGCCCGGTCAATTTGATTATTTGAACAATTATTATCAAATTGCCCTCTCATATTGGGCATTTTTCATAATGCCCGGGCATTATGAAAAATGCCCGATTTATCACTTGGTCCATAACAGATACATCGCATAGCTCGAGCTGCGCATCTTCTTCGCACAGCTGCCTCGCGGCTGCTCGTCTACATAGCGCATCTTCCTCGCCCAGCTACATAGCTTAGCATTGGTAGAAACGGTCACACTGTTTCGTAGCGTAGCTTTCACATCTTCACAGCATAGCTGCATAGCACATCTCTGATGGTAAGGCACCCTAACGGCCCGGCCACGACTACGCGCTACCGGCATCAACAAGTCTAATTTAAGCCCTCCACAGACCGCAGTGGGGGCATGCGCGCTACGTTGTCGGAGCATGAGCGCGTTCTATAACACTGAATTATATACACAGTGACACACACCGGCAGAAAAAATTGCTTCATTTGGCCTGAAGAAGGCTTCCATAAAGTTAAAAGAAATAAAACAACACATATGTTCGAACAATAATTGATTCTGCGTATCCATTTTTAATTCCTCCGAATTCCTACGTTACAGAATTATGGCTCTATTGGTTAATTCATCTTTGATCCGAATGTTGTTTGGCACGTCCTTAATGTGGTGATATTAAATTAATTATTTCCTGTGTTTATTTTAAGTACGTACTTGAATAGACGACATCTACAGCGAATAACAAAATCAAGTTGGAGGTCGTATGGTGGTCGCGGTTTTTGCAATTAAGACACTCTTTTTATAGATAGGTAATTAGCCTTTATTAACCATTAGGTCTTCTCATGCGGAGGGTCGTGGGTTCAAATCCGACTCGCATCTCTGAGTTTTTCTTAATTTATGTGCGAAATTACATTTGAAATTTACCATGAGCTTTACGGTGAAGGAAAACATCGTGCGGAAACCGAAGAAATTCGATGGTGTGTGTGAAGTTCCAAATCCGCACTGGGAACTACGGCCCAAGCCCTCTCATTCTGAGAGGAGGCCTGTGCCCTACAGTGGGACGTATATATAGGCTGGGATGATGATGTATTATTTTATGATGTCTTTAGATATCTGCGTTAACTTTTACTGCCGTGTGAGTTAAGACATGAGGTCCTTGTGCTATTTTGCAGTAACTGGACTTAGTTTAGCAGAAACGATGAAACTAACCAACGAGTTGATTATAAAGTAACTATTATTGCCTTTTGAACTACACTCACGAGCAAAAATAAAGGGTCGGTTACTAAAATGACGATGATCTGCAGAAGTTACCAAGGGGGTAATAGATAGAATGAAGGAACAGGAAGCAAACAGTGAGTGGAAACAAGCTGTAGGGTGCAGACAATCGAAGATGATGCTGGATGGTATCAACCACAGAAGAACTAGGTATCTCCTAAATCTAGGTCAGAGTAGCTTAAGAACTATAACTGGTATAATTAGGCCATAATGTGTTAAATAGACACTTAAGCGTGATAGGTATAAAAAGTGATCCTTCCTGTCCACATTGTGGGAAGGAGGAAACGAGTGAGCACGTCCTAGCCGAGTGCGTCATGTACGCGGCAGCGCGACGTGATGTATTCGGGAGTGATGAGCTGAGGGAGGAGGAGCTAAAGGATGTCAGTCTCAAAGATGTCCTTTTGTTCAGCAGGAGAACGAGGAGATTTGAGGAGAGATGCTGTGTGGGAGCGCTGCTGGGACAGTAACCGATGGCTCCAACCACGGGGAACTGGGCTAAATGATTGTACAAAACGATCGACAGCCCGCCTCACTCAGCGAGGCGTCCCCATACATCATCATCATCATCATCAAAATGACGATAACTTCAAAACCCGCTGTGATAGCTTCTTCGAGTAAAATGAGTATAGTAAAGATTTTTATTCTCAATTAAACTTTTTCTTCTTAAGAATAAAACTCTTTACTAAACTCATTTTAGCTCGTTTAGCCTGCGACACAGAGTTCTCTAGTAACCCTAGTGCAGGCACACGTGTTACATACACTTTTTGTAAATATTGTATCTTTTGTTACTTTGTACTGCAAATTATGAAGTAAAAATTATCTTATCTTATCTTAATTACGATTAATAAAAGAATCACGCTTAGCCACATCTCAACAAAGTCTTCAATTGAACTTGTCTTCAAATTTGACAACCAAGGTCAAAATTTCAAATTTCACAACCGTTTAGTTCAATTTAGTCTATCTCGTAAAATACACCATTTTGCAACCGTGCTTTACTTACTGGTCACGAATTACAAACTTAATTTTACACCTGTAAAACTATCATTTACAAACGTCAACCTTATGTATTTGCAACAAGGATCAAGAATAGTTTGTTTTGAAATATCAGCTGAAGGGTTAACGTGGTAATAGAAGTTAAGCTTTTAATAAGCTTATTGCAGTCTAATGGGGACAATATGTCTGTGTATGTAAGGTTTATTTTGCAATGATCGAGCCGATTAGCGGACACCAATCCGGTGTTATGTTTAAGGCGGGAAGGAAAAAGTTGTTGCGTAGTGATGGGATAAAAATGGCAATGTCGATAAATTTAAAATGTCGATATCGATAAAGTTACTTACCTGGAAATCTATTCCTTTTAAACCTTCTGCATTTAATATGTAAAACTAAATATTTACAATAACAACAATTTGAATTAAAGGATATAAGAAAATCAGATCCGCAGCGCAGGCTTCGTCAGGCAAACATATTGTTATCCGCAACAAGCTTCGTCATAACAACAGATTGGAATCCGCAACAGGCTTCGTCAGCTAAACAAAAATATAAAATCCGCTACAAGCTTTTTCATGTTAACCTAAACAGCCCACCCTCCAAGTCGATTCAACCCTGGGCCAAAAGTCCCAAAAACACTTGCCGCATTACCCCGTTGTATCGCGAGAGAAATGCGCTGGACTAAATAAGCACCAGAACGCGGATCCCCCCCCTAGCCCTCATACGGCGTCCTAAGTCCCTAACAAAACGTTTGGCCTCAACGCCCCAAGGCCCACCAGTCTCAACAGCGACCGGAACGAAGTCATAATTCTTCTTTAATTCCGAATATTTGTCGTGTTTTAACTTCGCCGCACCTTCAGCAGCCGCTCCCGCAACTCGCCCCGTGCAGCCTAGGTGCGAGGGAGCAAATGTGCCCACGCAAGTAGCGTCCCAAAGTAAGCTACGCCCCCTCACCCAAGGAACAAGAGTGAGACCATCTGGTCTCTTCCCATCCGCACGACATAAACCCTGTGGCTCCAAGACACATGGGACATTAGCTGAGACCAAAGCCCGCCGTATAATGTCATTAATCGCGTAGTGTCTGGAGAACCTGCCCGCACATCGCACGCAACTGAGACCGTGGTGACCGTGATTCCTTTTAAATTAAGTATGTTCAGTAACTTCCATAATGTTCAATCGACACCAAAGGACCATCCATGGGCAACTTAGTATGGAGCCTGTAAAACCAAGAAAGCTGTGAGTAAGGTCATTAAATCTACTTAATTTCGTTCTATGGGTAACAAGTAGAATTCCATTGCAGAACTGAGATTCATATTCAGACATAGGAATCCGCGGGGCAAATTTTGTTGACAGGTAGGGACTTCCTATGTCGATAAATTAAATTATCGGTGCTCGTCCTATATACTTACTAGTGATCGCCCCCAATATATATTTTTTTTATTGAGAAATGTTTGTGTTTTTTTTCTATTGTTCAACATAGCATATTTTAAATAATCGCTAGGTTATATAAAGGTAGGGCGTAATACCCATTGCACTACAAAATAGTTAATATTATCTCAACCTCTTTAGATAGGTAGTTAAATAGAAGTAAATTACCTACTTAGACACTCAGTATAAATCAATAGGTACCTACTTGTCAATGTCGTCGGACATTCTTAATGAGTAGTTGTTTCATTTGTAAACACGTTATATTACATAAGTATTTTATTTTTATGAGTGAAAAAAACATTATTTTTGAGTTTTGAGTTATTATTTAATTTTTTTTTTTACTCTTAATAAAAACACATTTTTACAAGTAAACCCTTGAGTGATCACTAGTATATAGAACTAGCATCGATAGTTGAGTTTATCGATATAGGAACTCCCTATCTGTCAAACAGTTTTGCCCCGCGGATTCTTATGTCTGTTCATATTTTAGTCAAAGTGGTATTGATAGCAGGAAACAAAGTCAATTTCGATAAAAAAAAGCTTCATCTTGGTTCCCTCATCGTTAATGTCATTTAGACATGCTAAATCACTTAACACTAAGCGCTTCTTGGTTGTAAAATACAAATGAAGCAACTACTCATTAAGATAGATTAAACGAGCCCAAACATGACTTGATCATGTTGAGTTGTTGAGGATTTCCTATATTCACCTTCTGTCTCCATCATCAGATCAGTACCATGGTCAATGTTTTATTGTCACTTGGCTTACAAGTCGATACACAAGAGCTGGCACGATTGGATTGAACGAAAGTAATGTCATTTTGACACTTTAGTAGGAAAATGACTGATGCAAGTCATTTTCATACTTATGTGATGTGTATTTAAATAGGTTACACACAGATACTCTTATTCGCTCATTCGATCCATTCGAGCCAGCTCTTGTGAATCGACCTGTACATATGTGTGCAAAATTTTATCTCAATCGGTTGAGGATAACTGCTTTCAAATTCAGTTGCAAGATTCCACCCGATCAAACATGAATCGCAAGATTCGCAAGTTAAATAAAAACTTGTAAAAAGAGGTACATAGATACTGTAATCTCTAGATCTCTTGAACTGATTTTAAAATTTGTTTTATATTTTTTTTTGTCTTTTGGAGCTAAGTACTACAATCTGTCTCCCTCCTTGGGACATTCAGCAGTATGTTGGTTGGTGCTAATGCTGGCGTGCTCAGTATGTGACCTGTGTCACATCCTCATCATCTAGACAGTAGACATGACTACTGTGGCTGGACCAAGTTTTGGGGTATTTTACGTTTCAATCGTCTAGTTCGATTATGGTTCTCCATTAGTGATTGAGCTAGAGTGTTTGGATGGTGTTCGATCCGTTCTTTGTAGGACTTAGTATGTCGTGCAATCTCCTGCCTCACAGTGAACATCTGCAGGTCTCGATGTAGTAGTTCGTTTGGCACAAACGGGGGAGCATTGGTTATCATACGCAGAGCTTTGTTTTGGAATCTCTGTAAAGTATGATCATCATTAAAGCAACATTATCCTTAGGCTTCTTGTTCCGGGAAAGTGCGGAAAATCGCGGGTAACAGATTAGCACAATTCAGTCTGAGAAAAATAAACCAGTCGATAGCAAACATAATCACATCACTAGAATTGCCCAACTACTGTCAAAACATCAATAGGGTTGCCCAACAGTTGTTAATCGGTTATCGATACAATGACGAAAGTGTGCAAGGTCAATGTGAGGCGTCGTGAGCTTTTAGTAGCTTTAATTGTTATCGTAGTGCAAATGTTTAGCTTATAGTCTATACTAGTGATGTAACGAATATGTTTTCGCTTTTCTAAGTATTTGTGCCTTTTTTACAAATGTATTTGGTAATGAAAAAGAAACATCTTACAAATATTATAAATATGAAATTTTAGAAGTTCGGATGTTTAGATATTTGGATGTTTATTACTCTTTCATGCAAAAACGGTTTAACAGATTGGGATGAAATTTAGTGTACAGACAGTTTATCATTATCACAATTGTACCTAACTGTTTTGTATGTCTAGCTAGTAATCGATATATGTTGGTGTATACTGTAAGTCTTTTTTATTAGGGTTCCGTACCCAAAGGGTAAAAACGGGACCCTATTACTGAGGCTCCGCTGTCCGTCCGTCCGTCCGTCCGTCCGTCTGTCCGTCTGTCACCAGGCTGTATCTCGGGAACCGTGATAGCTAGAGAGTTGAAATTTTCACAGATGATGTATTTCGTTTGCCGCTATAACAACAAATACTAAAAAATGGAATAAAATAAACATTTAAGGGGGCTCCGATCCAACAAACGTGATTTTTTTGCTCGTTTTTGCTCGATATTTTATAAATAAACTAGCTGTTGCCCGCGACTCCGTCTGCGAATTAAAATAGCCTACGACCTATTATTCCTACTCAGAATCACGAGCTCTTTCCAGCCCTGTAAGAGAGAAAAAATCTCCCGAAGATGTCATACATTTTTATTTTGTTCCTTTTCGTTACGCCATACAAAGTGTATAATTATGTAGTATACATGGAATAGAAACAAAATAGGAATGAACTAAAACAATTACTTTGCTCACCCGCGATTTTACAAAAGTTACGTTTATGCAAGAAATGTGTGTTCATGCAGTTCCTCCACCTCCACACTGTACGAACACACACAAATCACATAAACACAACTATCACCACCACCAAGCTACCCTGACGCGTTTCGAACTCAACCAGAGCTCATCTTCGGAGTTACCACAACCGTATGCTATGCTACCAAATGTTAAACTAGTTTGTGTTTTAGTTTAACATTTGGTAGCATAGCATACGGTTGTGGTAACTCCGAAGATGAGCTCTGGTTGAGTTCGAAACGCGTCAGGGTAGCTTGGTGGTGGTGATAGTTGTGTTTATGTGATTTGTGTGTGTTCGTACAGTGTGGAGGTGGAGGAACTGCATGAACACACATTTCTTGCATAAACGTAACTATTGTAAGATCGCGGGTGAGCAAAGTAATTGTTTTAGTTCATTAATATGGACCTCCGCAAAGTAACGCCTGATTCAATAAATTATACAAAATAGGAAAAAAACTTAGGGACATTTTTGTCATATTAAGATTGAAAGAGCTCGTGATTCTAAGTAGGAATAACATAAAATTATTAGAATACTAGCTGTTGCCCGCGACTCCGTCCGCGAAGGATAGTAGCCTACGACCTATTCTCAGACCTACTGAATACAGAGAAAAACGTTTCATAAGAATCGGTGAAGCCGTTTCGGAGGAGTTCGGTAACAAACACCGTGACACGAGATTTTTATATATTAGATAAAAAAATAGTGGTGGCATTTTTTTTTTGAGAAATGCTCGTCTAGTGATCACATCACTACGGACAACCCCTACCGCAGATCTATGCCATATTCCACAGCCGTATTATATTGCTAATGTTAAAACTGTAGGCGCTAAATTTTTGATGTAAAGCCCTGGTTTCTCTGACCACCCGCGACCGACGGCGTGTGGTACAGCGAGCGTACATCCAGACCGCATCCGAATCGGTTCATCCGTTTAAAACCTATGATGCCACAGACGGACACACAGATACACACACACACACACACATAGCGGTCAAACTTATAACAACCCTCTTTTTGTGTCAAGGGTTAAAAATAAAATCTAGTAGCTTAAAACTAAATTAAATTTAAAAATAAGTTTTTGTTAAAAATACTATTTTTAATACGAGCTTTTTTCGCTGACTGTACTTTTTGCCTCTGGTTACCAAAGTACTCGTCAATACGAACCAACCGAGCCCAAACTTGTTAATTTTTTTTATTATATTACAGAGTTCATGGGCATTTTTATTTTTACTTGTAACTTTTGACTTTTTTTTTAATTCGGAAAGTTTTATGTGATTTCTGCTCAGAATCACGAGCTCTTTTGATCGTACTAGGAGAAAAAAGTGTCCAAAGTTTTTTTTCCCGTTCCGTTACCATTTTTCATAGACTTTATATGACCGTACCGTAACGAAATGGAGGAATCGAAAATTATATGAAAATTTTGGGACACTTTTTATTCTCCTAGTAGGATCAAAAGAGCTCGTGATTCTGAGCAGAAATCACATAAAACTTTCCGAATTTAAAAAAAAGTCAATTGGTACAAGAAAAAATAAAAATGCCCTTCTATGGCCACCTTCCAGCTCCGTCGTCAGATCAGCTCCATGTCATAACAACATTGTATTGTCATTCGATTTACACATGTAGGTACTTATGCAAAATTTGAAGGGGTATGTATTACAACACCGAAGTACGAAAGACCGAATGTATTAAAACATCGAAAGGTTTGACCCATTCCGACACGATTTTTTTCTGAAACCGTAAACTTTTCAGTTTTTATTAAAACGGCATCATACAGAACCCATTAGGTTAGGTTAGGTTTGTTTTATAACAATCTTAAAAAGTTAACGGTTTCAGAAAAAAATCGTGTCGGTCTTTTGATCCATTCGATGTTTTAATACATTCGGTCTTTCGTACTTCGGTATTGTAATACATACCCATTTGAAGTGAAGTGGAAGTGAATTTAACTTGCAAGATTTGACCGGTACATACTACGATCAACATACTTTGATCGAAGGGTACATACATATACAGGGTTATTTTTAATTCACTGACATCCTCTTAACCCTGAATTCCTATCACTCAAACAAATGTTTTTTGTTTTACGACTTTTTAAAATGAAGCACTTTTTTCCCATACAAATACACAGAGTATCGTAAAAATAAGAGGCAGAATCAAATTTTCAAAACGTTATTACACCAAAAATATTAAGTTATGACAAAAGCCGTAAAACAAAAAACATTTGTTTAAGTGGTAGGAGTTTAGGGTTAAAAGGATGCTAGTGAATTACAAATAACCCTGTAGATACATATATTGCAAGTTAATAAAAAGCTTGTAATATAAAATGTCACCCGCGCCCAAAGCGTTCGCAGCGTTTCCTCGTTAACCAGTGATACTATGGTTAGTGTTGTTGTTATTATTAAACTGATGTTGTTATTAAATTCGTCACTAGCTAATAAACCCACTAAAACCAGGATATCGCATACATGGATGGCGTTATGTCACACGATCCTTATACATTTGGATGACATCATGCAATGCAAACTTTCGCTTGGAGAGAGGAACCTCTCATTCTAAGGAAGGATCTAACGAAACAAACATCTCTTTTGTTATTCGGAATTGTTGTGGTAAGTTTTTTATTTATTTATTTTTTCGCAAGAGGAGCAAGAGTTTTGGTAGAATCTATAAATCTACTTTATTGTTTCCTCAAAAATTGTTCTTTACTTTTGCGTTAACTTGTAACTATTAACACTGTCACAATGCAATTGGGACAATATAATTCTTTGGTTTTGTTTTTGGACTTAATTAACAATATCCTAACGAAGTTAGTTCGATTCAATGCAACGAGCCTTACCCCGCGAGCACTAGATGGCGCTATTATCAAACTTTCCGCTGCTATGATTTTTTGGACGTATTTATTTAATATAATTAAGTAAATACGGACAAAATCTGAGCTCTTGTCTTTCCTAATATTTAATTAATTAAATAATGAGGAAGGCCAAATATATTAAGTACATCGTTTTGTTGCGCAGAGTCTTCTCTGTGGCACGAACTGTCAAAACACATCACACAAATTACGGTTAGCGTTATCTCGAGGGGCGTGACCTAATTTTGTCTTTAAAACCCAGTGCCGCCAAAAAATTTGGCACATTTTGAATCTGAACACCACTGTCAAGAAAACAGTCTACCTATACTACCAAAATAAATCAGCCCAGTGGATACTCTGCCCGATATTGGTAAGTTCTCTCCAAAAGCAAATATCAACATTTTACCTTGTCTAATTTTATGTGTTTATTTCTAGCTTTCTATATACAAAATTATTCTATTACTATCTCCTGTTTCTTTACCTAGCTAACTCCAACGGTCTGCATTATTGTAAATTAGGTTTAAACTTCTTAGACCGTTAGGCAGTTTCAGTTAGTTCAAATTTAAATTTCAAAAAAAAGAACAGTTTTCGTTTTCACTAAATCATTTTATTCTTTTGTATTACATTTAGCTTCATCTTTCTCTTTTTGTAAATTCCGTATGATTGCTCTGCCACACAGCCAGCGTTTAAATTCGGACCTATGGTCAGGGACCGTTATGGACGTTGGGCCGGTGGACAGAGCAATTGTATGGGCCCCTGCTGACATTAACCAAATTCCAGGGCAACCAAGTCGGGGTTAAACCGCCGAACGATACTGCAGTCTCCGCCTCTTGGCTCCACGCCATCAGCACACTCCGAGCCCTGAAGCACCCTGGCCTCAGCTCTGCAACACAGCAAACGACCTTGAAGTTCCACCTGCGACGCCCGCAGCGCGTCCTACGGTCTCCTGAATCCAGGGCAGTGTCTGTCCGGGGAAAGCGTATCCCACTCAAGTGCTTAAAACCTACGACCCTCTCTAGTCTCTTGCTTGTTCACAGTTAGCGTTCTAATAAACGTCTAGACTTGTTTTTTTATGTTTTAATTCCTCTCCGCAAGGCCTAAACCTAAACTGTGACAAGTGGCGCCCAACGTGGGGCCAAGAGGCGGAGACTGCAGTATCGTTCGGCGGTTTAACCCCGACTTGGTTGCCCTGGAATTTGGTTAATGTCAGCAGGGGCCCATACAATTGCTCTGTGACATTTTGAATCTGAACACCACTGTCAAGAAAACAGTCTACCTATACTACCATATAAATCAGCCCAGTGGATACTCTGCCCGATATTGGTAAGTTCTCTCCAAAAGCAAATATCAACATTTTACCTTGTCTAATTTTATGTGTTTATTTCTAGCTTTCTATATACAAAATTATTCTATTACTATCTCCTGTTTCTTTACCTAGCTAACTCCAACGGTCTGCATTTATTGTAAATTAGGTTTAAACTTCTTAGACCGTTAGGCAGTTTCAGTTAGTTCAAATTTAAATTTCAAAAAAAGAACAGTTTTCGTTTTCACTAAATCATTTTATTCTTTGTATTACATTTAGCTTCATCTTTCTCTTTTTGTAAATTCCGTATGATTGCTCTGCCACACAGCCAGCGTTTAAATTCGGACCTATGGTCAGGAACCGTTATGGACGTTGGGCCGGTGGACAGAGCAATTGTATGGGCCCCTGCTGACATTAACCAAATTCCAGGGCAACCAAGTCGGGGTTAAACCGCCGAACGATACTGCAGTCTCCGCCTCTTGGCTCCACGCCATCAGCACACTCCGAGCCCTGAAGCACCCTGGCCTCAGCTCTGCAACACAGCAAACGACCTTGAAGTTCCACCTGCGACGCCCGCAGCGCGTCCTACGGTCTCCTGAATCCAGGGCAGTGTCTGTCCGGGGAAAGCGTATCCCACTCAAGTGCTTAAAACCTACGACCCTCTCTAGTCTCTTGCTTGTTCACAGTTAGCGTTCTAATAAACGTCTAGACTTGTTTTTTTTATGTTTTAATTCCTCTCCGCAAGGCCTAAACCTAAACTGTGACAAGTGGCATAGCCACTGCGGGTATGATTGAAACCGTAGACGAGCTAAGGGAAAGATGCCACAATTATGAAACCGTTCACGCACGAATGTCTCAATTTAAAGAACCACCTCGTCCTAATTCTGATACTCTGGCTCCGGAATTTGCCTATAATAAACCGGTTTCTTATAACCATTCCCAGTTTAAACAGTATCCAAGTAACAACGCTAATAAGAGTTCGCATCACAATTTTAAATCTAACTATCCCGTCAGCGCTTTAAATTCACAATATAATAATAATAATAAACCATTCTGTCCGCGTTGTCGCACTAATGCACATTCTTTAAGACTTTGTCGCGCTCCGCGTACACTACTGTGTTTCCGTTGTGGCTTGACAGGTTACAATGCATCTAACTGTCCGCAATGTTTTAAAACTACTCAACCGCAATCAACTACAAACCCCAATTCAAAAAACTAGTAGCGGGGCGGAATACTAGCCACTTTAATAAAAATGACGACTGGCTAAAGTGGGTAGACTTCATAAGAAACTTTTTTAACTCTTATAACTTAGCTACTATTTTGCCCCCTCCTTCCTTATCGGATTCACGACCTTATGCTACTATATCTTTAGGTGGTTTAGAGGTATCTGGTCTCTTGGACTCTGGATCGGCTGTAACATTGATGGGAAGAAACTTTCATACGAATCTAATTAAATTAGGCCATCGTATGTCAGACGATGATTCTATACAGATAGTCGCGGCTGGCGGTCAACATTTGAGGAGTGTAGGTTATTTTGATCTCGACGTAACTTTTGAGCGTGTGACTCACTCAATTAGGTTTCACGTGGTTCCGGGGATCGAGACCTCACTCATTCTAGGAGTTGACTTTTGGCGCGCTTTCAAAATTTGCCCTAAATATTTATATAGTATTAGGGTAAATGAGTGTACTACTAAGCACTCAGAGGGGGTCCCAGATACTCAGAACTTACAGTCGTACACCGGGTTGAGTCAGTCACAGCGCATTCAAGCCGATAACGTCATTTCCCAATTTAATAATATTTCTTACGAGAGAAAAGGTCTCGGACGTACTACGTTAATTACACATCGTATCGATACTGGAGACGCTCAACCGATACGTCAACGTTTTTATCGAATGTCACCTGAGAAGCTCCGTATAGTTAACGACCAGGTCGACGAAATGCTCAACCTAGATGTCATTGAGCCTTGTGAAAGCGCGTGGTCATCTCCAGTACTCGTTGTTAATAAAAAGGATGGGAAACCTAGATTCTGTCTGGATAGCCGTAAATTAAATTCAGTAACTAAAAAGGATGCCTACAGCTTACCTTACATTTCAGAAATTTTAGATAACCTAAGGGATGCTAAGTTCTTATCTAGTATTGATTTATCAAAAGCTTTTTGGCAAATTCCTATTGATAACGCGGATAAAACTAAAACCGCATTCTTTGTGCCTTCTCGAGGTACCTTCTGTTTTAAAACAATGGCCTTCGGCCTCACTAACGCTCCAGCCTCCCAGCAGCGACTGGTTGATAGAATTTTCGGAGTTGAATTTGAAATGAAGGTTTTTTGCTATTTGGATGACATAGTCTGCGTCAGCAATTCTTTCGAAGAACACGTGACCCTACTTTTACGCGTTCTATCTAAGCTTAAAGAAGCGGGTCTCACTATTAATTACGAAAAATCACAATTTTTTAGAGACTCGTTAAAATACCTCGGTTACGTAGTAGACTCGCGCGGTTTACGCACCGATCCCGATAAAGTAAATTCTATCGTAAACTACCCTATACCAACTTCACCGAAGGACGTAAAAAGATTTTTAGGTACTGCTTCCTGGTACCGTCGTTTCGTACCAAACTTTAGTACGCTTGCTGGTCCATTAAACAAATTAACTTCGAATAAAAAGGGCGCACCGCCATTTTCTTGGACCAGCGAAGCTAATGAGTCGTTCAAAAAACTTAAACACTGCCTCGTAACAACACCGGTTCTTTCATGCCCTAATTTCGACTTGCCATTCGAAGTACACACGGACGCGAGTAACTATGGCGTCGGCGCTATGCTTTGTCAAGTCGTTAACAACGAAGAACACCCAGTGGCGTATATGAGTCGGTCATTAACAGCTTGTGAGAAGAACTACAGTGTAACGGAACGTGAAACGTTAGCCGTACTCGCGGCATTAGAACATTGGCGTTGCTACTTGGAGAACGGCAAAACATTTAAAGTCTATACTGACCATTCATCTTTAAAATGGTTCTTAACCCTTAATAACCCTACCGGCCGCCTAGCCCGTTGGGGTATTCGTTTATCGTCTTTTGATTTCGAAATATTACATCGTCGCGGAAAAGACAATGTCATTCCTGACTCGTTGTCCAGAGCCGTTCCGGTGTCTGCAATAAATATTGCTAATTCATACTTAACCTCAAAAGATAAATGGTACGTCGATCTATTTAACGGTTGCATCAATACGCCTCAAGGTTACCCTAACCTAAAAGTAGTTAACAACTCCTTGTATAGATTAACTAAGTCCAATAATAACTTAACTACGGAGTTCCTATGGAAAGAGGTCGTTCCTCAAGAATTAAGGAATCAGGTCATAAAGGAAAATCACGCAGAACCTACAGCCGGTCATCTAGGTGCCTTTAAAACCTATCACCGTGTAGCACTTAAATATTACTGGTTAGGCATGTATAAGGACATAACGAAATTTATATCTGCTTGCGATACATGCTTAGCTTACAAACATCCTACACATGCAACGTTAGGTCATATGGGCCGCCCTAAACACTGTGCTAGACCGTTCCAGGTTCTGTCCATAGACTTCGTAGGCCCGCTTCCAGTTAGCAGAAAACGAAACAGTTATTTATTGGTAGTAACCTGTTGTTTTTCTAAATATTGTTTTTTATTTCCCGTTAGGAAAGCCACAGCCTCTATAGTCGTAAAACACTTAGAAGAATCGATTTTCTTGGTGCACGGTGTACCACAAACAATTTACATGGACAATGGTTCCCAGTTTATTAGTCGCGAATTAAAAGTATTACTAGACAAATATAAGGTCCCAAACCAGTTTTTCACAGCAAAATATTCTCCACATATAAACGATTGCGAACGATATAATAAAACTGCCTTGACCTGCGTGTCGACCTTTGTGGAAAACGACCAGAGGTCTTGGGATACTAATTTACCTAAGATACAATTTGCGATGAATAACTCGGTTAACGAAACCACAGGTTATACACCAGCATTTCTAGTACACGGCAGGGAGCTCGTGACATGCGGCTCACACTATTTGGAAAACGACCTAGGCGATGAATTATTATTCCTTCCACGCGATGTTTACGCTCAGAATGCAGGTTTCCTCACTAATATATTCGACAAAGTGCAACATTCACTATACTACGCGCACCAAAAGAATGTGCGTCGCTATAACTTACGACGTAAGCCTGCAAACTTTGAAGTAGGAGACATTGTATGGAAGCGAACCTTTTATTTAAGTGATAAATCGCAGTATTTCAGTAAAAAACTTGCACCTAAATTTATAAAATGCCGTATTTCCAAGAAAAGGTCACCGTTAATATTTGAACTACAAGATATGTCTGGCAAGGATTTAGGCGTATGGCACATAAAGGATCTGAAATTAACTCCAGGCAATAAATAGTAATAAACTTCAACATAACCTTTAAATAACGTACGAATAAATAACCTCGTTAAGAACGATTTAGCAACAATTAGTACTATTCCTACACAGAAGACTTAATTTTCATCATAATTATAAAATGTACTTTTATTATTGTAACAACGTTGCACTCTTATTACGTTAATGTCGTGGGCTCGGTCCATGATACCTTAAGTTAAAAAAGAGGGTGGCAGTAATTGTCGCGCTGCGCTAACTACCCTGTTTTATGTTCTCAATCGTATCGTCAAGTTTGTTTACCTTAAACAACGCTACTGCATAGCAAGGTCAACGACTTAACATTACTTATAAATATTTTGCGCCTACTCGTAAAATACTCTTCTGTATGTTTTAATCTAGTTTTAAAATGAAAACGCATCGACTCGTTCGTGATCGTTGTGACTACCTTAGCGTCTACCTCGACAGAGTGTGACGCACTAATTATAGTTAACTACTTAAATTTAACATTTACTAGCCGCGTGTTAGGAATAAACTATACACATGGTTCCCGTGTTTAATATTATTTATCTCTAAGTTATAAAAAATCTAGTTGCTTTGTTTACGTACACTAGTTCCTTAGGTCGACACAATTACTTCACTACCAATGCTAGTCTTAATCCAAAGCCTTTGCCGGAGCGGTCTTTACTAATTTCAACTCCTTAAAAATGCCTAATGAAAGCTATATCTAGCGTTGCGCGGCCAGGCAGCTAAACCTTGCGCGTAGTGCTGGATAATCTTATAAGGGCGGTTGGCAACCCTTGTCTAGATTGGCGGCTGTGTCTCCTAATTACTACCTCTTTACCATCTCGCCATTTTCTCGTAGCGTAGGGTCTTGCAGTGTCTTAAACGGCAGACCTGCCTGTGTTAGGTTGAATGAATGAAGTATGTTAGGAAGTATGATAGGATTGATAGGTTATTTTGAATGTGTTACGTTAGGGATTTTTCTCAGGCGGATTTTTTCGCTAAGACGAAAAAATCCTCCGCGGAGAGGGAGGTACTGTCACAATGCAATTGGGACAATATAATTCTTTGGTTTTGTTTTTGGACTTAATTAACAATATCCTAACGAAGTTAGTTCGATTCAATGCAACGAGCCTTACCCCGCGAGCACTAGATGGCGCTATTATCAAACTTTCCGCTGCTATGATTTTTTGGACGTATTTATTTAATATAATTAAGTAAATACGGACAAAATCTGAGCTCTTGTCTTTCCTAATATTTAATTAATTAAATAATGAGGAAGGCCAAATATATTAAGTACATCGTTTTGTTGCGCAGAGTCTTCTCTGTGGCACGAACTGTCAAAACACATCACACAAATTACGGTTAGCGTTATCTCGAGGGGCGTGACCTAATTTTGTCTTTAAAACCCAGTGCCGCCAAAAAATTTGGCACATTTTGAATCTGAACACCACTGTCAAGAAAACAGTCTACCTATACTACCAAAATAAATCAGCCCAGTGGATACTCTGCCCGATATTGGTAAGTTCTCTCCAAAAGCAAATATCAACATTTTACCTTGTCTAATTTTATGTGTTTATTTCTAGCTTTCTATATACAAAATTATTCTATTACTATCTCCTGTTTCTTTACCTAGCTAACTCCAACGGTCTGCATTATTGTAAATTAGGTTTAAACTTCTTAGACCGTTAGGCAGTTTCAGTTAGTTCAAATTTAAATTTCAAAAAAAAGAACAGTTTTCGTTTTCACTAAATCATTTTATTCTTTTGTATTACATTTAGCTTCATCTTTCTCTTTTTGTAAATTCCGTATGATTGCTCTGCCACACAGCCAGCGTTTAAATTCGGACCTATGGTCAGGGACCGTTATGGACGTTGGGCCGGTGGACAGAGCAATTGTATGGGCCCCTGCTGACATTAACCAAATTCCAGGGCAACCAAGTCGGGGTTAAACCGCCGAACGATACTGCAGTCTCCGCCTCTTGGCTCCACGCCATCAGCACACTCCGAGCCCTGAAGCACCCTGGCCTCAGCTCTGCAACACAGCAAACGACCTTGAAGTTCCACCTGCGACGCCCGCAGCGCGTCCTACGGTCTCCTGAATCCAGGGCAGTGTCTGTCCGGGGAAAGCGTATCCCACTCAAGTGCTTAAAACCTACGACCCTCTCTAGTCTCTTGCTTGTTCACAGTTAGCGTTCTAATAAACGTCTAGACTTGTTTTTTTATGTTTTAATTCCTCTCCGCAAGGCCTAAACCTAAACTGTGACAACACTGAGAGCAGAATTTTAATCAAAACAATTACATATTTGATTATTTCATATTGGATTGACAGTCGCCATAGTACGGATCGGCCGCGGTTTTTGTAGTACGATTATTAATCTAGATAGCGCTGAAATATAGCCAGAGGCTTTGAAGGCAAAACAATAAGACTACAGGTATTTCATATTACTGCAAATGTATTATTATGCAATATTTTTGAAAAATAATACATTTGTAGTAATATGAAACATCTGTAGTCTTATTGTTTTGCCTTCAAAGCCTCTGGCTATAATATTTCAGCGCCATCTAGATTTAATAATCGAACTACAAAAACCGCGGATGATCCGTACTATGGCGACTGCCAAGGGTGCGTCCCACGAGATATAACTACAAAATATCTATTTTCATTTTAATAACGTTCAGAAGATATAATGAACGTTAGCTATAACAACAAAAAGTATAATTTTTAAACCTATAACGCTTAAATTATATAACGTTATTTTTATATAACTTCAATTTGTATAAGATTAATATGGACTAATTTCTTTTAACATAACAAACATTAGGTATAACAGTCATGATATATAATAATATGTGTAAATGTAAAATTAAGTGGCGCGAGCGAGCGAAGCGAGCGAGCAAGACTTTTCGGGGCAGAAGCGACTTGGATAGGTTAAGTTCAGAAGGCTACGCTTTGATCGTTATATCAATTGATATTATATATAAACAACGTTATACATTACAAAATTAGATATTTTATAATTATACTTTTCGTTCATTATATCCAGTGAACGTTACACTAAACGAGTTTATATAAAGTGAGCGTATATATTATGAATATTAGATAATAAGTTGTTATATCTCGTATTACACACCCGACTGCCAATCCAGCCTATAATATAAAGTGGTAACCTGAGCATTTCTGAAAAAAAATTGCCAATTTAATTTCTGAGTGCGATTTGCAAAAAATATTACAGGCAGGTACATTAAATGATAGCTTAACTAACACCGTTATGATTCAATTGGGATGTCCCAATTTTTGGCAACGTATAATAAATAGAAAACCTTTTGGAGAAATAGGCTTTGTGAAGCGTTTTCAGAAATCAGATTCCAAAAATATGATTATCTGAATTAAATAAAGAAAATTTAAGTAATGACCTTCATTTGACCTCTGCAGTGAATCGTCAGAAAGGCAGATATAAAGCAGGTCTACACTCTAAAGCAAATTGACAGTTTGAAATGTTGCTGTCCTGCTTATAATAGCAAAGAGTGACAAAGACAGAACTTTAATCACATGATGCACACCTGGCATTAAACAGTTGTCATTTATCATAAAGTCCGAAATGTATACAATACTCGCAATGTATTTTTACAAATTTAATTATTAAATTACTACGTTACAAGTAAATATGAAAGAATTTAAATATCAGATTTTAATAAAAAATATCTATTTACTATCACACCATTAAACAAACAGGAATAATCGAAGCTAAAAGAAGAGAAATAAATAAAACTATTTTGTCATGGTTCATTTAGGACCCTAAGCCGTGCTTGTAATATTGACAGTGACAAGACAAATCAGGGGCACTACTACAAAATTCGAAGTTCGTATCGTATCATCCCTCTCACTCTCGTGTCAAATCATATTAGCGTGAGCGGGACAGCATGAAACGAAGTTCGAATTATGCACTTCGTAGTAGGGTCTCAGTAGTGCCGTGGTAGTGCCACAGATTATGTTATGTACGACTTGAATTTTTCTAGGCTATGGAACGTGGCTCTCTCACTGTGACGTCATCCAACGTATTTCTAAAAAAAAATATAAAAAATTAAATACTCAACCAAATTCAAAATCGATGAAAATGGTGTCTTAAAATATCCTATTCTTTCAAAAAAAAATATAAAAACTAGAGGTTATTTTTTTTGGTGCATCCCAATTAGGTACAAGTTTTCTAACAAAATGACGACAACAAAAAGTTCAAGATCGCAGTAGCTCGATTTTCTTTTGTTTATAACTAGAACAGCTTGTGTGATTGCCATTGAAACATTGTGGACCCTATGTCTTACCTGTTAGGGTGTAATTTTCTAACATTTGATGGTTTACGTATGGGTAGGACGGCGTGATCTCACATACCAGTAAGTGTCAGCTTCGTTAAATGGCGATAATTGTGTTTTGGGCACTTAGTTTATTGTTGTACACATAGGCTTAAAAGCGTTCATCATTTCTTTTAATAAATATCACGGGACAATCTCACCAATTGACCTAGTCCCCAAGTATGCAAAGCTACCCCTATTCTCCGCAGACGGAGTCGCGGGCAACAGCTTGTCTTCTAATATATAAAAATCTCGTGTCACGGTGCATGTTATCGAACACCTCCGACACGGATTGACCGATTTTTATGATTTTTAGGGTTCCGTAGTCAACTAGGAACCCTTATAGTTTCGCCATGTCTGTCCGTCTGTCTGTCTGTCTGTCTGTCCGCGGCTAAGCTCAGAGACTGTTAGTACTAGAAAACTGTTATTTGGCATGAATATATATATTAGTCAAGCCGACAAAGCGGTAAAATAAAAAAAACTAAAAAAATTTTTTTTAGGGTACCTCCCATAGACGTAAAGTGGAGGTGATTTTTTTTTCTCGACTAACCCTATAGTGTGGGGTATCGTTGGATAGGTCTTTTAAAACCATTGAGGGGTTGCTTACATGATTTTTGTATTCAGTGATTTGTTTGCGAAATATTCAACTTTAAAGTGAAAATTTTCATTACAATCGACCGTCCCCCCCCCCCCCCTCTAAAATCTAAACTGTTGGGTGGAAAAATTTAAAAAAATTCAAAATGGTAGTAAATATATTAAATTTACAAGGAAAATTATAGCGGCTAAGATTGCTTGGGAATTATTTGTAGTTTAAGAGTAAATAGTAGCCTAAGGTATTAAACATACCGTCACTACTTTGAAAAACTCGTATCTCAAATCAGCATGTAAACAAAACTGAACCTTGGTACGCGCGTAATAAAGTTCACTTTGCCAGATTAACGATTTTGAGATACGAGCTTTTTTCAAAGTATTGACGATACCTAACTTTGATGATTCCGTACACATACGGAATCCTTAGAAAAATATTACTTGATTTTTACGTAGTGGCTACGGAACCCTATCTTGGGCGTGTCCGACACGCTCTTGGCCGGTTTTTTTTCTGTATATTTGGTAGGTCTGAGAATAGGTCATAGGCTATTTTTTATACCCCTATTATTTGCGGACGGAGTAGCGTTTAACAGCTAGTCTTCTTTCTAATATATAAAAATCCCGTGTCACAATGTTTGTTATCGAGCTCCTCCGAAACGGCTTGACCGATTTTAATGAAACTTTTCTGTCTATATTCGGTAGGTAAGTCTGAGATTAGGTCGTAGGCTACTTTTTATACCCTTAATATGGCAAAACAATGTTTGAGGGCCCATCTAGTACTTAAGTATATAGATAAATACATACTTAAATAGATATTAAACACCCAAGACTCGAGGACAAACAGTCTTATTTTTCATAATTTGTCCCGACACGGGAATCGAACTCGGGACCTCAAGCTTCATAGTCAGGTAATCTAACCACTAGTCGTCAAATTTCGCATATTATTATGAATTATTTTATTTATTTAATTCCGAAAAATTCAGGTGCGTGCACGGGTTTGAACCCACGATCATCTGCTTGAGATGCCACACAGGTCAAACCAATAGGGTCTAGGCTACAACGGCTTATCTCCTGGGAACCCATACTATTTTGCAACGCAGTGCTGTAAATAATTTTTTGACGTAACAATAAAATAATAATAAATCGATGAACGACGGCTGCACGCACGAAAAAAGATGACGCAATGTAACGTACGTCCCGTACAGAGCAGTGAAGGCCAGGATGTACAAGAGAGCAGCGCGCGCCAGGATGTACAATCTTAGTACTAGCGCTCGGGTAATTTTTGATGGGTGTGGGGGTGCGGGGGATTTAAAGGGGGATGAAAATTTCATTGATTTTGCCATAGGATGCACCGTTTTCAAGATATTTGACAAAACACCGGTTCTCGTCCGATCACCGATGTTAAGCAACGTCAGCTCGGGCGCGGTCAGTACTTGGATGGGTGACCGCCTGGTTTCGTTTTTGTTTTTCGAATGTTTTGTTATGACACTTATGACGTTGCCACGTTAAACTATCGTCCGTAAACCGACTTTAGAGACAACCGGTTTTTTAAGGACCTGCGTGCTCGCCTGTACCATATCGTGAGAACTTGACAAATGACCGAGTGCTTCAATTAACGTGCCCGGCTCCGGATACTAATTAGCCACCGATAACTACTTGCTGTTGTGTTTGATACTAATGCTACTGGCGACCAATTGATAGTTCTCAAGCTGATACATTTCACAGACTTAATAATATTGCACCTTTAATTTTATTTTATGATTGTGGTAGAAATTAGTCCAGGCTTCGTCAGGATGGGTACTACCATCTTACCTGTTAAACCTGCCGCTAAATATCAGTGTTCGAAAATTTAGTTGTGTTAGGTAATGTAGTATTTTGAAAAATGTGGTATTTTGGGAACGTGGTATTTTAGGCACGAAACATCTCGTGCCTACTTAGTTAAACAATAAAACAACACCACACAAAATTCTGAAGCGTTTCAGGTTGCCCGAAGGAGAGTGCTGCGAAACGATAAAGCCGCCTATTGGTTACCTTATATATTTTTTCCATGTACAAGTACATGGAATTTTTTTATTATTGGTTTATATACATATGTGGTGTACAGTAAAAAGTTATAGCATTGTATTGTAATCCAATAATAATAATGATATTAATGATCTTTTACAGATGAAAATGTTTGCGTCATTAATAATACTATCAACAATTACAAACACAATAGTCAGTGAAGAAGTCACTGCCAATGGAACTCAGCCAATTTCGGTAGAACCTAAAAATGCCTTTAAATTTGAAGGCCAATCCGACGGAGCACCGTCCTACGGTCTAATACGATTTGAAGATGAAGATAGAAACAAATACTACAATAATGAAGGTTACAATGAATTTAATATTAGACCTAGTTTGGGAAATAATGGGCAAAGCATCAAATTTGAAGAAGAGAACAGAATAGAAAATCAAAGACCTAATCACCAAAAGAAAAAACGGAGACGTAGAAAACCTAAGCGGATAACTACGAATGGATTGCCCAATTTTCAAAATGGTATTGGTTCTTTTGGGAGACCAGGGCCTTATCCTGGACCAATTTACCCTGGACAGAGGTACCCGCCATATCCAGGAATTCCAGGACCAGTGTATAGTGAGTATTCTTTAGAAGTTATTAACTTGCTATGTTCATAATTTAACTTGTTTTTAAACCTAGCAAGTCATATTTTAGACAAATGATCGGATTGACTTCTCTTGGATGCGATGTAGTTTAGATGACGATGCAAGTATACTCGTAATTACTTAGCCAAAAAAGCTTGCATGCATTAAAAATGAAAATTTTAACAAAAAATATTTGTTGAAACACCAACCTATAAGAAATTATTTATTAACTTTCAAGGAAACCTCCTAAGCGCGTTTTAAAAACAAATAACATTCTATTTGTCTGCAATTTGTAGTTTTATATCGGAGTCACAGATATCTTTTAAATGTATTTATTATTTTTCGATTAGTCTCGCATTCCTTATAAATTGTTTGTAATATTATTTGTTTTTGACATAAAATTAAATCAAACTATAACTTTCTCTGTGTCAGCTGATCCAAAGTCTAACTGCCATCTTCAATGTTTCCAGAGCCACGTCCATCGCCGACATCTGCGGCCCTATCGGCCGTCACTGAAGCTCTAACGTCCATAGCACTGTATGACGATCGTCAATGCGTGCCGCGACTCCTATGCGAGGCTGCTGGAGGAGCTGGAGGAACTGCCTCGGGACTCCTGCAGTCCATCAGTGGGTTGCAGCCGCTGCTTACGTAAGTTTTGCAATCACGGAAATAAATGTATTGGCCACTGCGAAACGCTGCCATACTAACACCACCAATCCGTCCGCTAGCAACGTGATTGTAAACAAAAATACTAAACACACTATGACAACGTTCGACTTATGCTCAACAATTTAAGTTCTTGATCGTACAAAAATGTTAGCTTTAGATAAAATGATATGATGATAAAGTCAAAATCAAAGTCAAAGTCAAAACTCTTTATTCAATTTAGGCATCAATTGATGCTCCTATGAACGTCGAAGAATCTACCACCGGTTCGGAAAAACCCTGTTGAGAAGAAACCGGCAAGAAACTCAACAAGATATATTTTTTTCAATCAGATCTACATTGTTATTAAATAACATACATCTAAAGTATTTAATACAATTAAAATTTATTAACACAGTAGATTACGCTATTTGAGACTAGGGATCGCCAATGCGGATCGGAATTATTTCCAAACATCCCTGTCCATGATATAGTCATTAATTTTATAGTACGCCTTAGATATTAATGTCTTTTTCACAATGGATTTGAATTTTGTATCAGTTTGTTCGGTTATTGTTTTCGGAATTTTATTATAAAAACTTATGCATCCTCCCAGAAACGACTTTTTAGTTTTTCCAGTCTGTAAGATGGAACTTTAAGCTTCCCTGTGTTTCTAGTAGCCTTTGGCTTATCGACATTAGTGGGAAAATCACATATGTTTTTTCTTACATACATGATTATTTCAAATATATACAACGACGGCCAGGGTTAGGATACCTATTTCTTTAAAAAAAAATCTTAAAGATCTCTTTTGCAAAATAAAAATTGATTCCAAGTCTGCAGCAGATCCCCATAAAATAAGGCCGTATGAAATGATGCTATTGAAATAAGAAAAATACACCAACCGTGCCGCCGCCACATCGGTTAGCTGCCGTATCTTTCTGACTGCAAACGCAGCAGAGCTCAACCTATTCTCCTATACTTTTAGGATTTTGTATCCACAGGGTATCAACAGGATCCTATTAAATGTTAATATACGCTGTAATTGGTCCGTCTGTTACAGGGTTTAACCTTTGAATATCGTTATAGTTTATATTGAATGAATGTTTGTTTCAACAAGAAGGACCGACACCCTGGTAAAGGTTACAAGAATGTGGATGCGAGCAGCGCAGGACCAACTGTAGTGGATCTCTTTTGGGTGAGACCTTTGTCCAGCAGAATACGTATTTTGGTTGATATGATGAGTGTGTAATTGTCAAAAATAAGGTTCAAAAAAGTAGTTCCTTCACAATTAGAAGAGGTCCTCAACAAACGTGTATTTCAGTACGGTGGTTTGGAACTCTTCATGTGTAAGCCCGACCTTACTTAAGATCTAAGATAAGGTAGATGTCTGATTGCTGGTCAATATCCTAGTAGCTGCCATCTTCAAATTTATGTTTTTAGCTATAGAGCTGACAGCAGGGTGTTACCTATTTGTCATTAGCATGTCAAACACTAGGACATTTAGGTAGGCACCTTATTATCATTCATAGAACTAATATTAAAATAGCATCAACATCTATTCCAGGTTACTCGCAGCTTATAACGGCATCAGCTCTTCCCCGCTCTTCGTCTTCGGCCGGGCAGTCTTCCTGGGCATGACTTCCAAAGCCAACCCTGGCACCTGTCGCTACGCGTACTCCGACTGCCCCAACGACCCGGAACAACTCGTCCACTACCTCAACAACCACAACGGAGGCTTCTTCAGATTCTTCGCAGCCCCTCAGCTGAACCAGCAGCAGGGTTTGGAACAGTTCTACAACCAGCTATCAGGACAGAATTATGGTTACTTTCAACCGCAACAGAATTTAGAGCAAGCTGGTTATGGTCAGTTGCAACAGAATTATCAGTATCCTCAATTACAAGGTGCTTATCAGCAGCAGTTAGGGGTTAATCAGGCTCAGAATCTTCAGCAACCAAGTCTTTATCAGAACCAAAATCTACAGCAACAAGGCTTTTACCAAAATGTACCACAAGTTGGTTATGGAGAACATGTATATCAGAATCCAAATTTGTATGGAAATAGTTATGGTTTCTACGGGAAAGGTTATCCCTATCAACAAAATGCTAATTTAAATAGATTTAAAACTAACACAATCCAAAAACGTATACAGAATACACCGAGTGATGAATATGTTAAAAATAATGGGAATTCAAAATGGCTGTTTCCAGAAAGTTTTTTTGGTAATGTAAAAGATGTACGCGATCAAGTAAGGCTTGGTAAAGTTCTGAAGTTCCCTGGAAACAATATCAATTCTGAAAAAGATACTGAAGGCTTTAAATTTCCAGGTATTCATAGCAATAGAGAATATTTATTCAGTAACATTGAAGCTGAAACTGATGATTTTGTTGATGTTACAAGTGGAGTAAATGGATATAGGACTGATAATTATTACAGTTATGGATTACATGGAAGTAAAAGCAATTATGACAATAGTGATAATGTAAGAACTTTGTATATTGTTAGAGGTAATGGTGATCCTAATCACCCCGAAATAGTGCATTTGGCACCCGGACAGACTTTGTGAAATTATTAAATCATTTGAAAGAAAAGAAAGAAACCAAATTACATCAATTTACATTTACAACAACACAAGACACATCAATATTTTTACTAAAATCTTATTATTATTATTTATTTTGTTTTAGTTATAATTATTGTTATCCTTTTCTTATTGTATTACTTATTTTTGTCTAGGATTGTTGTAATTATATATTATAGTATAAATATTGTATAAGTATCATTATATTAATTAATTAAATTGTGTAAGCAATAAATTTATTCGTTAAAGCAAGCACTTAAATTTTTCGATGTTGGCACGAAAAGAACATTATCCAAAATTTCTTAGATTATATGAAATACTTCTTCGTGTGCTGTAAATCGTCCAATAAGGCCGCTAGAAAAAGAAAACTTAATTTTCACCAAAAAGTGTAGTATACGTATAGGTACGTATTCTATTGCATAATTGACTAACATAAACATCCATACATCCAAATATCCAAACATCTTCACAAACCGTCACCTTACATTATATTTCACTCTGCATGTAAAATAATATGGTCTATTCCCACTAGGTCTATTATCAATTTCATTAATGGAATAAGTTGGGATTTTTTGTCCCAGTAGTTTTACATTGGAACAAAGTTTTTATTCAATTGAACTTTGGCTGCTTTTCAAGCTACATTTGGTTCCATTAAATTAATGGAACATCAGCTAAAATATAGCCCCAGGAGGGACAGAATTGGACCATTAAATAAAATAAAATCTTTAAATTCAATCATTTTACGGTAACTGATGAAAAATTCCGTCATCATTATTGCAAATGAATCACTGTGTTCTAGAAGTATTTAGTTCAGCATAATTAATTAGATGCTCTTGACCTGAATTTAAAAACTTTCCTCATACATTTAAAACTAAATGCAAGCTTGTTTACACAACAAATGGACTAATTTATTAGAAACGTATTTTGTTCACTTGCCACCAAATGTGACGTGGTAATTATTGGTTTTATTTTCCTTTTAAATGATCTGAATTCTTAATAAATATACCTATTTTGAATCCTTGCAACATCTTGCCTACCTACCTATTGTATGTTTAAATTTAAATAAAGATTTCTTCCGACGCAATAGTAATTTCAAAGAAGTGGGGCGCCGTCTTGGTGAGAGAGGTCTTGACCATCGCTCTGGGTCGTTTCTGGTCCAAAGGTTGAGTACCTAAATAAAGTAGATCAGTTTTCCAAAATTGTTTGTTCCGTGTAGCAAAATTTCCATTCGCATTTTTCCCACTATGGTTTTTTACTGTAGCTTATTTTCACAAGTTTTTTCCCAACTTTAGGCTGCGTATCTACCGGAGCTGTGCGAGGATGCGTTGCGAGGGATGTGTTTGTCATGAACCAATAGAAACACTTCATTTAAAAGGCCCTAAGTGAATGAAGTGTTTCTATTGGTTCATGACAAACACATCCCTCGCAACGCATCCTCGCACATCTCTCGTGGAAACGCTACTGTGAAAATAAGCTTCAGTAAAAAAATATAGTGAGTAAAAAGCATTTGGGAAAAAATGCGACTGGGAATTTTGCTACGCGGAACTTAGTTTGAGGAACTGATCTAGTTACTCCAAAGGGTTGTCGGTTCAGCGGGGCAATGCAGCTAGTGTGTTGGGCTTTAGCCTAGTTGGTAGTGACCCTGCCTACGAAGCAAGAGGTCCTGGGTTCAAATCCCGGTAAGGGCATCTATTTGTGTGATGAGCACGAATATTTGTTCCTGAGTTATGGATGTTTTCTCTGTATTTAAGTATGTATTTATCTATATAAGTATGTTTATCGTCGTCTAGTACCCATAGTACAAGCTTTGCTTAGTTTGGGACTAAGTCGATTTGTGTAAGATTGTCCTCCTAATATTTATTTATTTATCTTTGCGCCTGGTATATCTGGGGTGGTTTATTTGACTGACTGTTTTTTATTAAATTGTACATATATTTGTGACCTGACTGTGAAATAAAAAGCTACGGTAGCCTAGTGGTTAGACCTACGACCTCTCAAGCAAAGATCGTGGGACGTAGGTTCGAGACCTGGCTTTACGTTCGAAATTAAATTACATTTGAAATTTACTATGAGCTTCACGGTGAGTGAAGAAACCTGCACTGCGAAGGAATTCAGTGGAGTCTGTGATGTTGAAGATTTCCCCCCTGTTTTACCATTTGATCAAATTTATTTGACGGATAAATGTGATGCCGTCTCTGTTTGTTTTGTTCGAATAGACGGAGACGGCATCACATTTAACCGTCAGTTAAAATTAATAAGATAGATAGATAAAGACGTTTATTTGGTACTGCAAGCACACACAATCAAGATTAACAAAAATACAAAAGTCAGTACAAACTTAAAAGTAAAACATTATATATTGTCTGTATGCGCTGCAGTAGTGCAAAAGGGCCGTGGCTCAGTGGTCAACATTGCTCATAGGAGCAAAACACTGATATTCTGCCACAACCAAGAGGATCGAGAACAAAATATTACTTACTAATTCAAAATAATTATACAACAAAAGAAAAACAAAACAAACAGTGCTAAGCATCATTAATACCGACAATAAAAAGCAGATTACACCTACAACAAAAGCACAAAACAAGCCATGCCACCCGAGACGTCCCCAAAACTACCCGAGCCGATACGGCGAGGGCAGACAGATACGTCGAGGGGAAAATGGGTCCAAATGCTCGACACTCTGCTCTTCACTTCGATTACAAGGAAAATAAACAGCAACATTGGAAACCATTTATTTACAAGCTGCAATTTTCATCAATGGGTGGTGAAACAGCCCCTTAGTGTCATGTCTCTCCTTTAACGCTAACAGTATTAAACAAAAGAGTGAAAGGGACGGCACTATACGAACTACGTTCGCATTCACCATCCTTATTCTACATACACCTTAAGAGAGAAAGAAGTAAGAACGGTTGTGATTCCGATTGCGTTAGCATAAAGCCTCAGGATTCGAAGTTTTATCTCGGGGTGTTTATAAGCTAACAGAATAAATCTTGCCGGCGTCCGTGACAATTGCGCCTACAGAATAATTAATGATAATAAAAGCCAAAATGGCGTACAATTAACTGTAACCTTAACTTTATTTTTATACTGTAGAGCGTTCACCCTTCAGTGGGAGAGTTTTACAGGGCACGATTGGAACGATTTTAACATAAGTTCTGTCTGTCTGTATCTCAAAAACCGTAATAGATAGACAGCTGAAATTTGTTCATGTTGGTGATGTTGATTTGATGGTGTTTATCCTGTTCATATTTATTAATATCTGATATAATTGGTTGTCTTGAAGAAATCGTTTTTGAGCGATAACACCGCCTATATATTCATCATCATCATCCCAGCCTATATACGTCCCACTGCAGGGCACAGGCATCTTCTTCTCAGGTGTATGCAGGTTTCCTCACGATGTTTTCCTTCACCGTAAAGCTCATGGTAAATTACAAATGTAATTTCGCACACAAATTCCGGAAAACTCAGAGGTGCGAGCCCGGACTCGAACCCACGATCCTCTGCTTGAGATACCATAGGTCAAACCACTAGAGCACCACGGCTACGGCCTGCCTATTGCTATTGTCTGCCTGAATTTTTATTTTTGTGATGTTATTGTATTGTTTGTGGTGTTCAACAAAGAATAAGTACGTATTTGTACGTATTATAATATATTATTAATTGTTTTTTTCACCTACCTACCAAATTTTCCTAATATTTGTATTGTTTTGTATTGCATTGTGATGTGATGGTGCTGCATGTTGTCTGTCAGTCAGTCAGGGTACTTGTTATAGGTATAGCTAGTTTGTCCCGTGGCTGTACCTTCATGGAAGAACAAAAAAGTGTAATTTGTAATTCTATTGGCATTAAAAATAATCCTTCTATGCCCACATATGCGTTTTCGAGTCGCCTAGTGACGCTGTCATAGTTTGGTAGTCATTTTAACGAACATAGGCGTTTGTGGCACCTGTAGAAGTCTCGATTCTGACATCATCATCATTTCAGCCGAAAGACGTCCACTGCGGAACATAGGCCTCCCCCAAGGCTCGCTAAACGCATCGGTCCCGTGCCATCCGCATCCAATCGTCGCTCCATCTTATTGGAGGCCTACCTACACTGCGGCTTCCGGTCCGTGGACGCGACTCGAGAAACTTTTAACCCCATCGGCCATCAGTTCTACGAGCGATGTGCCCTGCCCACTGCCACTTGAGTCTGGCGATTCTTCGAGCTATGTCGGTGACTTTAGTTCTTGCGCGGATTTCATCATTTCTAATACTATCCCGCAGAGACACTCCAAGCATAATTTCATTTTAAAATTATAATTTTCCCGCAGAGAAATTCCGGGGATAGCCCTCTCCATTGCCCTTTGAGTGACTTTGAGCTTTCTTATAATAATAATAATAAAAAAATATAAATAAAGAAAATAATAGTAATTTATTTAATTCAGATTCAAAGATCCAGACAATTAAAATGTCACAATTGATAAAAAATAAGGTTAAAGATTAAAATTAGACAATTCATTTCAATAAAATAAACAAAATAAAAAGAAATACCATCAATACAATAATAATTAATACCTAAACTTAAATAAATACAACATAATAAAGTCCCTATTTTGTGTGAAGGGCTATCCACCTCCTCAACAACGGAGAGTCCCACCTGTCACACAACACATTCAGTATGCCGTTCGCACTAGCGCGCCAGCGACCCATCATGGAGGCACAACGCTTCCTCTTGATGGCATGGAAACCGTCTGCCCGTGCCTCAGCAAACATGTTAGACGCACTGCAGTAGCGTGGTAGCCCAAGCAGCATCCTGAATGCATTGTTGTACTGCACGCGCAATGCACTGATTCTTATGAGGCTCATCGTTAGCGGCTACGTCTCAGTGCCATAAGTCATCGCACTCTGACAGCTTCTGACAGCTGGCAGCGAATGCTTCAAGTATAATGTAAAGATCGTGCCGGCGATCTGTCGTCGGCCTCTCGCGCGCTGTAAACGGCTCTCGGCCGCTCGGTCGTGACATTATCCGTTTTTGGGAAAAGCAACAATTTTCCTGCGCCCGCGCCTTGAACTTAAAACGGAGCTTTGGCGAACTTTCCGCGACGCTTCGTTCTACCGGTACAAGATTAATCATCATCATCATCATCCCAACCTATATATCGTCCCACAGCAGTGCACAGGCCTCCTCTCAGATTAAGAGGGCTTGGGCCGTCATTCTCACTCGGGTCTAGTGCGGATTGGAAACTTTGGGAACTTCACACACACAATTGAATTTCTTCTGAGGTGCACGTTTCCTCGCAATGTTTTCCTTCACCGTAAGTAAAGCTCATGATAAATTTCAAATGTAAAAGCACATAAATTCCGAAAATGTCAGAGGTGCGAGCCCGGCCTCGAACCCATGACCCTCTGCTTGAGGGGCCATATGTCAAACTACTAGGCCACCATGGCTTTTTAGTATAAGATTGGATTTAACAAAAGGTAGAGGTACTTATTAAAATATACTCTATGAATCTTGAGGTCCCGGGTTCGATCCCCATCGGGGTAGATACCTATTGTATGATAACTATAAATTAAAAATTAAAAAAAAACCTTAACGCAATTAGGTCACACATCTGTTTGGAAATAAAGTAAATGCCCATTATGCGTCTAAGATCCCTTCCGCAGCTAACAAAAGAGCTGATAACTTTGAAACGGCTGAACCAATTTTATTGAAACATGTCTAAGAGCCATCGCTTCAAACACACACACACACACACACACATTGCGGTCAAACTTATAACACTCCTCTTTTTGTGTCGGGGGTTAAAACACGTTATAGGAATTCTTTGCAGAAGAAGACGAGGATCATAGCTAGTGTAGTCATTTAGCCCACCAGGAAACATAGTTATCAGTCAAAGCGCCAAGTCCACTTACGTAAAGCAAGTGATAACACTACGATAAGAGAATTATGTCAAAGGCACTAGAGCAAGAAGGCTTCTATTACGCCTGATAACTTTATCGTTTTTGGGACAGCTGACTAAGCCTTTTTAGCCGGTAGAGTGGCATGTCATGGGTTTTGTCATTATGTAAATACCACGGAAATCAATCAGTGTAGGTTTCGGTAAAGTCTTTGACCAGTGTGTGTTGCCAGTGATGACTTATGATTATGGCACTGAGACGTGGCCGCTAACGATGGGCCTCATAAGAAAGCTCAAAGTCACTCAGAGGGCGATGGAGAGGGCAATGCTCGGAGTTTATCTGCGGGATCGCATTAGAAATGATGAAATTCGCGCAACTAAAGTCACGGACATAGCTCGAAGAATCGCCAGACTCAAGTGGCAGTGGCCGAAAGGTTCTCGAGTGGCGTCCGCAGACCGGAAGACGCAGTGTAGTAGCCCTCCAACAAGTTGGAGCGACGACCTGGTTAAGGTTGCGGGAAAGCGTTGATGGCGGATGGCGCAGGACCAATCTGTTTGGCGACTTGGGGGAGGCCTATGTTCGGGTATGTATTACAATACCGAAGTACGAAAGACCGAATGTATTAAAACATCGAATGGGTCAAAAGACCGACACGATTTTTTTCTGAAACCGTTAACTTTTTAAGATTGTTATAAAACAAACCTAACCTAACCTAATGGGTTCTGTATGATGCCGTTTTAATAAATTCTGAAAAGTTTACGGTTTCAGAAAAAAATCGTGTCGGTCTTTTGACCCATTCGATGTTTTAATACATTCGGTCTTTCGTACTTCGGTATTGTAAAACACACCCCTATGTTCAGCAGTGGACGTCTTTCGGCTGAAATTACGAAGTTTGGGTAGATTTGTAAATCCCCGCATTTGTATGTATGTATGTATGTATGTAAGGGTTAAATCTTGGAATTCGAATTTGACCCACTTCCAGTGGTAGGATTCACTACAAATTTGGTATACTTATGTAGGTTGGATGGCAATGCAAATAGAGTCAACAAATAGAGTCAGCTAAAAAATTGCTTTAAAAATGAAATTTTTAACAATAACTTCTTGTTTGTCAGCTTGTTAGTTACTAGTGTATAAGGGAGTCATTTCTCAGTTTATGAAATGACAGTAAACTGTTTTCTTTTGACTGATTATCCACGGGCGTCGGTACAGCTGTTAAAATAACCGTAATAATAATCATTTATTCATTTGTCCAATATTTTTCAACCGCGTTGTTGATGGCATGTTCCGACAGCTGCATTTAGATTTATGGTTACAAGTTATTTTTCATACTTTAGAGAAGTATGAGTTGAAATATTAATTTAAATTTTAGCGAAATAAATACTGTACAGATTCATTTCGATCTTTCTCGAAGTAGTTAAGTTATGCGAAGTAGCTGCCTTTGCTTGATATCTTCTAATAATATAAAAATCTCGTGTCACGGTGTTTGTTATCGAACTCCTCCGAAACGGCATGACCGATTTTTATGATTTTTTTTCTCTATATCTCTATATTTTTTATACCCCTATTTCTTCGCAGACGGAGTCGCGAGAAACAGCTAGTACTTAAATAAAAATCTGGATACCGTTTCGCCTGTCTACGAAGCATCATCAGCGGATGTCGATTTTAAGTATAGACGATAGCTTTTCATCTCGGAAAATTTTATAGTTTGGGGAAAAACAATGATCGAATTCTGTGGACGAAGTCACGGTCTGCAACATGTTATTTATACATCCCGACTAACTTCTATAAAAGCCATGGAAAAACACAAACCATTTAAGGACCTAGAAGGCTGAGGCGACAGATGGTCAACGTGTCTTAGATTACTACTGAGATAATTAACAGCCAAGAAAACAACGCGTAAACATTTTCATTATGCAAAGGACTTGAATCCTGGCAGTTAAGAATGTGTCTCCAAGAGATTCAAAGCTTAAATGGAACGTACGTATCGAAATAGGTTGTGTTACACGTATTATCACTCCAGTGAAAGTCGAAGGACGAGTCGGCAGTGTGCAACGCGCGTCGAAACGGAACGCACGTCGCGAGTGACAGTTCGAATTTCAAACGAACGCGGCAAACGAAACTGATTTAAGTATGTTTTTCTTCTTTTTGAGTTCGATTTTTTAAATGTGGAAGTGATGTGTATTTTTTTTTGAAGTTTTTTAGTGAGTTGTGTTGGCTGGGTGGGCTGTGGCTGTTTTGTTTTATGTTTTCTAGTAAATTTGCTACTTTATTATCTTTTGATTATCGGTAATCGAAGCGATATAAATGATACATTTGTGAGTAATTTGTATCTAACGATTGGAGTCAATGTCAAATAAAAAATGCGTATTTTTTAATGTTAGGTTTTAAACATTATTTATTCATTGCACTCATGGTATTGTACAGTAAAAATAAATAAAGAAATATTCATAAACAAACCAAGTTGAAAAGTCCATTAAAAGTCTATTTTAAAACAGCATTAAATTTACTCCTTTGTAAGTTTTAATTATTTTTATGTTGTTGTTAAATCTCGTTTCTTATTTTTTTATATAAAGTCGAAGATTTGTTTTCAAGTTTATTATAAGTATAATGGGCTGGCCCATGTTTCGTAAAATATTAGAAATCGAAGGTCAAACACCTGATTTACCTGGTCGAGTGACCGCCGTGACCGGGTCAGCCCTAGCAATAGGGTAGTCACTTTTAACAAAAAAAAAACAATAACTGATTTTAACTTTCTGAAAAATTTACTGCGACAATTATGTAAATTAGACACTGATTAAATGTGATTTGTAGTTATTAGAACTCTGTATTTTGTCATTTCAAAAATTATTACAAAAAATTCTAATCATTTATTCCTAATTTACTTAAAAATTTTGTGCGTACTGTTTTGTTTATAGCAGAGTTCTAAAAGCACTATCGTAATCTTATCTCCGAGCGCATCCAAATATTTACCTAGACGAAGCAAGAGTTTTTACGCAACACAATCTCCATGACATCCAGAAATCCTGTACCCACCATAGCAGCCCTATTCACCGTGACATCTCAAAACACGGTTAAGAAACAAGTCGATAAAACCCTGTCAAGTGCAAGAGCACCAATCGAAGACGGAAACGATGAAGTTAAAGTCGTTTTTAAGCCAGTCGGACTGTAGATGTCATCTGATCTCATTAGAAGGGCCATATAATGAATTATTCAATGGTTTGTTTTAAAGACATCTCGGATTCTGTTTTGGGGTTACCAGAGCTTAGATACAACTATTATACTACCTGGACTCGTATACCGCTAACTCTGACTAATTAATTATACTTTACGGATAGGGCAACAAGATTTTACCGTCTATTGTTCAATCGTCGCTCGGCTATAAATTTTAGGAGTCAATTTAAATACAACAAAATACAAAATTATTGTATCTTTTTGAATAAAGAATTAAAAAACTTTTTTTTTTTCAAATATTTCGATTACTATTTTAGCTCTCATTAAGTAATTGAGTGTCATTTTTATCAAGGCTACTTAAGGATACTGTTGTGAAAACGGGTTAACTATTTAGATAATGATGACGTCAGGACGATTTATTACTGAAACTTCGACGTT
Source organism: Archips xylosteana (assembly GCA_947563465.1). Taxonomy (NCBI): domain Eukaryota; kingdom Metazoa; phylum Arthropoda; class Insecta; order Lepidoptera; family Tortricidae; genus Archips; species Archips xylosteana. The sequence continues at coordinate 1,245,272 of OX387364.1, read as the reverse complement.
TCATCTATATAGCAAATAAATAATATAAGACAATTTTAGCAGTATATCGTAGTGGTGTATTCCCGGTCTGATATGAATAATGTAGAGTTGCCCCTTGCGTTAGCTTAATGAGTAGGTAACATCTGTTACACAACAGTGATTTCGGGCACAATTCTTATACTATATCATCCTGATTATTTTTATTTACAATCTCTGTTATGATTTTGCGATTAATAGTTGTAATTATCGTATTAATTTTAATAACAAGTTCTCATGTGATTAAATTTTAACTGCTTAATCTAAAGAACTTGTTATTGCAAACACTCATGTGAATCATAATTTCTAATTGCTCTTTGAAGCACCATCTTGCAATAAAATCGTTTTTAATGTGCGGAACTCAAAAAAGATACACTTGTGCAGTCAAAAACTATTAAAAAATGTCGGATTTCTTAGAGAGTTGCAGTATTATAATATAAAGAAGCGTTTGTTGATAAAAATTATGTAATTATTTTATCATTTATATTTTTAATACTTTCAATAATTTGATCATTGTGAACTAAGTGTAGTAACATAACCCTATAAGTGACAATTTAAATATTTTTCACAAAAGTAGCCTTTGGGCTTCCTACCAATTTTTAATGATTAAGCGTGACTATAAATTGCTATATTATTAGGGTACAAGTTGTATTTCTTTTGTATATCTTTTCCTTGGATGTATCTTAAAGGTTTTACTGTACGTTTTCGACATTTAGCCTTGAATGTACTTCCTCTCGTTTTCCATTCGTTTTATTTTGTGACTAATTTTGAAGACTCTATTTAAGGACAAGCCGATAACAGTTGGATGAGTCAGTGAGGTCGATTCCATATAAAACACAATAGGTACTCAATAATTAAAATCAGTCTTTAAATAATGAGTCAACATTAAAAAGCTTATAGGGAACGTGTACATCGTCGGTGCTGCCAATTGGTGCCATCAATTTGAATGTTTTACCCCTGATAAGTTTCTTTTACTGTCCGCATAGTGTCTCTTCTGTCGCATTAGTGCTGCCGCCATAAGGGACCGTGTACATAGACGGTGCTGCCAACTGGTGCCATCAATTTGAATGTTTTACCCTGATAAGTTTCTTTTTCTGTCCGCATAGTGTCTCTTCTGTCGCATTAGTGCTGCCCCCTATTATAATACTTACTACTATAATACTACTATAATACCTACTATAATAGTTACTGCACGTTCCCTATTCAAAATATAACTCTTGACTTGACACATAAATTAACTCGCATAAAATATTTAGAAAAACGATTTTCTTAAGTAAATAATGTTTGCACAATCTGTTTTAGATTTAGAATTGAAATGAATAGGGATGTTGACGCCATTAAAAAAGAATACGAAGACACGACTCCAGTAAAAAAACGCTTTATTTCAGCCCTAAAAGCCAGATTAATTTTCGATTAAATGCAAAATTAGATTTTTTGTTGCTTTAAAACAAATAAATAGTTAGTTGATTGAGTATGCGAACAATGACGTCATATGTCGCTATTGTCATTCAAACTCTATGGGAGATTGTGTTTTGACAGCTCATAAAAAGAACGTCAGTTGATTGGTGGTGTCAACATCCCTATTGAATGAATTTTTCCTAAATATAAAGTAAGTACTTCGCATAAGTAATTTTGATTATTGGGTTAAGCTCATATCACCTATCTGTCACATTGTAAACCTTTTCTTGAAAAGCTACACATAGGTATAGTCGACCAAGAAACTCCTTTACCACCCTAAAGTTCAATGTCAGTTGTATGACTTAAGATATCAAAGGCTATTTTCACTCACAAGTCAGTGTGACAATCAGCCTTATTGTTTTTATTCTGATGTAGGAACTGTCACAAAAAATGGTAAAGCACTTACTTGGTCGACTATACTACAAATGGTATAGTGTAAAAAGTACAACTAGGTATAAAGATAATAAATAATATCTGATCAATATTTTGCGAAAGCAACAGGCAAGGAATTGGACGAAAATTATACAATAAAGGTTTAACAGTTCTTTTTTATTACGAATTTCGTAGACGTAACAGTATTTCGCAGGTCACTGCCATCCGCGTTGATAAATTCAAGGTGTAAACAAAACAGTGAAGTTTTGGTCCAAGGCATAGGTAAACTCAAGGTGAACGCCGTAACAGATACTAAAGGACATAATTTGTTTGAACTTACTGTAACATTGTTTAAACTCTGGTGCGACACGTTTTATAATTACTTAAAATTAAGCGGCGTAAACCGCGATAAGTTCAAGATTTTCGACCATTTCAAAAATCCTTCTTCAGGTTGAATTGTTAAATATTTTTTAAACAAAATACTAGACTTTTTTATAGAACTAGATGATCCTAGCCTTTGCGGCCTAACATTTGGAAAAAAACTTTCTTTCATGATCATGATAACATTGGTAACATTAAAATTACGTGCGAACGTCTAATCGATATCTGATAATACTATAATAATAATAATATAATAAATAAATATTAGGGGACAATCTTACACAAATCGACCTAGTCCCTACTTATGGAGCTGTTGCTTAATTTCATGTCACAAAATAGATCGGAAAAGACTTTTCATCTGTATATTTTTCATTTTATTTTTCTCAACCAATCAAGTTGCTAGTTAAAATTCCTTCGAGAAATAGAATTCTCAAACGCCGGAAGCCAAACTTTCAACGGAAGGAGTCCGAACGTTTCGCGACCAAATTTAAAAATAGACTGGTCACACTGGAGATACCAAATTTATTTTACCGCTGACAAGCTTGTGAAAAGTTAGTAGTATTGATTTTTATTATTATAAATGAGTAACCTTTTCAAGATATTTGTTAGTCAATCACACAATAAAATTAAGGTTGATCGATTTAGATAAAACTTGTTGTACAGATACAGGGTTATTTGTAATTCACTAGCATCCTTTTAACCCTAAACTCCTACCACTTAAACAAATGTTTTTTGTTTTACGGCTTTTGTCATAACTTAATATTTTTGGTGTAATAACGTTTTGAAAATTTGAGATTTCCTCTTATTTTTACGATACTCTGTGTATTTGTATGGGAAAAAAAGTGCTTCATTTTAAAAAGTCGTAAAACAAAAAACATTTGTTTGAGTGGTAGGAATTCAGGGTTAAGAGGATGTCAGTGAATTAAAAATAACCCTGTATACGAAGACCTGAATTGAGACATTTAAAATACTTTATTATCCCGGTAAGTCGTAATATTTTTAATTTAGACAAGAAAGGGCCCCAGAATGTTGAAGTACTTTAGCATTCAAGATGACGTTTTATTTTCGTCTACAAACAATAGATGGCGTTGTCCGAGCTAACGTATTTTTACCTTTTGTTTCGTTTCTCGTGACATAAAATTACTTAAAATGTGTAAAAAAAGTGAAAAATATATTTTTTATGAAGAAATGCGAATCGCATGTTCAAACGAACCATTTAAGGGTGATTCGTCAAGGTCGTGATTTTTGTTTTATTCCTCTGTCGTATTTTTTTTTTACTTAGTTGAAAGAAAAAATCATACTCATGAAAATAGATTTGTTCAGTAACATAAAATTTATGTTCATGTTTATGTTCTATTTTCATGAGCATGATTTTTTCTGTCAACTAAGTAAAAAAAAAATACGACAGAGGAATAAAACAAAAATCACGACCTTGAAGAATCACCCTTAATTAACATATCATTTGCCAAGTTTATTCATAAAATATTATGACTTATTATTAGAGCCGTGGTTACCGTGGTGGTCTTGTGGTTTGAGCTATGGCCTCACAAGCAGATGGTCGTGGGTTCAAATCCCGGTTCGCACCTCTGAATTTATGTGCGAAATTACATTCGAAATATACCATGAGCTTTACGGTGAAGGAAAACAACTTAAGGAAACCAGCATACACCTGCGAAGAAATTCTATGGTGTGTGTGAAGTTCCCAATCCGCACTGGGCCCGCGTGGGAACTACTGCCCAAGCCTCTCATTCTGAGAAGAGGCCTGTGCCCTGCAGTGGGTCGTATATAGGCTGGGATAATGATGATGAAACTATGACTTCAATTCGATTATGACTTTTAAGTTTTTAACACATTTTATATCGATTATATAACACGAAAAAAAAAAACAGAAAATACATTAAACATAAGTTACCAAAGACAAAATACCTGGCAACTCAGACCAGAAAGCAGTGGCAACAGCAAAAAGAAATTTGGCGGCGGGAAGAGCTTCCTCGTCGGAAAATAGATCAAACGTGGCAAAGATTAATTTTCACCATAATTATACTTAATAACTCCGCGTTATTTACGTTAACATTTCATAACATTTTGGCGCCACGGCTATTGCTCAGTCCATGATGCGTTTGAAGTTTTAATTATTTTTCGTTATTTCTGTACTGTTTATTTCGGTAGCCCTTAATAGGTTTCATTACTCGTCAAGTTATGTCTACACATTTAATTATTACTAATACTCACATCTGTTTAAAATAAAAAAAGCTTTTTTTTGTTTTCTAATTAGCTATTAATACAACACTCGCGTTATATGATTTAAACAATAAAACTAATGAAATTTTATTTATTTCAGAAGTTAGTACACTGTCCTTGGTAGGGATTATCAAATCGATTCCAAATTCAAAAATTCAAAGAATGCAACGCATTTGACTTCTCAAAAGTAGCTTCACTTCACCCAATTTCGCGGCAATTCTATTTTCAAATTCTGGAGCTGTCACACGTTTCCTGATCCAATATGGACGGCTAAGCACTTGAGAACGACTCTACGTCTAAATTCAACTTTGCTACAATCATGATAAGCCTTAATTTCCTGTGGTATAATAATGATACTGATATTAAAATTCCCAGGGCGTTTTTGCCTTTAAAAGAATGCACTCGTAGTCGTATTTTTAACGCGGTAGGGGTCAAATTGTAACGTGTATTGTTTTAGTAACAATAAATGATTTCTGGTAAAGCAACGGATGCGTTCGGAGTATTATGGCGCGTGATGTGAATATCGAATAGTTTTTTTTTAAAGTGTGATTGACGCTTTATAATGCTACCGTGCCAGCATTATGTCACTGTAAAATGATTTAACCGTTTTGATTATGTTCTTTTAACTGACTGCTTAACTTAGTTTTTTAAGCTTTTATTTAATTTCACCAGTTAGTTTTGATTGTGTTGAATCTTGCACATAAGTTTTTGCCCACTTGCAATGGTCGGAAAGGCTTGGAAATAGGCATGGTGACACCACCAATCAATTGAAGTATTTTTTACGAGCTGTCAAAACACGATTCACCCATAGTTTTTGTATGGCAATTGCTAGTTACTTATGACGTCACTTATATGGTAACTCAATCGACTATCAATCTATTTGTTTTAAAGTCGCTAAAAATAAAATTTTGCAGTTAATTTAAGTTACTTAAGTTTTCAAGGCTGTTATAACTGAAAGTAAATTAAATATTTTAAAATCCCCAACGCAAAATTAAGTCACACGTATGTTTGAAAGTAAAGTAGGTAAATGTCAATTAAACCCTTCCGCAGCTAATAAAAGAGCTGATAGCTTTGAAACAACTGAACTAATTTTGATGAAACACGTGACTCAAAACCATTGGCAAAAAACCTGCTTTCAAAAAAAAACGCATCAAAATCGGTTCACTCGTTTAAGAGCTATAGGTATGATGCCACAGACAGACTCTTTTTGTGTCGGGGGTTAAAATAGTGTTTTTTTAGTAGAATCGAGTCTTGGATTTTCAAAATTCCGTCTCCCTATGCACCATCGGGAAGCGAAGCTTGCGTCAATTTTTTCCTAATAATTGAACGTAACGATGAGAAATCGTATTCAAAGATTTTATCGTTTGCTATCAATGGGAAGCCACTTCAGTTAAAAATGTTGGTTCAAACTCAAGTGGCGATATCGGTTTGATGTTATAATAACACCGTTTAATAAATATAAACATGATCGTATAACAACAGTACCTACACAGGTCGTATAATTATAAGTAAGTAGGTAGTAGAGTTTGCGATCGGTTTTATTTTTTTGAAAAAACTACCTACTGCCGTGTCATGACAAAACACTGTAACTCGAATTACAGTGTTTTGTGCTAACACCGTTAAATTGACTATTCGGACCCTAATCTATATATGCATGCTTAGAGTAACTGATTTTCTATCAAAAACATTGAAAAACGTCATTGGAATTTACACTGTAACTCTTAAAACGTAGGGTCTTGATTAGACTAAACACTGTATTATCTCTAGTTACAGTGTTTTGCCAAAACAAAGTCACATTTTCTTAGTATAGTATCAAGATTTACAGTGTTTTGTCGCAACAATCACACAAGAAATTAGTCCAAGTCCTTGTTTATTGTAAGTCGGGACTTCTTCAAGGTAATCATAAAGACTAAGTCTTTCTAAAGACTAAGAAATATATTAAGATGAGTATGTTAGTTTTATGAATTGTGATGTTAGCAATATAATCTAAATTAAATTTAAAGTAGCACTTTCATATGAGTATAATGTCATTAAGTATCACGTTACAGTGTTTTGTTGTAGCAACTCTCATATATTATTGATAAAGTACATTACGACATAACACGTTATTGCTTGAAAATTCAAGTAAAAGTAAAAATTTTAATATTATTTTTCTTTGTCCGCTACTAGTAGCACATTATCTGTGATTTGTCTAAATTTTATTGCAATCAGACCAATATTCACTGTTCTGTAGCCAATTAAAGATAGCAAAAGTTTTTTGCGATTTCTGAAAAATAGGTGTTTTTTAGATACAGTGTTTTGTCATGACACGGCAGCCTAAGTATTTGACTACGTATGAAATTATTAACCTAAAGCAGAAAAACAAAAAAACAATAAGTTTGAAAAATATCTTGAATAGGTACTTTCAATTTTAAAATTAAATAGTGAACAGATATTGGTTCATAGCTTAAATAAATATAGTGGGACAAAATTTACACCAATAATTTTTTAGTTTCAAACTAAGCGAAACTTGTAGGTACTACTCGTATGTGTACTAAGTTAAACAACGGATAAACACAGATTTTTATACATATCATATGTAGAGCTTGTCTAGTTTGAAATGACGCGCCCCACCACCGCACTTGCGCACGGGATTTGGAACTCAATTTGAGCTACAATAGAGTCTATTGTAGCTTCAATTGAGTTTCGTATCTTGTGCGTGAGTGCGGTGGTGGGGCGCGTCACTTTAAACTAGACAAGCTATACTTAAAAACTTTATTACATTTATGGTTCGAGTACAACCATTCGAATTCATTGTACAAGTTTCTGCGTGTATAGAATTTGTTTAAAAATATACTCTCTCACACATGCACAAATAAAAGTGTCCCTTAAATTTGAACCCGGAACCTCTAGCTTCACAGCTAGGGTCATCAACCACTAGGCTATCCGGTCTTCCAGATAAGACTCCATTAAAGATAAACTTAAAACTTAACCAAATGCTAGAAGATTAAGGTTGTATACCTACTATGTAATTGCCAGCATCAAATATGGCGACTGGCCATGAGTCGTGAGTAATGCAGCGACCTTAAGCTCAGGTGTTGTGACTTATAGCGCATGTACCTAAATCTTAGGTCGTATAGCAGTACAGCGTAAGGTCGTACAAATGGTTATGTAACTTGTAAAATAATTTATTTTAATCAGTGGCGTAGCGTGCCTTGGAGGGGCCCTGTATCAAAATTAGTTGGGGAACTTTCCCGGGAAGCACGAGATTAAGTGACATTGTGGATAACTAACTAATGTAACTTACTAATTTTTGCTTACACACGGGATGGAGCCTCTGTAGACCGGGGACCCCGTATCATTGATACGGCTGATACGTCGGTCGCTCCGCCCCTGATTTTAATACATCATTTTGAGACTTATGTAATACACAATTATAATTATCCTAAACTAATAGTCGACCAAGTAAGTGCTTTACCATTTTTTATGATAGTTCCTACATCAGAAAAAGTCAATAAGGCTGATTGTTATTTGTTGTGTGTTTTTTATTATTTATTATTATTATTATTATACAAGTTTGTATGGAACCCTCAGTGCGCGAATCAGTGGACTCGCAGTTGACCATTTTTTTTATTAAGTTGGTCTTGCTTCTATTAATACTTAAGTGAATTTTAATATATGTACTTATTTAATTTTTGTTTAGAAAAAAATATATTTTCTGCAATTTCTTCTTGGCAATGATGGTCGCAAGCGCTGATAGTATAAAAAATAGTCATGTAAAAGAGCCTTACAGAATAAAAGTTTTGATTTTGATTTGAGGTGACTGTAGGATATCTCTGTTTCATATTATTTTCAACTTGTTCTTGAGAAAAAGAGTCTTCAATCTTGATCGACAGACAAATCGCCGTTCCGCAAAAAATAACTTTATTTTTCATAGAAACTATACAAAATCCTCAATGTGTGATCCAAACTTGCTCTTGACCGAATTTTCTGTCACTATCACTTATTTAATGAAGCCGTTACACGCAACTTTGCTGTAGAAACACGTTAGAATTAATATTATAACTAATGGCGTGTACATTTCGGGGTAAAACGTAGTTAGCCTGTCGACCCAAGGACGGAATGTTAAGGGAAATTGATAGTTTCGTTTTCTTGGGTTTACATTTCTAAAATAAGGACATATTTAATTGGTACCTACCTACAATAGTTGATTATTCACCCCGTAATGTGGAAAAAGGAATTGATACATTACCGATTATCGATACAGCTAATTGATATGTGTATGTATGTACCGTCACGGCACCATTAACGACCTGACACGTCGGTCAGTTGTCAACGTTTCAGTGTCGTCTACATTAGAATTAGAACCAGCTGGAATGGCGAAGGACGATGACAAGAAGGGGTCACTCTGGCGCCGTGGAAAATCGATAGGGCCCTGCAGGCTTATTGTCTAACGTTTCTGACGCATGCCTTCGCAATCTCTATTTCTTTCTGTCAAACGGTATAAGATGATGACAGAAAGAGATGGTGAAAGCGAAGGCAAGCGTCAGAAGCGTTAGACAATTCGGCCTCTGGTTTGGAACGCTAATGTGTTGACACATTCGCTATGTCTCACATCCAAGAAACTAGCTTGAAGGCTGGCGCTGCAGCTTATAAGGTCCAAATCCTCAAGCGACGCAAGTACTCCTCCTTAATAAAAAGAAAAAAAAAATACAAAAAGATACTTCAAACCAAACTTGTTAAAGTATGGCTTAGTAGCGACATCTCTTAGTCCGGGTGAGCAGTTACTTCCGAAGGAGTGTTGATGTTTCTCGATGAGAACTGAACATAGATGGCGCTGTATCACTGCAAAAAGTGATGATAACAGGCTGGAATGTATGATGCATAGGAAAAATTTGTGTCTAAACTTCTGACCAGTGGTGCTGTAGGGGTTTAGCACGTGGCACGGAATACCAAGAACCTGGGTTCGATTCCCAGCTTTGGTCTTTTTTCTGGGTTTTTTCTGTGCATCTATGTTTCAGTTTGTATTTAGTATGAAATATATGGATTTCACGAGATGACCGTAAAAGTAAAAAAAATGAAGTGGAAAAAATAAAAATACAAAAAGATAATTCAAACCAAACTTGTTAATAAAAGACTATGAGTTTGTGGCGCCTCTGGTTGAGATATTAGGACCATGTTTAGGCGACATGAAAACATTTTATAAGGGCTTTGGCGTTCCACGTTCGGTTGATCAACGGCTCACGGGACTCAAAATCTAGCACGTACTCACCCTTGCGATCCAAAGAGGTAATGCCACCAGCATCGTGGGGATCCTGCCGCACTCAGACCTTTTAGTCGGGGTTCTTTTCATAATTATTTTTCAATTTTATTTTTTGTGCATTTTTGTTTGATTAAGTACCTAAAGTATGTTTTATTGTATTCTTTTGTTATAGCTTGCAAACTGATGCGATTTAATAAATCTTCTAATATATATAAAAATCTCGTGTCACGGTGTTTGTTATCGAACTCCTCCGATACGGCTTCCTTGACCGACTTTTATGAGAAGTTTTCGCTAAGTATATTTAGTAGGTCTGAGAAAAGGTCGTTGGCTATTTTTTGTACCCCTATTCGCCGCAGACAGAGTCGCGGGCAAAAGCTAGTTATAATAATATATTAACAAACTTTTAACTCAGCTGTCATTCCACTAACATTTCGATTAGAGCCTGTAGTTATTATATTCACTTCCAACTAGCATAAATTTAGTAAAATTTGACAATTGTCACTCCATGCCAAATATTGACTGTCCTACTGTCAGGGAAAGTGTCACCTCCGACCTTGTACTTGTCCCAAGGGCCCACGTTGCATGAACCACTTTCCCTTATTGTATTTACAATTTGACGCCCGCTTTTCCGGCCCTTTTGTGGGACAAAGTTGTAGGGCGTATAAGACGAGAATATATTAATGAACTAAAACAATTACTTTGCTCACCCGCGACCTTCAAGGTCTTCCTTTAAGGTCGCGGGTGAGCAAAGTAATTGTTTTAGTTCATTAATATGGACCTCCGCAAAGTAACGCCTGATTCAATAAATTATAGAGAATATATTAATAAATTAGGTTGTATACGCCCTATGGATTTATGGGCGTATAAAAGTAATTACTTGTTTTAGTTAATGTGTAATGGAAATTATACAGGTTTTAGGTGTGGTTGACATTACTAATTTTTTTGGGTAGAATTGGCCATGTTTTTGTTTATTGGAAAAGATTAGGACATACTTAATTAATTTGCATGTCGCCAAAAATTTACTGTATTATTATTTTCCTCGTAAGGGTGAAGAGAATCGCTTGCTATATTTTTAGTATTCCAAGTATGTGGAAAACGATACAATTTGTAAGAAAAAAATCACCATACTACTGTTGCGTTTGCTGCATTCTAATTGACGAGCCCAAGGTCAATTAGGACACTATAAAGTTAGGCAAACATAATTCTATGATCGATAACGATAGTGAAGCTTACTCATTGATGTGGCATAGTGAATGAAATTCAGTTTTTTATGAAAAAAAAAAATAATCAAAATGTGTATCATAATTGCCAGTTGCCAGCATGGAATGTCGTAAATAAATAATGTATTGCAGAATTACATAGCCCGTATAAACATTCTACTGGTTTATTGTCCTATGTATGAGGTATATTATTTATATATACAGTATGAGTGAATTTTAACACTGATATTCCCATAGGTAATTTTCAAAAAAAAGATTTTCAAAAGCGTAAAAAAATATAGTAAGGTAAATCTTATAGCAGTTCTATATTAGGTGAAAGTTATTTAGTAAAAGTGAAACCTTTTCATTTATATGCTAATAGAGTTAACCCGACGTTAACACGTTAATATTTATCGTTGTGCACAGACAGACACACGGACCGACGCACGGTAATATATACTAATGGCGGTTTGACAATGTTTGTCAATTAAGTTCGAAAAAGTTATTTGACGGCCAGTTGGTTTAGAGTAGATAGTATCAGGTATCTACGTGAATGGGTGCTTATTTCGATATTTAGTTAATACTCGCTGTTGCTTTATAAAGATTTTGTAAACATTAAAGCACAGAAATAATTGGCAACAACTGAAAGAGAGCCATAAAAACTCTTTAATAAAACGATACAACCGCATCGACTTTGGGCTCGTTTAATTCGTCTTGTCGAGTACTTTGTTAACTATGGCCACTTCGGGATCTTCAAAAAACGAGCCTACTCTTTTCTCAAACGGCCGGCAACGCATCCATAACTCAGCTTGTGATTTGGGTGCCCATGGGCGGTGGTAATATGAAAAAATCCGGGGACAAAAAGCACAGTCAGCAAAAAAAGCTTTGTAGTTTTTTTTAACAAGTGCTTATTAATAGTAAGTAGGTATATTTAAAGCAAGTATTTCAAAAACTTTAGCCACATGTAAGAGCGCATGCGTCGGGAAACTGCGGCGCGCCAAGGCTGCGCGTAGGCAGAGTTACCTGCGCAGTAGCGACGAAATGTGGTTTTAACACACTGGTAGCTAACTTAGCAAAATTTCAAGTTAATTCTCTTTAATTCGGAGGAAAAAATAAAGAATTAGAGCCACAGTCGATATAAAATCGTAAACAGTGTGTATATTATGTAATCGTAAAAATTACATAATAAACACACTGTTTATTTACCGGTGATCAGGAACCAATTTTTCTGGATCAGTATTCGATGGCGACCACGCTTAAAGTGGCAGTTATTTGAAACAAAAACGTCTATTTTTTTAATGTTGATTATTTGGAAAATCACTTTTTAATTAAAGTCGTTGTCACCCTTCACATGATTTCTCTATGAGCTTAAAACTCATTTACAAGTCAGTCTCCTTAACAAATTTTGACGTGAAATCTGTCAAATCACCCGCCAAAGCGATGACACTAAACTATTCGACTTCAACAAATTTAGTATGACCACGCATTCGGTGCATGGAGGAAGTTTTGACAATAAAGTGCATACGCACAATTTCATTCACACACGTACACGGACACACACACACACACACACACACACACACACACACACACACACACACATTGATACACACACACACATTCATACACACATATAGGTATAATAGCTTAAAACTTCCTTGTATTTTTTGTTTTGTTTTTTCTTAAAAAAAAAAAAAAATAAATATTAGGGGACAATCATACACAAATCGACCTAGTCCCAAACTAAGCAAAGCTTGTACAATGGGTACTAGACGACGATACACATACTACACATACTACATAGACAAATAAATACTTAAATACATAGAAAACATCCATAACTCAGGAACAAATATTCGTGCTCATCACACAAATAAATGCCCTTACCGGGATTTGAACCCAGGACCTCTTGCTTCGTAGGCATGGTCACTACCAACTAGGCTAAAGCAGTCGTTTTTGTTTTGTTTTTTCTTATAACTACAACTTGTGTTATGGAGGAGCGGGGCTTCCTGATACAAGTATATTGTTTACTTAATAGGAAGCTCCAACCCTTAATTTTTGTAACAATGTTATTTTTTAGTGAAATAAATATTTTTTCATTTTTTTTAAAGTTTTTTATATTAATTAAGCAGAGACTGCATTGCTTTAAGACCTCCTTTATTAAATTCTATTTTGGATAGGGATCAATACTTTTCTAGTCCTGATCACCAAATAAAAATCACCGTGTATATACTATACGTTTTTAGTCTTCATTCTCCAAACCAAACCAAACTTTGTTTTAATGACAAATTAAAAAAAAAAACTAATTTACACCGACCCAAGCATATCAAATTCAATGAAACAACAACGTGACACATTTTTTCTCTACCAACACACAAAACATAGCCAAAGCAAAAAATACTGGCATCTAAAAAGCCTTCCGACCACAAAAAAACCTTAATTAAAAATAAACGCACAAGTAAGAAAACGACTCGAAGCAAATTATCTACAGACCACAGATAAGCATAAATTGTTTTAACGAAGTACTATCTGAGGTGCCTCTTATTGCCTATCTGTGGCTTTGTGCCCGCCGCGTTTGCCTAGATCGAGATAAAATATTAAAACTAAATGAATATTTATCTAGTACGAGGAAATATTGACATAATATAAAAGTTAAACTAACAGTTTTTGTATTTTGGCAAGAATAATTTTGTATTGATGTCACATAACTTACAAATACTGCCACTATTTTTTTTTTTTGTATTCCTATGGTCTTTAACTGAGAGACTCTCAGTACTTCTTGAATGAAATAATTAGGCTTGATTATTAACTTTTAAGAACAGAATTTAATAATAATAACACACTATGTAGGTTAAATATTTCGGACTGACGTTACTGACATCGTCCTTAAGGTGGCAAGATTCAAATGGGAATGAAACTTAGCTTTTGGTGTAAACGCCTACTATTTAGCCCATAGGGCATGAAACCACAAAATACCCCGGGGAACACCACAAATGCGGTGGAAAAATGATATCGTAAAAGCGGCGAACAAAAATTGTATCCTCACTGGTTGATAAAGGCTAGAAAATATAATTTAAAGCATATTTGAAAACACCACAGAGCCACACATCGTATTCCGCCTTTTTTTTTAATGCGAGTGAAATTTGTCATTCAGCCACTCGCACTTCACAATCAAAATAAAACAGCTGCAGTCGTCAGTTTTGCCAACACAACAAATTAATTATTATTGTTTTTTTAAATGTTTTTTCTTGTTTCAGGTTAAAAATAACTTAAATACAGCAACGAAGTGGCCTTGAAATGAAACGACGATCTGAAATTAACAAGACTAATAAAACTAATAAAGAATAGTGTGTGTGATTGTGACCGTGGTACAGTGAAGTGAAGTGCGTTTACAAAGAACAATACTGAATTGGTGAGTTTTGAAACCCAATTATACCTACACTTTTTAGGCTTACTAAAAAAAAATTGGCTCTTAAGACAGTTAAGACACTGTTCTGGCCCTATACTACGAAACGCGAATTTCGAACTTCGTTTCATGCCGTTCCGCTCACGCTAATGGTATTTATTACGAGAGTGAGAGGGACCGCACGATCCGAACTTCGAACTTCGAATTTCGTAGTAACCCCCCAGTTTAATTTTTACTATTCGATGTTTTTTTTATTTGTATTCATCATCATCATCCCAGCCTATATACGTCCCACTGCAGGGCACAGACCTCCTCCCAGAATGAGACGGCTTGGGCCGTAGTTCCCATGCGGGCCCAATGCGGATTGGGAACTTCACACACACCATTAAATTTCTTCGCAGGTGTATGCAGGTTTCCTCATGATGTTTTCCTTCACCGTTAAGCTCACGGTAAATTTCAAATGTAATTAAATAAATAAATAATAAATAAATATCACGGGACAATTCACACCAATTGACCTAGTCCCAAAGTAAGCTTAGCAAAGCTTGTGTTATGGGTACTAGGCAACGGATAAACATACTTATATAGATAGATACATACTTAAATACATATTAAACACCCAAGACCCGAGAACAAACATTCGTATTTTTCATAAAAATATCTGCCCCGACACGGGAATCGAACCCGGGACCTCAAGCTTCATAGTCAGGGTCTCTAACCACTAGGCCATCTGGTCGTCTAAATTTCACACATAAATTCCTAAAAACTCAGAGGTGCGAGCCGGCATTTGAACCCACGACCCTCTGCTTCAGAGGCCATGGGTCAAACCGCTAGGCCACCACGGCTTATTTTTATTATTTCCTTTTAAATATAAAGCCGTGGTGGCCTAGTGGTTTGACTTTTGGCCTCTCAAGCAGAGGGTCGTGGGTTCAAATCCCGGCTCGCACCTCTGAGTTTTTCCTGCGAAGAAATTCAATGGTGTGTGTGAAGTTCCCAATCCGCACTGGGCCCGCGTGGGAACTACGGCCCAAGCCCTCTCATTCTGAGAGGAGGCCTGTGCCCTGCAGTGGGACGTATATAGGATGGGATGATGATGACGATGAATGTATTTTTTTCCTGAGTATCGAATTTATGTAAATCTCCCAATTTTTTTTCTTTCTTTATCTCTGGTAAAACTATTTTTACTACATGTCTGCTGCTTTGCCATTTACTTAAATTCCGCAAATGTTATTAGATAATACTTCATATCACAAATTCATTCCATGAATAAAAAAAATATGTTTGAAAATTCGGGCTATCTCCCAATTTTTAGGGTTCCGTAGTCAACTAGGAACCCTTATAGTTTCGCCATGTCTCTCCGTCTGTCTGTCTGTCCGTCCGCGGCTATGCTCAGAGACTGTTAGTACTAGAAAGCTGTAATTTGGCATGAATATATATATCAGTCACGCCGACAAAGTGATTATATAAACAAAACTAAAAAAAAATTTTTTAAGGTACCTCCCATAGACGTAATGTGGGGTTGATTTTTTTTTCTCGACTTACCCTATAGTGTGGGGTATTATTGGATAGGTATTTGAAAATAAATAGGGATTTGCTAAAACCATTTTTTGATAAAGTGAATATTTTCGGAGATATTCACTCCGAAAGTTCAAAATAATGTGTCCCGCCCTCTAACTTTTGAACAGCAAGTCTAAAAAATATGAAAAAATTCACGTAAGTGTAACTTAATAAAAACTTTGTAGGAAAATTATTTTCAACTTAATCAGTTACGCAGTTTTAAAGTTTTTGTAAAAAAATATTTCTAAATTAAGATTGTAATTTAACAGCCATTGTAAGCATTTTTTTTTCTTTAAGTACCTATAAGATCACGCTTACATTATCTTCTTACAAATAAAAAAAAAATTGAAATCGGTTCATATAATAAAGAATTACATCTGAAAAACCATAGTTCTAGTAGACTAGTTACCCAATTCGCCGACAGATGGCGCTGTACCGCCGACGTTGAAATTCTGCGCGCGGTGGGAGTTGGGACCAAAACAACCACATTAATAAAGAAAGCAAAGATTTTTTCGTACGTGCTACGGAACCCTATCTTGGGCGTGTCCGACACGATCTTGGCCGGTTTTATTTTTTAAATTTTTACAATTATACCATCCTGTGAATGACGTGACGTTCGATTTCTTAATAAAAATTTAAAAAGATTTAGTATCTCAAATATTATTCTTTTCTATAAATGAACACCCACAGGCAACATAAAGGTGTCATAATCATAATCATAAACTGCGATTTTTAGTATGACAAAACGTCATAAAGATTAGGGTGACCCACTCTCCGGTTTATATGTCATAAAACTCTGATAGAGATCTCGCATTGACACTGTTTATGTCAAATTGTGTCATTTCATATTTAACCTTCGTTTGTGTGGTAATAAGGACTTGTAATTTTAAGATAGAACGTTTAGGTATGCATAGCTTTAGGTTTAGGTACCTACTTATCTTTGAAAACAATTCTTCATTAATATTATACATAATTTATTTATTTATTTATTTATTTCAATAATTTTACACGGCGCATTACAGTGTTCACCAATACACCGTGAAATTATAATAATAGGTAGGTATACCTTTTACCCGCGGCTACGCTCGCGTTAAACGTTACATCTCGCATTTCAAATGAAAAACCGGGATTTCACAAAAAAAAACCCGCAGAAAATTCCCAAAAATTACATCAGTATATAGTAGTATCTGAACAAGTATTATACTAATTAAAAATTTAAATCAATATTTCAATTAAAAATCAGAAACAAAGTAAAATAAAACGAAATTAATAATTAAAAAAGTCAAAAGTAAAATTTACATTAAAAAAAATACATTTAAAATTCAAAATAATTAATTAAAATTGTACAACAAAATTAAAATTAAAAATTAAATTACATTAAAAACCCTTAAAACTAAAACAAAACAAATAATAATAGTAAATAAAAAGCGAGAAAAAAAAAAAAAAAAAATCAAAAATCCCCGTCCCGAACTGCGCCCGGCCCAAAGGTCCCCATGACGCTGGCAGCGTTGCCCCACTGAATAGCTAAGGAAATCCTTTGCACCAGGTACGAACCCGAGCGGGGATCACACCCCTTGTCCCTCAGCCTGCGGCCCACCTCGCTCACAAAAAGACGCGCCTCCGCACCCCAAGGTCCACCTGTTTCCACCGCTACAGGAACGAACTTGTTAGATATACTAAGTAATATAAACTATTATAATATTATTAGACATGTAAGGTGATAAAATATATTGGTAAAATAAGTAAGTAAATGAGATATAATTATGGAATTGATAATTTAGGTAATACTTGGCTCTAAAGACAAGCGAAATAATAATTAAGATACTTTCCGATTGTCTAACACTGGTGACGTCAGTTGTTTGCGACTCACCCACACGGCAAGGCAAACCTATAAAAGGCCTTCTTAGGCCAGGTAGAAGACACTTTGTTACGAGCCGTCGCCGGGGTCACATGACAGTTAAGTACTTTGTCTGTATACTTATGGCTATAATTTGTTGCTATATCCTTCATATATAAATATATTAATAATTGACGTAAAAATTATAACTTATGCTATTATTATGTTAACGTGTAAATGTATAAATATATAATAATGAATATTTGAATTGTGTGAGTGACGAAATTATATTGATATACATATGTCGACTATCTTAAGTTTTGTTGTTATTTGTTATCTTTAAAAAGCTACTATTTCCTTGGATGATAACATTTGTTTCAATATAAGCGTTTTCTTGAAACATGATTAGACATGTTTGTTTTACTTACCAAATACATATATCTTAACCCATCATAAACTTATTATTTCATACTCCGTTAACTCTTGGCTCCGCTAAATAAGAGAATATTAGTTAATATCTTATATGTGACTTTGACCCTTTTCTAACATCAGAAGTGGGATGGTACCTACCTAGCCAAGTTATTAAGGTATACCTATTTTTTTCCATGGACATCATTGTCACCATCACTTTGACGGAATTATGATCAACGGCATCCTTGACACGAAACGAAACGGGGTCCCGATCGCGCTGACGCCCTACCAATATTGGCAGCATCGTGATGTGGTGTCCCAGTATTTACAAGCTTTCATGAAGAATAAAGAAGAGCAGCCACTATAAAAGAGTACCTACCTACTTCACAAAGGCCAGTACGATTTAAGAGACCTATAATATTGTCATTTATTTCGCGTTATCCTTATTTTCCACGAAATTATTGTTTCGATTGCAAAAGTCTGAAAGTCATTTTCAAATTAAAGTGAACCAATAAAAAGAAAAAAAAAGAGAAGGTAGAATCAAAATTCCGTTATATACGAGATGATCCGTTGGTCTTGTCTTATGATTGTTTTCCTACGGGATTGTCATGAATGATGGACTTACTCAATAATTTTGGTCTACGAAAATCATATCTTAATATCTCAATTGATATAATTATAATATTGTGACTTTTGATAAATAACTAATAAAATGACAAACAGAAAAAGCTTTCAGCTTAAGTGGTCGAAACGTTAATTTAAAAAAAAAACCTTGCTATCAGTACTGTACTTATAAATATAGAATTTAAGGATTTGTCATGTATAAATGTTCAAAATGAAATGGCATAATTTAACGGTAATTTCAACAGACTCAAGAATCTATTTCTTCGTTGCAAATATTACAGCGCTAAAGTTGTTTTTTTTTTTACTTTGAAGTAGTTAGCCAGGAAATTATGATTTGAATTAAGTAATGTCCTTGCTTCTCAAAAGAAAGATTGGCGAGTATAGTAAACACAGTGGTTTTCATCACATTGCGAGAAAAAAAAAGAATCTAAAAATAAAATTAAGTATTTTGTCTCTAAACACTTAAATTTAATATAATAATGGCTACCTTCCAGTATACTTAGATTGTCACTTTTTCGAGTCATCTACCATAGATAATGTAAACTGTGTTTGGCTTAGAATTCGAATGGTCATACGGCCAGATCCTGCTAACATGAAAAAAAAATACATACTTACTAAAATTATTGCAAAACTATTTGATATAAATTTCAAATATAAAAAATAACGAATTTTCATGATCACGTAGATCAGTTTTGTGTTGTAAAATTGGGTTATAGCTAAGTTTTAAAGATGTACATAAAACGTTGGCTGAAATGGAACATCCTTAGTCTGAAATGAAATACCTACTAATATTGTTTGCAAATTTTAAAACTAAAGTTAAAACTCCCTTGGGAGGAAAAACTGTACGTAAATCCATAACTCCCTTAAAAAAAATTTAACGATAATTCATTTTTCTTTGACACCTGAAAATTACTACAGGAATCGAAAGAGTTGCACTTTCTGAATACGGAAAAATATTTATTATAATTTATTTCTCCATATTTAAAAAATACAACAGAAAAAAAATCTAAATTTACCAGTGCCACAACAGTACAGATATGTTTCCTTTACCTTTTTCACCAGAAAAAAAAAGCTGTAATAATTTTTAATTTGATAACAACCTTAACGTAAAATTTACGTCATCACTTTTTTTGAATACAGACTAGACAAAAGTAATCGATCTATTGTATCGTGGTTTTGGAGTTACACCCTTTTAGAATAAGCACATCTTTTAAAAAAAATTGTAATAAATTAATTAATAATCCTAGTGAAAATTTAAAACTATCAGCGTCTTTCTCTTTCCAAACAGAATACAGGTCTTAGTAATATGAAATCTTGTCAATTGCTGCTTTGTATGACGCGGTTGGTTGGCGTTGGTCGGCCAATGGTAACTAGTACTGTTGGTTAATAAATAAAAACATATACGGCGTATGTTGGAAAATAATTGCGTTTTGAATTTGGTAGAAAGTATTAGACTAATGAATAAATAGAATTATATTTTGGAAATTAAATTGCGATGGTACGAAAAAGATCGAAAACCATTGACGAGCAAGTGTGATGAAAAAAAAAAAAAAAAAAAACTATAACTTCTTGAGATTTGTTTAGCTACACTTGAAGCCATACTTAAAAAGTGAGTAAATGATGTATTTATTAGATTCAATTATTTGTCTGTGTACGACAGTTTTCGTAGTCTTTGTTCATCTACCGTCAGAAAAATTAGGGTAGTTGGTAACAGTTATAGTGTCTCAACGAAACAACAGTGTTTTCGAAGCGTTGATAAATATAATTAGCAGTTATCTATAAAAAAATACTGTACGTACGTGTCGTAATTTCTATTAAATGGTAAGTTAAAGATAACCGATAAATACTGACGACCTGTGGTTTCGTATTATACTTGGCCGTCAACAGGTTTGTTTATTACCTATTTTATTAGAGTAGGGCACATTATGCCGGAATTTCATTTTACACTTTTGCCAATACTCCTAGATCTTAAAAGGAGTTAGTGTTATAGTACCTAAATTCCGGAATGCCTGATTTTCTTTTTCCTCAATACACCATATGGCCGAATTTTAATGTCTTGAGTCAATAATGAAGAAACTTCACAATACCCTTATTGCAGAACATCGTATATTAAAAACAACCAGTTGCCATGATACTTAAATTTCAATGAAGTCGGTTAAAAAGCTAGTTAACCTTCACGTAGGTACATTAAGCTTCACTATTTTCTTTAGTCCTGGCCTCTTACATTAAAGTACTAATAATAAAAAAAAAAAGATTAAGTTCGACAAGCACGTACGGTACGATACGATATGATGCGGTACGATAATAATATGTCAGCCAAATGTAATCATTGCCGCATCCCGCAAGCTTAAAAAAAGACTGTCATTTTAAAACTGATATTTTGGCATTCTGGAGTTTTCCGTTTAAGTCATTTTGAAGGATTATCGTATATTATCTGTGATTCGGTATTATAAGGAAATGTACATTTCAATATTTGAACATATCGGAAATGAAAGGTTTTAGATCAAAGTTATTATGACATTTTGTTTGTTTTAGAAATGAGACAAATCGAAATTTAGGTATTGCGAGACCATAAAAATTTGTTCAGTCAATTTAGTAAATTAGGCATTATGCAAATCAGGTAGAATTTCTTATCCAATTTTGTTGACATTTGAAGTTCAGTTTAAAATAAAAGGGGCTGTCCAGCTTTTTTTACTCTTACAAAATGATAAATAAATGTGTCCGCAGGATAGCAATAGATGAATTTCGTCCCTGAGGACTACACGGGTACCTACCCTATTGTATTTTCTGCTTGGGTGAATCTCACCTATTTATTTAAATAAATAAATATTACGGGACAATCTTACACAAATCGACCTAGTTCCAAACTAAGCAAAGCTTGTACTATGGGTACTAGACGACGATAAACATACTTATATAGATAAATAAATACTTAAATACATAGAAAACATCCATAACTCAGGAACAAATATTCGTGCTCATCACACAAATAAATGCCCTTACCGGGATTTGAACCCAGGACCTCTTGCTTCGTAGGCAGGGTCACTACCAACTAGGCTAAACGGTCGTTAAATAATTCATTATATTTAGTTGCACAATATAATTAAATTACACTAAATGAAATTAAATTACTTTACATTAAATTGACAAGAAATACTACAAATGTCAACTGAATAAAATATTTTGCAATGTCAAAATGTTATTAAAATTAGTAAATCAATATTTAGTACTGAAATAATAAATACTTAAGTTTTCTGTAAAACTATGAACAATCGTAAAATACAACACATAATGTAAATGATTTAAACAGTTAGCTTATTTTGCCATACAATGACGTAGATTCTGGAAGAAATAAATAGACTAAAAACTGACGTATTTACAATACAATACAAATATTCTTTATTGTACACCAAAAACAGTTCAGTGACATTACAGTTTTATCACGTTGCTGACATATGTGTTGTTTTTAGATATTTATTTTGTTAACATTTATGGATGTGTCAGTTTGGCCGAGCTATTTATTTGTAAAATTGCAGACAAGGTAGTTTTTAATTTTTATTAAATCTTAAAGACTTCATCACAATGAGGTATACTTACATAAATCAGGTTACAGGATTTTGATTAAAACCAAAAGTATAGCGTAGAACAAAGAATAAAATGTTTGGCATAATAAATAAAATAGTGCTGATAAAGGATGTCATGCCATTGTAAAATTAATACCTACACGAAACATGAAAAAAAAAAGTGATTTCTGATATTTAATGTTTATACTTGTATTGTAAAATTTGTTGTCTTGAAAGTAACAGTTTTTGTTATTGGTCATATTTACTACATAGGGTGATTATTACAGAATTTACAATCCTGTGATTAGGATTTTGAGTAATATATGACATTATGATAGTCACTGACATGGCTGTGACGATGAATTATAATTTGGGATAACACAAACATGAGAAAGTAACTATGATTATATATGAATCATAGTTGTGATGACGAATGACGTTTGCTATTATGACGACAGTTTGAGCA
>OX387364.1:2500-15000 GCA_947563465.1 Archips xylosteana | reverse complement strand
CGCGTCATTAATTTTTCCGCAGCCGGTGCCCAAACGCTCGCCGCGTACAGGACCACCGGCTCAATAGTAGCCACGTAGATAGTTCGAACTACCTCAGGGTGAAGCCCCCAGCTCACCTTCGCCGCCCTTGCCAACTGCCTGTAGATCCCCGTCGCTTTCTTACAAACATTGGCAATATGAGTGTTAAACGTGAGCTTGCTATCGATGGTCACACCTAGCAACTTGATCTCATCAGCGAGGCTCACCTCGATCCCTCCCATGGTTAGGCGTGGGGTGTCATATTTTAACTTTCTAGTAATCACCATAGCACTAGTCTTATGTGGAGCGAATTTGAGTTTGTTCTTGACACCCCACTCCCAAACATGTTCAAGCGCGAGGTTCGCCCGCCTCTCAATCTCCTGCGCCGTGTTTCCATCGAAAGCCATCACCACGTCATCAGCGAAAGCCTGGCAATAGTGACCCCCATTCTCCAGGTCCTTTAAGAGAGGGTCCAACAAAAGGTTCCACAGGATTGGGCCTCCTATGGAACCCTGCACACAACCCTTTCCCGTGGACCTCACATACTCCTCTCCCGCATATCTCACCACTACCTCACGATCTTTGAGATAGCTGTCGATGACCCTCCTCAAGTTCAGAGGGCAATTCTCCTCCGCCAGCCGGACCCTAATAGCCGGCCACCACGCGCTATCGAAGGCTCCCTCTATATCCAGTGAAATTATGGTTACTATCCTCTTTTCATCTACTTTTTTGCGGATGTACTGCATGAGGTTATAGAGGGAGTCTTCAGTGCTACGCTGTGGCATGAATCCATACTGGCGGGGGCTCATCCTCGGCAACAAGTGATACTTGAGGCGAGTCACCAACAGCTTCTCGTATGTTTTGCCCAGGACGGATAAGAGGCCTATGGGTCTATGTGATTTCGGGACTGTATAATCACTTCTGCCAGGCTTCCGCAAGACTATCACCACTGCCTTCTTCCAAACGACGGGAAAATAACCATACTCTAAGCACTTGTTGAAGAGAAGCAAAAGGAGCTCCGGGTGGGCCTTCACAACGCGAAGACATATATCCGCTGTAAATCCGTCATCCCCCGGGGCCTTTTTCGGATTGAAAGATTCGCTTGCCTTCATTAACTCCTCCATGGTAAAAGGCGGGTCACAAACACCAGCTTGTACACCGACATTCACCACTTCGGCTTTAAGTCGGGTATTCCGGTGGTAGCTGTTATCCCCGTCATCAAGATCCTCCGGATAAAATGTTTCGGCTAATAATTGCACGGATCCCTTCGAATCCAGGGTCTCTCCGTCTTTTACTAGCGGCAGGTCTTCACACCTTCGCGTCGTCCTAGCTATCACCCTATAAATTCCGTCCCAGACGCTCTCTCTGTCCTGCTTGCCGCAGAACTCCCTCCAGCTGTCTATCTGAGCCTGGGTTGCCGCTGACTCGTACTTAGCTTTACGTTCCAGATACCCCTGTACCACTAAGGACCTCCGGATCGGGGCTGCACATCGGATCCTGCGCTTCCATCGAGTGACATCCCTCTTCAATTCAGCGAGTTCCTCGGACCACCACGGCACGGTAAGTATTTCCTTGGACTTTTTACTCGGCATCGAGTGTGTGCATGCTTGTGTAATGACATCTGTAAGTGTTTGTGTTGCCGATTCTAAACGTGTTGTGTCGTGTATCTGTTCTATGTCTGTGAGTGTAATTTTGTTCCCAGTTAATAATTGGTTAAGTTTCCCATGAAACTCAACCCAATTAGCTTTATTTGTGTTGTACTTTCGTGTTGTTCTGAGTATGCACATGCCTTTGGATCTTTGTAAGTCCAAGTGAAATATAATACCATTGTGGTCCGAGCTCGTGAGGTTCTCTTCTACTCTCCAATTATCGACGAAGCCCAGGATATCCGACGAGCAGGCCGTGAGGTCAACAAAGCTCTGGTACCTTTTACCCCCTCTGATCGTGTCAAAAATTGGCACATCGCCCTGATTAAGTACAGCCAGACCCAGCTCATCCAGACAGCCGGCGAGCTCCTCCCCCCTGTGGTCAGTAATCGGACTCCCCCACCACATGCTCTTTGCATTCACGTCACCTCCGACGATCCACCCCGACGAACCGATTTGCTGGCTTATATGGGCCAGACGATCCAGGTCCGCACCTATGGGATGATCATGCTGCGGGCACTCAAAATACACAGAGGTTAGAGTGATCTTCCAGGCACCAGTCTGAATCCTCACTACCACGGCATTATTAGTAGTAAGTTTGGGGAACTGTATCACATCTAAACTTTGGTCAAAGACCGCTATTGCGGCTTTAACAGTTCCCCCGCCCACACTGGTACTCTGGAAAATCCTCACCCCTCTGCGGCCCCTCATCTCACCGATCGACCCCACATACGGCTCCTGGATTAATGCGACTGCTATCTTTCGCCTCACCGCCTCAATCATCAGCTCATCGGTCGCCAGTTTAGATCGTCGAAGGTTGGCTTGGGCTATTTTATACTTAATGTTAACCTCCTGGCTGCCCTTAGCAATAAGCCACGGTTGCCCTCGCTATTTCGTCCCACCTTTTCCTCGTAGGGCAATCGTGGCTAAAAGCATCATGCTCCGCGCGCTCCAGGCCACTCTTCACACAGTTTCTACAGCTGGAGGGTACACTAGCCAGAAAGTCAGCGCACTCGCTCCTCAGGTGCGGGCCACCACAGTGACTGCACAGGTCAACTGACTCCGTGCAGTACTTCTTGCCATGCCCGAATCCTAAGCAACGAGTGCACTGCATTAGCGGGGTCTGATCCTCGACCCGTACGCGCTGTAAGTCTATGTGCGCGAAGCCCTTATCCAGCATCCTACGCCAGATGGTCGGCGAGACACTGATGACGACGTGGCTTGTGTGGGGGTTTCTCGTCCGCCTCCTATACTTTACTTTAATGCGGTCATCCCCCGCGTCGAGGTCGCAGAAAACAGCCCGATTCTGGTTCCTCAGTGCGGTTAGGTTAGGTTAGGTTAGGTTAGGTTAGGTTAGGTTAGGTTAGGTTAGGTTAGGTTAGGTTAGGTTAGGTTAGGTTAGGTTAGGTTAGGTTAGGTTAGGTTAGGTTAGGTTAGGTTAGGTTAGGTTAGGTTAGGTTAGGTTAGGTTAGGTTAGGTTAGGTTAGGTTAGGTTAGGTTAGGTTAGGTTAGGTTAGGTTAGGTTAGGTTAGGTTAGGTTAGGTTAGGTTAGGTTAGGTTAGGTTAGGTTAGGTTAGGTTAGGTTAGGTTAGGTTAGGTTAGGTTAGGTTAGGTTAGGTTAGGTTAGGTTAGGTTAGGTTAGGTTAGGTTAGGTTAGGTTAGGTTAGGTTAGGTTAGGTTAGGTTAGGTTAGGTTAGGTTAGGTTAGGTTAGGTTAGGTTAGGTTAGGTTAGGTTAGGTTAGGTTAGGTTAGGTTAGGTTAGGTTAGGTTAGGTTAGGTTAGGTTAGGTTAGGTTAGGTTAGGTTAGGTTAGGTTAGGTTAGGTTAGGTTAGGTTAGGTTAGGTTAGGTTAGGTTAGGTTAGGTTAGGTTAGGTTAGGTTAGGTTAGGTTAGGTTAGGTTAGGTTAGGTTAGGTTAGGTTAGGTTAGGTTAGGTTAGGTTAGGTTAGGTTAGGTTAGGTTAGGTTAGGTTAGGTTAGGTTAGGTTAGGTTAGGTTAGGTTAGGTTAGGTTAGGTTAGGTTAGGTTAGGTTAGGTTAGGTTAGGTTAGGTTAGGTTAGGTTAGGTTAGGTTAGGTTAGGTTAGGTTAGGTTAGGTTAGGTTAGGTTAGGTTAGGTTAGGTTAGGTTAGGTTAGGTTAGGTTAGGTTAGGTTAGGTTAGGTTAGGTTAGGTTAGGTTAGGTTAGGTTAGGTTAGGTTAGGTTAGGTTAGGTTAGGTTAGGTTAGGTTAGGTTAGGTTAGGTTAGGTTAGGTTAGGTTAGGTTAGGTTAGGTTAGGTTAGGTTAGGTTAGGTTAGGTTAGGTTAGGTTAGGTTAGGTTAGGTTAGGTTAGGTTAGGTTAGGTTAGGTTAGGTTAGGTTAGGTTAGGTTAGGTTAGGTTAGGTTAGGTTAGGTTAGGTTAGGTTAGGTTAGGTTAGGTTAGGTTAGGTTAGGTTAGGTTAGGTTGGGGTGCGATGTCGGAAACCTCCTCGAGTGCCTGGGCGTTACCACTCCCTTCTGTCCGAGGCGGCGAGGCCTCATGGGGTGGGGAAGGGTAACGCCTGGGACGGTGCACCCTGGGCAACAACGGTAAGCTAATGTATTTGTACATTATCTTACCGGTGGCTAATATCCGACTTGGGGGGGGGGGGGGGTGTGTCAGCAATCTCCATATGTGCCTGGTCGGTATTGGATCATACCGCCTGGGCTGCACGACCGTTACGGTTCTCCCCTGTTAACCCTGGTGGTTAAGGGGGAGAAGAGTAGCGGATGGGTCCATGACCTGTGGCAATTGACTGACATACTGGGGGGTAGGGGTGGTGAGGTGAACCCTCAACTAGTTGCGGGGGATCCGAGCCAGCGGGCCCATCCGTGGGTCCGCAGTGAGGGCGGCGTCTCGCCCTTGGGCGGACGCCTTTGACGGAGGCGAACCTTAGCGAAGTACCTGTCCTTTGGGCAGGGAAAGCGAGGGTGAGCCCATCGGGCGGAGGGCGTAAGCCCAGTGATGCCGGGGCGACGTAGCCCTTTTAAGGGCTGTGGTCGCCGGACGTGACGACTGACTTCTTCGACGTGACTGGGGTGGGGGGGTGTTGGTCTGGCGGGGGGAGCCCAAAGGCAGAGGGCCACCGGGTGAACCCTGCCAGCCAACGGGCCTGCGGGCCCAAGAGGGCGGCGTCGAGCCTTCGGGCCGACGCCTTTTGACGGAGGCGAGCCTGAGCGAAGTACCTGTCCTTTGGGCAGGGAAAGCGAGGGTGAGCCCATCGGGCGGAGGGCGTAAGCCCAGTGATGCCGGGGCGACGCAGCCCTTTTAAGGGCTGTGGTCGCCGGACGTGACGACTGACTTCTTCGACGTGACTGGGGTGGGGGGGTGTTGGTCTGGCGGGGGGAGCCCAAAGGCAGAGGGCCACCGGGTGAACCCTGCCAGCCAACGGGCCTGCGGGCCCAAGAGGGCGGCGTCGAGCCTTCGGGCCGACGCCTTTTGACGGAGGCGAGCCTGAGCGAAGTACCTGTCCTTTGGGCAGGGAAAGCGAGGGTGAGCCCATCGGGCGGAGGGCGTAAGCCCAGTGATGCCGGGGCGACGCAGCCCTTTTAAGGGCTGTGGTCGCCGGACGTGACGACTGACTTCTTCGACGTGACTGGGGTGGGGGGTGTTGGTCTGGCGGGGGGAGCCCAAAGGCAGAGGGCCACCGGGTGAACCCTGCCAGCCAACGGGCCTGCGGGCCCAAGAGGGCGGCGTCGAGCCTTCGGGCCGACGCCTTTTGACGGAGGCGAGCCTGAGCGAAGTACCTGTCCTTTGGGCAGGGAAAGCGAGGGTGAGCCCATCGGGCGGAGGGCGTAAGCCCAGTGATGCCGGGGTGACGCAGCCCTTTTAAGGGCTGTGGTCGCCGGACGTGACGACTGACTTCTTCGACGTGACTGGGGTGGGGGGTGTTGGTCTGGCGGGGGGAGCCCAAAGGCAGAGGGCCACCGGGTGAACCCTGCCAGCCAACGGGCCTGCGGGCCCAAGAGGGCGGCGTCGAGCCTTCGGGCCGACGCCTTTTTGACGGAGGCGAACCCGAACTTAGTACCTGCTCTGCCACGGCGGACAGGGAAAGGCGAGGGGGAGCCTGGTGGCGGAGGCGACCGTGCCCTCGATTCCGCTCTGCTTTCAGTGCGGGACATGGGGGCGCGGAAGCTAACGTGTGGGCACGTAACCCCGGCTTGCCGGAAACGTGGGCATCTGCGGAAGCCACGAGGAGTAAACCTCTTTAAACAATCCTTCACCAGCGGGGGAGGCCGGGGAGTGCCGAGCCCGCATTGCACGGTGTCGACAGAGGAGCCCCATCCCGGGGCGGCCAGTGGGCGTTGCGGTGACTCCTTATGCTCCCGTGGCGTTCACAATGGCAAACAAGGGAATCCGTGTGGTTTTTAGTGGGTATGCCTGGTGAGAGGAGAGCCCCACATACCTCCGTTTCCCCGAACGGTGACGATGCATAAGGTGCATTTTCCACACCAAAAAAAAAAAAAAAAAAAAAAAAAAAAGGTTAGGTTAGGTTAGGTTAGGTTAGGTTAGGTTAGGTTAGGTTAGGTTAGGTTAGGTTAGGTTAGGTTAGGTTAGGTTAGGTTAGGTTAGGTTAGGTTAGGTTAGGTTAGGTTAGGTTAGGTTAGGTTAGGTTAGGTTAGGTTAGGTTAGGTTAGGTTAGGTTAGGTTAGGTTAGGTTAGGTTAGGTTAGGTTAGGTTAGGTTAGGTTAGGTTAGGTTAGGTTAGGTTAGGTTAGGTTAGGTTAGGTTAGGTTAGGTTAGGTTAGGTTAGGTTAGGTTAGGTTAGGTTAGGTTAGGTTAGGTTAGGTTAGGTTAGGTTAGGTTAGGTTAGGTTAGGTTAGGTTAGGTTAGGTTAGGTTAGGTTAGGTTAGGTTAGGTTAGGTTAGGTTAGGTTAGGTTAGGTTAGGTTAGGTTAGGTTAGGTTAGGTTAGGTTAGGTTAGGTTAGGTTAGGTTAGGTTAGGTTAGGTTAGGTTAGGTTAGGTTAGGTTAGGTTAGGTTAGGTTAGGTTAGGTTAGGTTAGGTTAGGTTAGGTTAG
The DNA here is from genome assembly GCA_947563465.1 of Archips xylosteana. Classification (NCBI taxonomy): domain Eukaryota; kingdom Metazoa; phylum Arthropoda; class Insecta; order Lepidoptera; family Tortricidae; genus Archips; species Archips xylosteana. Next base: position 8,305 of record OX387364.1, on the reverse strand, counting down.
GTTAGGTTAGGTTAGGTTAGGTTAGGTTAGGTTAGGTTAGGTTAGGTTAGGTTAGGTTAGGTTAGGTTAGGTTAGGTTAGGTTAGGTTAGGTTAGGTTAGGTTAGGTTAGGTTAGGTTAGGTTAGGTTAGGTTAGGTTAGGTTAGGTTAGGTTAGGTTAGGTTAGGTTAGGTTAGGTTAGGTTAGGTTAGGTTAGGTTAGGTTAGGTTAGGTTAGGTTAGGTTAGGTTAGGTTAGGTTAGGTTAGGTTAGGTTAGGTTAGGTTAGGTTAGGTTAGGTTAGGTTAGGTTAGGTTAGGTTAGGTTAGGTTAGGTTAGGTTAGGTTAGGTTAGGTTAGGTTAGGTTAGGTTAGGTTAGGTTAGGTTAGGTTAGGTTAGGTTAGGTTAGGTTAGGTTAGGTTAGGTTAGGTTAGGTTAGGTTAGGTTAGGTTAGGTTAGGTTAGGTTAGGTTAGGTTAGGTTAGGTTAGGTTAGGTTAGGTTAGGTTAGGTTAGGTTAGGTTAGGTTAGGTTAGGTTAGGTTAGGTTAGGTTAGGTTAGGTTAGGTTAGGTTAGGTTAGGTTAGGTTAGGTTAGGTTAGGTTAGGTTAGGTTAGGTTAGGTTAGGTTAGGTTAGGTTAGGTTAGGTTAGGTTAGGTTAGGTTAGGTTAGGTTAGGTTAGGTTAGGTTAGGTTAGGTTAGGTTAGGTTAGGTTAGGTTAGGTTAGGTTAGGTTAGGTTAGGTTAGGTTAGGTTAGGTTAGGTTAGGTTAGGTTAGGTTAGGTTAGGTTAGGTTAGGTTAGGTTAGGTTAGGTTAGGTTAGGTTAGGTTAGGTTAGGTTAGGTTAGGTTAGGTTAGGTTAGGTTAGGTTAGGTTAGGTTAGGTTAGGTTAGGTTAGGTTAGGTTAGGTTAGGTTAGGTTAGGTTAGGTTAGGTTAGGTTAGGTTAGGTTAGGTTAGGTTAGGTTAGGTTAGGTTAGGTTAGGTTAGGTTAGGTTAGGTTAGGTTAGGTTAGGTTAGGTTAGGTTAGGTTAGGTTAGGTTAGGTTAGGTTAGGTTAGGTTAGGTTAGGTTAGGTTAGGTTAGGTTAGGTTAGGTTAGGTTAGGTTAGGTTAGGTTAGGTTAGGTTAGGTTAGGTTAGGTTAGGTTAGGTTAGGTTAGGTTAGGTTAGGTTAGGTTAGGTTAGGTTAGGTTAGGTTAGGTTAGGTTAGGTTAGGTTAGGTTAGGTTAGGTTAGGTTAGGTTAGGTTAGGTTAGGTTAGGTTAGGTTAGGTTAGGTTAGGTTAGGTTAGGTTAGGTTAGGTTAGGTTAGGTTAGGTTAGGTTAGGTTAGGTTAGGTTAGGTTAGGTTAGGTTAGGTTAGGTTAGGTTAGGTTAGGTTAGGTTAGGTTAGGTTAGGTTAGGTTAGGTTAGGTTAGGTTAGGTTAGGTTAGGTTAGGTTAGGTTAGGTTAGGTTAGGTTAGGTTAGGTTAGGTTAGGTTAGGTTAGGTTAGGTTAGGTTAGGTTAGGTTAGGTTAGGTTAGGTTAGGTTAGGTTAGGTTAGGTTAGGTTAGGTTAGGTTAGGTTAGGTTAGGTTAGGTTAGGTTAGGTTAGGTTAGGTTAGGTTAGGTTAGGTTAGGTTAGGTTAGGTTAGGTTAGGTTAGGTTAGGTTAGGTTAGGTTAGGTTAGGTTAGGTTAGGTTAGGTTAGGTTAGGTTAGGTTAGGTTAGGTTAGGTTAGGTTAGGTTAGGTTAGGTTAGGTTAGGTTAGGTTAGGTTAGGTTAGGTTAGGTTAGGTTAGGTTAGGTTAGGTTAGGTTAGGTTAGGTTAGGTTAGGTTAGGTTAGGTTAGGTTAGGTTAGGTTAGGTTAGGTTAGGTTAGGTTAGGTTAGGTTAGGTTAGGTTAGGTTAGGTTAGGTTAGGTTAGGTTAGGTTAGGTTAGGTTAGGTTAGGTTAGGTTAGGTTAGGTTAGGTTAGGTTAGGTTAGGTTAGGTTAGGTTAGGTTAGGTTAGGTTAGGTTAGGTTAGGTTAGGTTAGGTTAGGTTAGGTTAGGTTAGGTTAGGTTAGGTTAGGTTAGGTTAGGTTAGGTTAGGTTAGGTTAGGTTAGGTTAGGTTAGGTTAGGTTAGGTTAGGTTAGGTTAGGTTAGGTTAGGTTAGGTTAGGTTAGGTTAGGTTAGGTTAGGTTAGGTTAGGTTAGGTTAGGTTAGGTTAGGTTAGGTTAGGTTAGGTTAGGTTAGGTTAGGTTAGGTTAGGTTAGGTTAGGTTAGGTTAGGTTAGGTTAGGTTAGGTTAGGTTAGGTTAGGTTAGGTTAGGTTAGGTTAGGTTAGGTTAGGTTAGGTTAGGTTAGGTTAGGTTAGGTTAGGTTAGGTTAGGTTAGGTTAGGTTAGGTTAGGTTAGGTTAGGTTAGGTTAGGTTAGGTTAGGTTAGGTTAGGTTAGGTTAGGTTAGGTTAGGTTAGGTTAGGTTAGGTTAGGTTAGGTTAGGTTAGGTTAGGTTAGGTTAGGTTAGGTTAGGTTAGGTTAGGTTAGGTTAGGTTAGGTTAGGTTAGGTTAGGTTAGGTTAGGTTAGGTTAGGTTAGGTTAGGTTAGGTTAGGTTAGGTTAGGTTAGGTTAGGTTAGGTTAGGTTAGGTTAGGTTAGGTTAGGTTAGGTTAGGTTAGGTTAGGTTAGGTTAGGTTAGGTTAGGTTAGGTTAGGTTAGGTTAGGTTAGGTTAGGTTAGGTTAGGTTAGGTTAGGTTAGGTTAGGTTAGGTTAGGTTAGGTTGGGGTGCGAAGTCGGAAACCTCCTCGAGTGCCCGGGCGTTACCACTCCCTTCTATCCGAGGCGTAGGCCTCATGGGGTGGGGAAGGGTAACGCTTGGGACGGTGCACCCTGGGCAACAACGGTAAGCTAATGTATTCGTACATTAGCTTATCGGTGGCTAATATCCGACTGGGGGGGTGGGGGTCAGCAATCTCCACATGTGCCCGGGCCACCAGGCCTACGACTAGATGGTCTGGGCTGCACGACCGTTACGGTTCTCCCCTATTAACCCTGGTGGTTAAGGGGGAGAAGAGTAGCGGATGGGCCCATGGCCTGTGGCAATTGACTGACGGGGGGGAGGGGGGTCAGCAGCTTCTACATGTGCCCGGGCGGTCGGAATAACGGCCTGCCGTCTGGGCTGCACGACCGTTACGGTTCTCCCCTGTTAACCCTGGTGGTTAAGGGGGAGAAGAGTAGCGGTTGGGCCCATGGCCTGTGGGGGTTTGCTGACACACTGGGGGGAGGGCGTCGGCAATTTCCACATGTGCCCGGGCGGTATTTCTGGTTATCGTCTGGGCTGCACGACCACTACGGTTCTCCCCTGTTAACCCTGGTGGTTAAGGGGGAGAAGAGTAGTGGTTGGGCCCATGGCCTGTGGTGGTCTGCCGACGCACTAGTAGGGAGGGTTAGCGGGCCCATTAGTGGGTCCGCTTTTGAGGACGGCGCCCCGCCCTTGGGCGGGCGCCTTTGACGTCGGCGAACCCGAACTGAGTACCTGCTCTGCCACGGCGGACAGGGAAAGGCGAGGGGGAGCCTGGTGGGCGGAAGCGACCGTGCCCTCGGTGCCGCTCTGCTTTCAGAGCAGGACATGAGGGCGCGGAAGCTAACGTGAGGGCACGTAACCCCGGCTATCCGGGAACGTGGGCATCTGCGGAAGCCACGAGGAGTAAACCTCTTTAAACAATCCTTCACCAGCGGGGGAGGCCGGGGAGTGCCGAGCCCGCATTGCACGGTGTCGACAGAGGAGCCCCATCCCGGGGCGGCCAGTGTGCGTTGCGGTGACACATTTTGCTCCCGTGGCGTTCACAATGGCAAACGAGGGAATCCGTGTGGTTTTTAGTGGGTAGGCCCCCCTTGGGGAGAGCCCCACATACCTCCGTTTCCCCGAACGGAGACGATGCATAAGGTGCATTTTCCACACCAAAAAAAAAAAAAAAAAAAAAAAAAGGTTAGGTTAGGTTAGGTTAGGTTAGGTTAGGTTAGGTTAGGTTAGGTTAGGTTAGGTTAGGTTAGGTTAGGTTAGGTTAGGTTAGGTTAGGTTAGGTTAGGTTAGGTTAGGTTAGGTTAGGTTAGGTTAGGTTAGGTTAGGTTAGGTTAGGTTAGGTTAGGTTAGGTTAGGTTAGGTTAGGTTAGGTTAGGTTAGGTTAGGTTAGGTTAGGTTAGGTTAGGTTAGGTTAGGTTAGGTTAGGTTAGGTTAGGTTAGGTTAGGTTAGGTTAGGTTAGGTTAGGTTAGGTTAGGTTAGGTTAGGTTAGGTTAGGTTAGGTTAGGTTAGGTTAGGTTAGGTTAGGTTAGGTTAGGTTAGGTTAGGTTAGGTTAGGTTAGGTTAGGTTAGGTTAGGTTAGGTTAGGTTAGGTTAGGTTAGGTTAGGTTAGGTTAGGTTAGGTTAGGTTAGGTTAGGTTAGGTTAGGTTAGGTTAGGTTAGGTTAGGTTAGGTTAGGTTAGGTTAGGTTAGGTTAGGTTAGGTTAGGTTAGGTTAGGTTAGGTTAGGTTAGGTTAGGTTAGGTTAGGTTAGGTTAGGTTAGGTTAGGTTAGGTTAGGTTAGGTTAGGTTAGGTTAGGTTAGGTTAGGTTAGGTTAGGTTAGGTTAGGTTAGGTTAGGTTAGGTTAGGTTAGGTTAGGTTAGGTTAGGTTAGGTTAGGTTAGGTTAGGTTAGGTTAGGTTAGGTTAGGTTAGGTTAGGTTAGGTTAGGTTAGGTTAGGTTAGGTTAGGTTAGGTTAGGTTAGGTTAGGTTAGGTTAGGTTAGGTTAGGTTAGGTTAGGTTAGGTTAGGTTAGGTTAGGTTAGGTTAGGTTAGGTTAGGTTAGGTTAGGTTAGGTTAGGTTAGGTTAGGTTAGGTTAGGTTAGGTTAGGTTAGGTTAGGTTAGGTTAGGTTAGGTTAGGTTAGGTTAGGTTAGGTTAGGTTAGGTTAGGTTAGGTTAGGTTAGGTTAGGTTAGGTTAGGTTAGGTTAGGTTAGGTTAGGTTAGGTTAGGTTAGGTTAGGTTAGGTTAGGTTAGGTTAGGTTAGGTTAGGTTAGGTTAGGTTAGGTTAGGTTAGGTTAGGTTAGGTTAGGTTAGGTTAGGTTAGGTTAGGTTAGGTTAGGTTAGGTTAGGTTAGGTTAGGTTAGGTTAGGTTAGGTTAGGTTAGGTTAGGTTAGGTTAGGTTAGGTTAGGTTAGGTTAGGTTAGGTTAGGTTAGGTTAGGTTAGGTTAGGTTAGGTTAGGTTAGGTTAGGTTAGGTTAGGTTAGGTTAGGTTAGGTTAGGTTAGGTTAGGTTAGGTTAGGTTAGGTTAGGTTAGGTTAGGTTAGGTTAGGTTAGGTTAGGTTAGGTTAGGTTAGGTTAGGTTAGGTTAGGTTAGGTTAGGTTAGGTTAGGTTAGGTTAGGTTAGGTTAGGTTAGGTTAGGTTAGGTTAGGTTAGGTTAGGTTAGGTTAGGTTAGGTTAGGTTAGGTTAGGTTAGGTTAGGTTAGGTTAGGTTAGGTTAGGTTAGGTTAGGTTAGGTTAGGTTAGGTTAGGTTAGGTTAGGTTAGGTTAGGTTAGGTTAGGTTAGGTTAGGTTAGGTTAGGTTAGGTTAGGTTAGGTTAGGTTAGGTTAGGTTAGGTTAGGTTAGGTTAGGTTAGGTTAGGTTAGGTTAGGTTAGGTTAGGTTAGGTTAGGTTAGGTTAGGTTAGGTTAGGTTAGGTTAGGTTAGGTTAGGTTAGGTTAGGTTAGGTTAGGTTAGGTTAGGTTAGGTTAGGTTAGGTTAGGTTAGGTTAGGTTAGGTTAGGTTAGGTTAGGTTAGGTTAGGTTAGGTTAGGTTAGGTTAGGTTAGGTTAGGTTAGGTTAGGTTAGGTTAGGTTAGGTTAGGTTAGGTTAGGTTAGGTTAGGTTAG
>OX387363.1:19225000-19229169 GCA_947563465.1 Archips xylosteana | reverse complement strand
ACCTAACCTAACCTAACCTAACCTAACCTAACCTAACCTAACCTAACCTAACCTAACCTAACCTAACCTAACCTAACCTAACCTAACCTAACCTAACCTAACCTAACCTAACCTAACCTAACCTAACCTAACCTAACCTAACCTAACCTAACCTAACCTAACCTAACCTTTTTTTTTTTTTTTTTTTTTTTTGGTGTGGAAAATGCACCTTATGCATCGTCACCGTTCGGGGAAACGGAGGTATGTGGGGCTCTCCTCTCACCAGGCATACCCACTAAAAACCACACGGATTCCCTCGTTTGCCATTGTGAACGCCACGGGAGCATAAGGAGTCACCGCAACGCCCACTGGCCGCCCCGGGATGGGGCTCCTCTGTCGACACCGTGCAATGCGGGCTCGGCACTCCCCGGCCTCCCCCGCTGGTGAAGGATTGTTTAAAGAGGTTTACTCCTCGTGGCTTCCGCAGATGCCCACGTTTCCGGCAAGCCGGGGTTACGTGCCCACACGTTAGCTTCCGCGCCCTCATGTCCCGCACTGAAAGCAGAGCGGAATCGAGGGCACGGTCGCCTCCGCCACCAGGCTCCCCCTCGCCTTTCCCTGTCCGCCGTGGCAGAGCAGGTACTAAGTTCGGGTTCGCCTCCGTCAAAAAGGCGTCGGCCCGAAGGCTCGACGCCGCCCTCTTGGGCCCGCAGGCCCGTTGGCTGGCAGGGTTCACCCGGTGGCCCTCTGCCTTTGGGCTCCCCCGCCAGACCAACACCCCCCACCCCAGTCACGTCGAAGAAGTCAGTCGTCACGTCCGGCGACCACAGCCCTTAAAAGGGCTGCGTCGCCCCGGCATCACTGGGCTTACGCCCTCCGCCCGATGGGCTCACCCTCGCTTTCCCTGCCCAAAGGACAGGTACTTCGCTCAGGCTTGCCTCCGTCAAAAGGCGTCGGCCCGAAGGCTCGACGCCGCCCTCTTGGGCCCGCAGGCCCGTTGGCTGGCAGGGTTCACCCGGTGGCCCTCTGCCTTTGGGCTCCCCCCGCCAGACCAACACCCCCCCACCCCAGTCACGTCGAAGAAGTCAGTCGTCACGTCCGGCGACCACAGCCCTTAAAAGGGCTGCGTCGCCCCGGCATCACTGGGCTTACGCCCTCCGCCCGATGGGCTCACCCTCGCTTTCCCTGCCCAAAGGACAGGTACTTCGCTCAGGCTCGCCTCCGTCAAAAGGCGTCGGCCCGAAGGCTCGACGCCACCCTCTAGGGCCCGCAGGCCCGTTGGCTGGCAGGGTTCACCCGGTGGCCCTCTGCCTTTGGGCTCCCCCCGCCAGACCAACACCCCCCACCCAGTCACGTCGAAGAGTCAGTCGTCACGTCCGGCGACCACAGACCTTAAAAGGGCTGCGTCGCCCCGGCATCACTGGGCTTACGCCCTCCGCCCGATGGGCTCACCCTCGCTTTCCCTGCCCAAAGGACAGGTACTTCGCTCAGGCTCGCCTCCGTCAAAAGGCGTCGGCCCGAAGGCTCGACGCCGCCCTCTTGGGCCCGCAGGCCCGTTGGCTGGCAGGGTTCACCCGGTGGCCCTCTGCCTTTGGGCTCCCCCCGCCAGACCAACACCCCCCCCACCCCAGTCACGTCGAAGAAGTCAGTCGTCACGTCCGGCGACCACAGCCCTTAAAAGGGCTGCGTCGCCCCGGCATCACTGGGCTTACGCCCTCCGCCCGATGGGCTCACCCTCGCTTTCCCTGCCCAAAGGACAGGTACTTCGCTCAGGCTCGCCTCCGTCAAAAGGCGTCGGCCCGAAGGCTCGACGCCGCCCTCTTGGGCCCGCAGGCCCGTTGGCTGGCAGGGTTCACCCGGTGGCCCTCTGCCTTTGGGCTCCCCTTGCCAGACCAACACCCCCCCACCCCAGTCACGTCGAAGAAGTCAGTCGTCACGTCCGGCGACCACAGCCCTTAAAAGGGCTACGTCGCCCCGGCATCACTGGGCTTACGCCCTCCGCCCGATGGGCTCACCCTCGCTTTCCCTGCCCAAAGGACAGGTACTTCGCTAAGGTTCGCCTCCGTCAAAGGCGTCCGCCCAAGGGCGAGACGCCGCCCTCACTGCGGACCCACGGATGGGCCCGCTGGCTCGGATCCCCCGCAACTAGTTGAGGGTTCACCTCACCACCCCTACCCCCCAGTATGTCAGTCAATTGCCACAGGTCATGGACCCATCCGCTACTCTTCTCCCCCTTAACCACCAGGGTTAACAGGGGAGAACCGTAACGGTCGTGCAGCCCAGGCGGTATGATCCAATACCGACCAGGCACATATGGAGATTGCTGACACACCCCCCCCCCCCAAGTCGGATATTAGCCACCGGTAAGATAATGTACAAATACATTAGCTTACCGTTGTTGCCCAGGGTGCACCGTCCCAGGCGTTACCCTTCCCCACCCCATGAGGCCTCGCCGCCTCGGACAGAAGGGAGTGGTAACGCCCAGGCACTCGAGGAGGTTTCCGACATCGCACCCCAACCTAACCTAACCTAACCTAACCTAACCTAACCTAACCTAACCTAACCTAACCTAACCTAACCTAACCTAACCTAACCTAACCTAACCTAACCTAACCTAACCTAACCTAACCTAACCTAACCTAACCTAACCTAACCTAACCTAACCTAACCTAACCTAACCTAACCTAACCTAACCTAACCTAACCTAACCTAACCTAACCTAACCTAACCTAACCTAACCTAACCTAACCTAACCTAACCTAACCTAACCTAACCTAACCTAACCTAACCTAACCTAACCTAACCTAACCTAACCTAACCTAACCTAACCTAACCTAACCTAACCTAACCTAACCTAACCTAACCTAACCTAACCTAACCTAACCTAACCTAACCTAACCTAACCTAACCTAACCTAACCTAACCTAACCTAACCTAACCTAACCTAACCTAACCTAACCTAACCTAACCTAACCTAACCTAACCTAACCTAACCTAACCTAACCTAACCTAACCTAACCTAACCTAACCTAACCTAACCTAACCTAACCTAACCTAACCTAACCTAACCTAACCTAACCTAACCTAACCTAACCTAACCTAACCTAACCTAACCTAACCTAACCTAACCTAACCTAACCTAACCTAACCTAACCTAACCTAACCTAACCTAACCTAACCTAACCTAACCTAACCTAACCTAACCTAACCTAACCTAACCTAACCTAACCTAACCTAACCTAACCTAACCTAACCTAACCTAACCTAACCTAACCTAACCTAACCTAACCTAACCTAACCTAACCTAACCTAACCTTTTTTTTTTTTTTTTTTTTTTTTTTTTTTTTTGGTGTGGAAAATGCACCTTATGCATCGTCTCCGTTCGGGGAAACGGAGGTATGTGGGGCTCTCCCCAAGGGGCCTACCCACTAAAAACCACACGGATTCCCTCGTTGCCATTGTGAACGCCACGGGAGCAAAATGTGTCACCGCAACGCCCGCTGGCCGCCCCGGGATGGGGCTCCTCTGTCGACACCGTGCAATGCGGGCTCGGCACTCCCCGGCCTCCCCCGCTGGTGAAGGATTGTTTAAAGAGGTTTACTCCTCGTGGCTTCCGCAGATGCCCACGTTCCCGGCAATCCGGGGTTACGTGCCCTCACGTTAGCTCCCGCGCCCTCATGTCCTGCTCTGGAAGCAGAGCGGTACCGAGGGCACGGTCGCTTCCGCCCACCAGGCTCCCCCTCGCCTTTCCCTATCCACCGTGGCAGAGCAGGTACTTGGTTTGGGTTCGCCTCCATCAAAAGGCGTCCGCCCGAGGGCGAGACGCTGTCCTCACGATGCGGACCCACAAGTGGGCCCGCTACCCCTTCCCCCCCAGTACGTCGGTCAATTGCCACAGGTCATGGACCCATCCGCTACTCTTCTCCCCCTTAACCACCAGGGTTAACAGAGGAGAACCGTAACGGTCGTGCAGCCCAGACGTTTATCACCGCCGAGCACATGTGGAAATTGCCGACCCCCTCCCCCCCAGTGTGTCGGCAGATCACCACAGGCCATGGGCCCAACCACTACTCTTCTCCCCCTTAACCACCAGGGTTAACAGAGGAGAACCGTAGCGGTCGTGCAGCCCAGACGGCAGTCAGTTATTCCGACCGCCCGGGCACATGTGGAGATTGCCGACCCCCCCCCCC